>JAVKLA010000052.1:3101518-3228166 GCA_034782735.1 Sagittarius serpentarius | reverse complement strand
GGGGCAGAGCCGGTACCGGCCGGCAGCGCGCTAAGGGGCTGCAGCTGCTAATTAACGGCACCGCTAATGAATCCCACCCCCTCCCCGCCAGACCCTGCCTTCCTCCCTGCCTCCTCCCGGGGCGCGCTCACCCGCCCGGGAGCGCGCAGTGCGGCGCGGCCAGCCCCGGCTGCGGCGAGCCCCGGCGCTCCCGGAGCAGGTAAGCGGGGCGGGGGCGGGGGGGGGGTTACCGGGCTGCCGGTGGCCCCCGGGGGGATGCTCAGGTCGCTGTGGCAGCGGCAGCCCCGGGGCACGGCTGGGGCTGTTGGGGGGGAGATTGCCCCCGCACCCCTATAGCGGGTTTGGGGCCCCGCCGTCTGTGGGGCTCCTTCCCTTCCCGCTCCACCCCCCCCGCCCCCCATTTTTCCCTCCCCGGGCTGGAGCCGCATGCGGGGGGGAGCTGGGTACCGGGCTCAGGCATGTGACGGGATTTTTGCTCTTACGTCATGACATCGTGTCAATGCGTGCGATAAAATCCTGATGTGTCAGTCTGGGGAGACAGGGTGCGGGAAGGGAAACGCAGGCCGGGTAGAGAGCTTTGTGTGACAGGGCATGTTTCGGTCCCCGAAAGCTGCTGGGGAGGAAGGCTCGCTCTGCGGGGAGGCTGCACCCTGCTTCTTCCCTCTCCTCTTTGGGGGTGGATTCGTGTTCTCCCTCTGAAACATCCTGGGCCGGCAAAATACATCCGCCGGCCTCGTCGGTGAGGCCTCTGAAAACACCTGGGTTGCGATGCTGCGTTGGATGGAGCCGGGCCTCGCCAGAAAGCAGCGGTTAGTGACTGCCGTATTTTTAATCTGCATGCTCTGGCTGTGCCTGCAGAGCAGCTCGCTGCTATCGATCAGGCTTCGGGAGGGGGGGAAAGTGCTGAATCATTTGTGCTCCTGGCTGTACGGGCGGTTCAGCTGTTCCCGATCTCCAGCAAACGCTCAGAAATGGGCTGCAGAGACTGAAGGAAACTCCGCTACACGCGCGTGGCCGTGTCTGAGGTGGGAGTCCTGTGGGCCTGGAAGAGGGGCACGGTTTGGCTTGAGCACAGAGTAGTATCTTCTTCCGTAGCCTTAGTGGTTCGTTGGGGGATAGGGTGCAGGGAAGATGCACGTTTGCATCTTGGTGAGGCCTCTGGGCACGGTACTGTGGGGATGCGGGGGGGGCTATGGGTGGGTCGAGGGAGGTTTTCTCTAGAAAATCCTGTCCCTTCTAAAACTGGGAAAGGCTTGTGGGGCTTGCTGCTTGGATAGGTTTTTCTTTTTCCTTTTGAATGCTGTCTTTGAGATTCTTTTTCAAGGTCAGGTCCTTGGAATAGCATGCGGGCTATGGAGCACTTCTGAAAGTCAGATGGGGATGTTTCTGTGTGTGTTTTGAGAGAGGGGCAGGGGGACACTGGAATACTGAAATGCAGACCAGAGACCTGACTGTTTTAAGATGGATACTGTGGTGCTGTCAGTGTTTCCGGGGTGCTCTGATCAGATGCTGAGGACAAAAGCAAGAATCCAGTGACTTTTATTGAGATGCCGGCTCCTTTATTGTTGACTCTATTTCTCTAAAACGTCTACCCTTTAGCAGACAGCTAAACTGATCGTCAGCATGACTGCTTTGTTTCCAGAAAACTTCTTTGCATGGCCTACCTTGAAAGATAACTGCTCAAATTCAGCATCACAGTCTCTTCTATTTAACGGCTTCAAGCTGGGCCCTTGCTGACTTTCCTTTTTTGTGTAGCTGTAATGCAAGTACAACATAAATAATGCATGGAGGTCTTCTCAGCTGACAGAGGATGGGCTCGAGTTGTTAAATTTGAAAATGGACTTTGTTTACAGGGGTTGAGACCTGGGGACTGGCTTTGTCTTGCTTGAGCTAGAGCTGTGTGGTAGTGCTAGCTACCGTAATAACAAAGCTCCAACATCGTCTTCAGTGTCTCGCTGGGGGTTACTGCAGGCCGCAGTGTTTCCCGAGTTGTGTTGCCTTGGCTGTGGCTAAGGATCTGATTTAAAAGAAGTCAGTCAATCCAATCATCTCTTCTCCCAGCTACTGATTAAATGGAAAATATCCCAAGCTCTCAAATGGTATTAATTCATAATGAATTATTTGCCTAGCTGTGATCTAATTGTCTTCGTCTTCATGGGTCTGGTGTATAAAATCAATGCTGCTGCTGGCAATGTGCCACCGCAAAGGCTTTCTGCGGTGCCCAAGCATCAAAGATGGTCAAATATTTTTAGCATTAACAGCAAGAAATGAGGTCTCCTTCTTCATATCTGTGTTCCTGCCAGCTGCCTGAGACCCTGTGAGGAGGCTACTCGCACGAGACCACCGTGTGTAGGTCTTAGCATGGTTGTAACCCTCCTGTGAAGGAGGGCATCGAGAGTCTCATGGGCGAGCTGCTGGGTGCAGCCCGTGCGTGGTGAGCAGGGAAGGTGCCGAGTTCAGGTGTGAACGGTAACGTGTCGATATTGTGTGTCAGGGACTGAGTGGGAATAGAAATGAAAAGCTGTAAATGCAGACCCAGGCGGCTGTTGGCGTTGCCTGCGACCATGAGGAAAGGAAGAATGGACATGGGCAGGAGGCAAAGGGACGTTTGTTGGTACTCAGTTCAGGCTGATAGGAAACAGTAAATAGATGGCTTTTAAAGTAGTTTAACTTTCCACTGAAATGATTTTTACTTCCAGTGCTCTGTTTCAGGCCTGGTTGGGTGACCTAGTGTCCTTGGGAGAAGGCTCGCTGGGTGAATTATTCATAGGTACCAAGTACCTTGCCAGACTTGAATCCTCTATCCAGTCCTGTCATCTGTTTAACCCCATTTAGCAGAAATGTAGTAGTTAGGGGGCGTGTCTAATAAAACACTGTCTGGATAAACCTCAGTGTTTCTAGAAATGGAGCCTACCTGGGCAGAGCAAAGGCTTGAACAGGGTACTCAGAGCTTCGGAGTGCGTTGGCTCCGTCTTGTTCTTGGTGTGCTCTGAGAAGGAGGAGCCCACAAGTGAAAGGTTTGCACTTGAGTTTGTTTGATTTCCCCAGATTTCTTAAACAGCCAGATTCCCAGGCCACTTCTGTGGTTCTGACATTATCTGTGAACCTTCAGCAGGGGTTGCTGAATTTCTTCCTTCTCCGTGCAGAAGTAGTGTGTGTGTGTTGACTTTTATGGGGTTTTAATGTAGTTGTCTGTGCAGCATCAGTTTCTCAAATCTCATCAGCACTTAACCTTATGTGTAGATGAACCTGAACAGTAAGGCAGAGCTCCTTCATTTGCACTGTTACAGGATTTCAGGAAGACGTGAAATCCCCTGGTTTCCGCACAGTTATGAAGCTTTGCTTGTTTAGGTGAAATAAGAATGCAGCTGAATTCTCAGGATTTAAATCCATTACAGTTGTTTACATTGAACAGCTCTGGGTCATGTATAGAAAATCAGTTTTTACTTGAATCTGAATAAAAGCAAAACCTGCGAGGAGACTTTTAAAAATCCAAGAAACAAACCTAAACTCTGGTACTTCCCCTTGGAATCTTTATTGTTCCTTGGGTTTAGTTTGCCCTTACCAAAATATTCCCTTGTTACTTAAAACCCAGCAGGCAGCTGAAACCAAGGAATGTATTCAGCTACGGTTTTTGAAAGGCTCTAGCAAATCTTGTCAGAGAGGTCTAGCTTGTCTCCCTGCCCTGTGGGTAACTCATTTCAAAAATAATTTTCTTATGTTGTTGGATGACTTCTGCTCTGTCTTTTCCCTCCCCGAAGCAGGTCATACCCTCATTCTTTTACCTTTGCTGTCCAGGATAATTGTCGCATAGTTGTAGAGATCCAGCTCAGAATGAACTTGCCTGAAGTTGTTGTTATGCTGAATAATCCCCCTCTTTCTTTTTTTTTTAATCCAGATCTGAAAGAAACTGTGTTGTGTTACTGTGGATTAAAATAGAGGAGGATTTAGACCTCAGCCCTGCTTATAGGGATCACCATTCCTAGTTAATGAGATAGGAGGAGAAGGATTAACAACTGAACAAATGGAGATGGTTTTGCATGGCTAGACCAGGTAGAAGTTCCCAAGGATGCTATACATAAGCCTTTGCCTTGCCTCTTTAGCTCCCTGCAGTTCAGAGTCCTTTGGATCTCATCCCATCCTCTTGCTGCTGGTGAAAACCAGGTCCTATTATTCTCACTGTAGGAACACAGCTTGGAGAGAACAGCCCAAGGGCACAGGAGAGGAAAGCACTGTAGCCTGGCTGCAGGCAGAGCTGGATAAAAGACTGGGTACAGGCCTTGGGAACAGGGAATGGAGACTTTCCTTCCAAAAGCAGCATCTGAAAATCCTTTGCTAGCATCGCTCTGCCTGTGCTACTCAATTAAGCCTAAACTGAGGGCTGCTGGCTTCTGAGGCTGCCAGAGAAGAGGGTGCTTTGTACAGTCAAGGTTCAATCTAGCACAGTACTGAGCACCTTCCAGTCCCGGTGACTCCAGTGGAATCTGAGAGGGTTTGACAACTTCATACGTGAAGGCTTGTGCAAGTCCAGGGTGGACCCACCTCCTGCCAGGCTGTGCTCCCATGGGCCCTGCTGTTCCTCGTCACAGGCAACAAATAATCTCATGTTCAAATCAAAGCAGGACATAGGTGTAGCTGATAAATAGCTAGCACGGGCTGTCCTAGGTGCTGCTTTCCCACCTTTGGAAGCAAACGTTGATCCTTACAGATGGCTAGTTCAAGGGAGCATAACCCAGAGGCTTGGTGCAGGGTGAACCTGGAGGTTCATTTGAATTCCTGGCAGGTTTTCTACTGCTTTATGCCTCCTTGACAGTAGGTTTTGCTGTCTTCCAGCATAGGGACTGATGGGTTCCTACAGATTTTCTAAGTCACAGCAAGCATGATACTGTCTCACTGTCAGCCTGTATACTGTATGCCTCCTGAAATGCCCTGGCACAGATGGGCAGGGCTGGCAACTGCAGTGTGAGCTGTGAGGTGGATAGGACTCTCTTTGAATCTGCAGAAAATGTAGTGAAATCCCCTTTCTGCTATGAAATGTTTATTATTCCTAGTTATCCCATTAACCTCAAGAAGCTCCGTGTTAAAAGAAAATGCAGTGCCTCTAAAACCGAGGAGACCACCTAAGGCACTGACCTGTTGCTCATATTTTTCATTTGTATTAAGTAGTCACTCCTTGAGGAGGAAAAGTGGCTTCTGTGTTCTAGGGGTTACTCAGAGAGCAGTGCTCTTGAACAAGCATTCAGGTTCTCAGTTTATTTACTTGGTGTCCTGCCTATGTTGGGTGCACGAGTAGGATGTATGCTCCCTGCGTTTTAAAAATTTTTTCACTCCATGTAAGACTCAGGGACATGGTTTAGTGGTGGGCTTGGCAGTGTTAGGTTTACGGTCGGACTTGATGATCTTAAAGGTCTCTTCCAACCTAAATGATTCTATGACTCTATGTGTATTTACACCGAAGATGCAAACAAAACCATAGGCGATGGCGCGAGCCTGAGAGGGTATCCCATCCCCAAATTTCAACGAGGAAAGATGCTTAAAGGATGACTTACTTGGAGTTAGCAAGGAAGAATGAAAATCGCCATGGGTCAGGGAATGATAAGGAAATGAGTGTCCGTGGGTGGGAGGGAGCCCCGGCCCGAGCGGCCCCGCCCCGCCCCGCCCCGCCCCGCGGGGCGCCCCGGCCGCTCTCCAGGGTGCTGAACCGCCGCCCGCCCCGGGGGACGGCGGGGGCTCCGCGGGCCCTTCGCCTTAGTCCCTGCGTGGTTGATCTCCCTGTCGCTCCTTCTGTCCTCGGTAAGGAGAAGGGATAACAGGCCTAGGTTGAAATAATATGCAAGGGCGGGGCGGGGGGAATCCACATGGCTGTCAAGCAGTAGCATCGGTTACCCAGAGAGGCTGGGTGGTCCCCACCCTTGTTGGACGGCTGTTTTAAAGACCCATCTGGATAAAGCCTGGTCTGACCTTAGAGCTGATCCTGCTTTCAGCTGACGGCTGAACTAGCTGACCTGCTGTGGTCTCTTCCGAACAGAATTGTTTTGTGATCCTGTTAGCTTAAGGGTTTTCACCAGCAGGAAGCAAAACAATCTACTCCCTCTCTGCAACGCTTTGAGAACCTTTTCTCATGTACAAAGATTGACTGCCCATCCTCATATCACTGTGAAGCAGCTTTTATTGGATATTCACAGCAGCTTTTATTGGATATTCACACAGCCTGGGGGCTAGGAGGGAGGGAAAGAAATTACAGTACTCCCTTCTTACCCAACAAAGTGAAAAGGTGAAGATCAGCCCTGACTCTTGACTTGCTCCTGGAAGCTTTACGCATAGTCTCCTCAGTTAATGAGGAGCTGCCTGTGCTCTGGTGCGTGAGTGGTGGTAAATGTCACTCTCCCTCAAGCAGTTTAGATGATCAGTACTTGGAGCCAGCCTGCATCTTGTTCCATCAGCTCTTAAGAGTTCCACAGTAGGGTATGGTACCACCAGCCACCTCGTGTTTAATTACACAGCGCTGTTTGTGATGGCTGGGAGAGTTACTAATATGCCTAACAGCACAGCATGGCTCTGCAGTCGATAAAGACACATCTGTACGCTGAGCTGTACCCTTATTGAGTTAAGGGCATAGAAAAAGCTCTCTTTCTTGCTGTCATTTAAATGGTGTCAGGATTCGTGAAATCTTGCTTTCAGATTCCTACCAGACCCAGCAACAAAGACTGCTTGTTGCAAGCTCATTGGTTTCTGTTCGAATCCCTGTGACGTGTTCACAGATGTGTGCAGACAAGTGGGAGGGAGGAGGGAATGAGAGAACTGAGGCTTTGTAGCCATGCACATGTGACAGCATGCATGGGACCCCTGAAGCTCCTCTCAGGCCAGCCCTCCTTTCATGATACATCTGGCATGCCCGAGACCATGTTTTGGCACTGTCGTTTTGAGCAGGCTGTCTGTAGTTGAACTGCGAGTCTTGCAAGCATGTCTGGGGACTTAAATCTTTGCTTATTTTTACTTCTTCCTTTGCAAATTCAAAAGAGCATAGCTAGGTAGGATTTGATGCCCTCTGTGGTGAAGCTGTGTATATGAGCATGCGCTGAGGACAACCTCTTGAAAACCATATCAAATCAACTTAATAAATTGATAATTCTCTTTTCTTCTTCCACTATATCTAGTAAATTTGGATTCTAATGTAAAATGTCTTAAGACTGAACTTTCTGTCAAAACTAAGTGCTCCTTCCCTTATGCCCAGGAAAGTTGAAGTTAGGGTTAATTCATACATGCATTAGTTTATAAAAAATACACGGGCTGCACTTACTGGAAGACAAATATGTGTACAATAGAAGTGTCCTTCAAAATATTATGTTGCATATCACAGCCTGACATCTCTTATTGACAGCTCTGGTATCCAGCTGCCAAGGCCCACAGGGTTTTATTTTCCAGCAACATCAGCAGCTGGGTCCACGGCTATGTATTTTTGGTTGACCTCGTCTGAATTCTCCTGGCCATGGTGACAGCTGTGAGGCTAATCTGGCTTGAGCCCAGTATAGCAGGCTTCTCTCTAATGTTGTATTTCATGGACTCTGGTTTCCTTGTCTGCCTTGCTACTCTAACCTTCCTCTCCAAGTAGACCAACCTCTCTAGAGAGCCTTAGTTTTGGAGTGGAGGTGGGACTGGTTCCTGTGAGTGCCAGGAGGTAATCTGGGGAGCTTGTGCTTTCTAAATGTTCCTGGCAGGCTTTTTACCCAGGAGATTGCCGTATTTGCTCAGCTGTAATGCTGCTTCTTCCCCCTAACTTGCCTTGCAAGACAAACAAATGTGAATGATGTTTATGTCCATAAAATGGCCCTGGTCCATGACGTGCACTCTGTATGTTTAAAAGACAACTTTATCACAATTAAGAGAGGAGTTAGGGACCTGCATAAGAATAAATACATCTCTGATTGCAGAGCCTGGATCAAGTGCTGCAGAAAGAGGTTAGTTAAATTCAGTGGGGTGACTGGAATTGTCACTTCTGGGAGGGATGGCACCTTCCTGGAACTGCATAAATGGGAAATTAATGCAGTGAGTCTCAGCTCTCTCATTGGCATCCAGTTGTTCCCAAGCACCTCTTATCTTAGGAATTCACTTGCTGCTGTAGATGCTTCCCCAAGAGCAGGTTCATAATGGCAGTTATATAATACACAATAGCACAGTCCTTTTGTGGAAATCGAACTCACTGTAACCCTGTGAGGTAGGGTTGTGGTGAGGGGGAAGGACAGGAGTTCTTGGTTGACGGGACCAGTCAAAGCAGAAAAGACCGAGAATGTATTTAAAGTAAGTGTATTGCCTCTTAGACTGAGCAAACATATAACTAACAATAAGATAACAGGGTGGCTCTACAAAGCAGCTAATTGCATTTTCAAATGTCAGCTTGTCAGCTCTTATTTAGTCTTCATTCAATCTGGGCTTCGCCAGACCAGTGTCTGGTTTTAAATGGCATTTCCTTCTCCTGGCACCATGGAAGGATCATCTCTTTCCTTGTCCTCGGAAGTATCTGCCTGCCCAGCTCCTGATTTGCTTCACCTTAGACATAGTCTTACTTGCTAGAACATGATAGTAGTCCACTGGGTTACATTAAAAAAGTCTTTGCAGGGGTAGAAAAAATAACACCACAAACAATAGGAGAGCGTCTTGCAGCTTGCAAGGGCTTGCAGTACATCGGCTGCCTGAGAAAGCCTCGCAGACGCTTTCTTCTCGCTGCAAGTGATAAGATATTATCACAATGTGACGTATCTGTGCAGCTGCCCTGGGCTCCACACCCTAGATGACTAGCTGGATCTAGGTGCGATCAATGGAGATGGCTCCATAGGGGCAGCTGTTACGTGTGCTTTATGACGTAGGCTTCTGTTTGCTGATGTCGAGGTGGGAGCTGGCAACGTGTGGACAACTGGAGATTCCTTAGATGGGAAGAAAATTATGTCACACTTGCAACTTGCTGACTCTGCTGCTGGTAGATGGCTGAAAAGTTCTGTGCTTCACTGCTAGTCCTCTGAGTAAGAGCATGTGCTTTTAGAACTACATTAATTTAAAGTAAATAATGATGAAGTATTTTGAGCTGCTTTGTCGGAGCGTTGTCATGTACCAGGATTGAACCAGCCAGGCAGGAACCCTTTGGAGAAAACCTGCTCTAGCAGAATGAGTGGGTAAGAAGAAACTCTGAAGTTCCCCATAAGTTTTTGGTCTGTGGGTGCCGGATATCATCCCAGGCATGAGGGTACGTTGGCAGCCAAAACTCAGCCTCTGTAGAGGAGGC
The DNA here is from genome assembly GCA_034782735.1 of Sagittarius serpentarius. Taxonomy (NCBI): domain Eukaryota; kingdom Metazoa; phylum Chordata; class Aves; order Accipitriformes; family Sagittariidae; genus Sagittarius; species Sagittarius serpentarius. Next base: position 3,218,889 of record JAVKLA010000052.1, on the reverse strand, counting down.
TGATGTGCGACCGCAGGCAGGAGTTGGGAAAGGAGCACGGGGACATCCCAGCTCTGCAGTCCCCTCAGGGAGGGTGAGGATCCACCTTCCCGGCCCCTTGACAGCCTCCCCATGCCAGGGAGCTCGCTTCGCTGTGTTTCTGGTTTCCATCGGTGGAAGCGCTGTAGGAAGCCGTGCAGCAGGTTGCTATCGCGGGAGGGTGTTTAACCCGCACTGACCAGCGCGGCCGTATCATGGGCAGAGATTAGCATCACCCACCAGCAGACAGCACATACACGGTGTCAGCTCCAGCCACGCGTCGTAGCAGCATATAGTGAGCAGCAGTGTGTCACTTCCACTCAGCGTAGGCAGGGACAGTGGCCTTGCAGCTGACCAGCAAGTAACGCCAGCGCCGGCCCCCCCGCGCCTGCCTGAGTCTGTGATAAGCAGGGAAATGGCACTAGTGAACTCTTCAGTGTCTAATCCCTGACATGCTTAGGCAGGGGTTGTATGACTTGACTTAAGGATGGCTTTGGACTGCCTGTGGTGGCAGAGAGCATCCGTGGAGCTAATGCTACCTACTTAAGGCTTGGAGGCTGGAAAGTGCTTTGCATTAATGTGTGTAGTCACGCCGGGGGTGGCTTGTCCGGGACGAGCGCTGCCCTCCCTGCCCTGCAGCTGGCTGTGGGTGTACAAGGGCTGGGCTCCCGACAGCCTGGCCGAGGGACGAGGTGGATCAAGCAAACAGCAGGAGAGCAGCAAAATTTCAGTTCCTCTTAATCCTGGAAAATCAGACCTCCTCTGTGCACCGCTCGCCGCTTTAGTGCAGTGGCAAACTCTGAACACAGCCTCGGAGCAGCACGACATGGGAGGGAAGGGGGTTGGTTATACAGCACGCGTCCCAGCTCCATGCTCAGACCTCCAGGAGAGACTCGAGCTGGCCTCTGCTCTTCTGGAAACCCTCGTAGCTGCTGGGCCTGAGCACAGATGTCAGGGTCACTGGGTATTTGTGCCCCTTCCCAAAATCCCAGTCATCCCTGGCAGCGATGCCCCATGAGACCCATCCTCTCCAGCTCGGTGTCGGGGAGGATTTTGCCTTGTGACTCCTGTTGATGGAGCAGCCCTGTGCAGAGTGATGGGGCTGCAGGGTGAGAGTGCTGAGCCAACTGCAGGCACCTGTTTTAACCTTCTTGTGGTTACAGTCTTGAAGATAAAAGCAACTGAAAAGAGAATTTTTCAAAATTTTTGCTTTGCTTTCTCCACATTTTGAGGCCCAGTTCCATCCTCTGTTTATTATTGCAAGATTGTTCCCTAAAATGCAGCTAAAAAGTTATTGAAAATATTCTGTAGGACAAAACCAGAGTCCTTATTCTAATTCCAGCTCTGCTACGAGGAGGCTGTGACCCTGAACCAGCCATTTATATTCCCTGCCTCAGTTTCCCCACAGGTAGATAAGGAGGACTGTCCATGTTGCAGGGACTGGTATGTGTTTTCTCCTCATGTCAAGAAAACTTGAGGCCCTGGCTGAGCACCAAATATTTATTCTGTGGGCTGTTGAATGCATTAAATCACTGCCTTTGCCTGGTTCAAGTCAACGTATGTCAATCAATTTGCAATAAATCCTGATTCTCAATCAGAAGGAGCTCTTGCAAAATAAAATAGCGTAGGCAAACAGCAGGGATGCGGTATGTGCTCAGCCATGGAAGTTACATGCCAGAAAGCAAGAAAATGCTTCTCTGCGATGGAAACGCAGTCTCTGCCTGATGCTGCCTATTGTCCAGTAAAAAGGGGTTTGTTGAGCTGCGCTGGCGACGCTTCTCGTATTGATTCCCAACAGATGCTGAGATGTGGGAAGGCAGATGGAGCCCCGCAGTGCAATTACCTCCCGCAACAGGGTGGGCAGCATTGGCCAGATGCCACGTGGGCTTGGTGCGAGGGTTCGGGTTCAGCTCGGGCTGCGGCAAGCCTTTTCCCCGCGCGCCTGCGGTGGGAGAGGCTGCGGGGGGGGGACATGCCTTGGAGATAACCCAGTCCGGGTCTCGAGCAAGTGAATCTGACACCTGACTAAAATCCTAATTGTCCTGGTGCCGAGGGACCCCGCGCCGCTCGGAGCGACTTGTGCCACCGACTTTCTATTTCTGAATCGCAATCTGTGACAAATCCATAGTTGTCTTCAGCATTGGGCTCTAGAGGGCAAAAGAAAGGCTTTGGGTTGCCCTCGGTGTGTGCTCGGGGCTAATTATAGCCCCGTGCCGGCAGCTGTGGCTCCTGCGGAGGGAAGGAGGGAGGGTGCAGCAGGGACCACCACTGCTGGACGGAGCAGCGTGGACCTGAGCCCTCCTGGTATGACAGGGTGGGCTTTGTCCTGCTGCTCTGACTGTGTCCTTGGCATCTCTGTGCCCATCTGGGCTGTGGCCAGCGCTGAAACCCTGTTCTTAGGTGCCTTTTTGGGTGCAAAGGACCCAGAGGGTCCTGCCCCGCAGCTGGGCATCTGGATGGGAGCCGGGGGTTGTATGTGGGATATGGTCAGAGGTTTTGTGATGAGTTTCTAAGCTAGAAAAGATGGTTGAAATGAGAATAGAGCTACAGCTGGGATCCTGGTAGCAGAGTAGCAATGCTTCAAGAGCAAGTTAAAGATGCACTAAACTGTTAATTAGGACTTCTGGAGCATTTTTAGAATACAACCTCAAGTGTTAATCAGGCAGATGAAAGGCATCTTTCCTCCCGGGGAGGAGCTGAGGCGGGAGAGGTGATTTGCTTTTAGACATGGATGCGAATTCCTGGATGTCACGCTATATTCCTACCCCTTCCTCACACTTCCTTCTCACTCTGAGTTATGGCAGTCTGTAAGCTTGCAAGAGGAAGAGAAGCGATCCCGCATGACAGCAAAACGTCCTGCTGCCTGCATGGGCAACAGCCTGTCTGAAGTCGTGCCCCCCCCGCCCCGTAAAGAAGGGCAGCAAACAGGACAGCAGTACTCAGAAATTGCACCAAGTACAAATACTAGAAGAAACCAATTGCTTTTCCTCTGCGTCTTCCTTTGGGACAAAGGCAGAAGAGAAATATGGTTGGTTTATTTTGGCCAGAAACTTTGCAGAATTGTCAGACTCGTTCTGTGTGAGTGTGCAGGAGGTTTGCAGGGCTAATCAAGCAGAAGGCAGCGCTACGTTCACTCCTGCGTGCTGCCGTTTCAAGGAGCAAGAAGCGCATCTTCTTTAATAAACAGCTTTATGCTAAGTTAGAGTTGTTTCCTAGCTGCTGCCCTCGGTGTGCTTAGTCCCTGCTAAAGCACCAAGCCTGAAGCTGCAAGAGGAGCAGCTCGGGGTTTTCCCTGCCATCGCTGCTGATGTGGGCCTCCACCCCATGAAAAAACTCATCCCCTTTCCAGCAGCTAATTATCTCTGAAACACGACCAGTTCTAAAAGCCTCTTTGGGCTTCTCGGGGGGAAAGAAGAACCAGCTCCAGTGGACTTTTCTTGCTCAGTGTAAGCCTGTAAGCAATCAATGGGATTTCAAGGGTCCTGAAAAGAGAACATGGCCCATCTTCCCTGGGGAGCCTTTATTCATCCTCATTATTCCCTATCTCCCAGGCCTGCAGCTTGTGCTGTCCCCAACTTAAAGCAATAGAGACATCGGGCTGAGTTAATCCCCAGCGACTTCATTCATCTTTGAGCAGGGATGAATTTTTGCTGGCAACCAGCCCTGCTTCTGACCACCTGCCACTGCTTTCTGTGGCATGACTGAAGCCATCACCTCCTGCCAGGCTTTACTTCTCTTCCTCCGCACCTCTGTAATGCGCTGTCTGGGCTGTCCATCACTAAGCAGACAGCATCCACTATGATGGGAAATTTTTCAGACTGCAGTGCTGGCAGTGTCCTGCTGCTGTCTGGAGTCGTGCGGAGAGCAGATCTCTCCGGCTGCTTTTGTGCCGTGAGGACGATGGTGCTACCGTGTGCTACGCATCGGTTTGTCTCGTGGGAGTACGCTGTGTTGTAAAGGTCAGGATCAAGGGTTATCAGCAAAGGTTTGGCCCCTCACTCTCCGGGGTTGTGGGGGCATCACTAGGAGATGCCATGCAGAGACTGCAGCCCCACAGAGAGGTGCAGACGGAGCCAAACCCGCTCTGCTCCTGCGCAGGGAAATGAAGATGCTGTGCCCTCACCAGGCTGGGCACAATGGCAAGACCAGACCTAGCAATTCAGGGCAGCTGGCAAGATTTTGTGGCTCTGGGCGCTGTTAAGTCTGACATCCTTGCAGCAGGACCAGTTCTGCAATGGTAAGCCCGTAGGGCAGCGTGAAATGTGGAGGGTCTGGGGCGAGCGGCGTGGCTGGCAGTGGGAATGTGCCGTTGTAGCCAGCCTTTTGCAGCAGCTGCTGCCGCCTCCCCTTCTCCAGATGTGGCCGATCTGTCCCATCCTCTACCGCCGCGGTGACCGAGCGGGCTGAGCCACCCGAGCGGCTGCTCGGCACGGTGGGAGCGATACTGGTTTCCACAGCCGTCTGCTCTGGTCGCTGTTTCTCAAGCGTAGCCCTGCATCACGTTTAGTCTCTTTGGTATCGTGACGGTTCAGCTGAGGATCTTCATTAGGCAGTCTTTGCAGATTAAAAGTAATTCAGTTTTTAAACTCGGATCTTACTTATATCTCTTTAATGTTTATTCTTCAAGAGGCTGGATCATGTTTTAATTTCACCAGATAGCGGGAAGGCATTGCCTGAATGCAGGGGAAAACAGAGAGAAGTAACCAATCAATTGGTAGGAATGTGGCTTATGGTTTCAAATCCCCAGGCTTGGTCCTGCTCTCATCGTCCCATTGCCTTGGACCCCTTATCCTTCTTCCTTCCAGCCCCACTCTAATTTTCTAGTGGTTTGAAATCTGTTTGGGCTTGCTGGCTTGCCTGTTGGGCATTGCCCGATCTCCATAATCCGGCTCAGCAAGGCTGACTCTGTAATTATCTCGGCAGCTACTCTGGGTTAATGAGAAATACAGAGAGCAGAGTCGAACTGAAATCAGTTTTTGGTGGTTACGATGTCCTTTCGTGGGGGAGAAAGGATTTGGGGGGTTTATGGAGACTGAGGTGCACTGTACTTGTGCTTAAATTAGCTGTCACAAATCACCTTCTGATCAGTTGTTTGAGGCTTAAAGGTATTAGAACGGTAATTGCCACTAAAGGGTAAGTTTTGCAGCACTGTGGGGGGGAATTGTGAGCTCTTGGTGGTGGAGTAAGAACATACCCCTTGGCACACAACATCCAGCGAGCATTAATACCAAATACTTGGGACACGGGAGCCAGAAAACAAGGGAGATGTTGCTGTGTTTGCTCCAAAATATCGGGTCCTGGGTACGTCTGAGCTGGGAGGAAGGTGCGTCCTTGGAGGGCACCTTGGGAGGGAAGAGAATTGAAGTGCTTGCTCAAAAAGGTGTCATCTGAACTGTCCCCAGGGCTTAGACCTCTCAGCACCGAAGCACCTCCTCCGCTGGAGGACAAGCAAGATCACAAAGACTTCTCCACTCGCACCCGTTTAATCAGGAACACGGAAATAGCGTTTTAATAAGATGGTAATGAAGTTGTGGATCAGATTGGTCGATTCCTCAATTGAAACTACAAAGGGGAGCTTTGTTTTTTTCCTTGGGTTTATCACTTCTGTTCTTGCCTGATTAGTCATAATCTGCTGTCCTTCACTGGGAAACTCCCTCTCTTATTCTCTGTAAAAGTCTATCCTTAAGTTTGTGTATGATCCTCCAGGGAAATCAGGCCACCTATATTTCATTTAGTGACTTCAAACAATTAACCTAACAAAGGTTCCTGTCTCTCTCTCCCCTCCTTCCCCCATCTGTTTCCTAATTATCAGTGGAACTGGGATACATATGCAGACTGTGCCCATTTTTTAATTAAATCACCTCTCTTCAGTGTTTTGTGGTTGGCTCTTTAAAAGCTGTGTCTCGCTACTGGGAAAACAGCAAAACACAAGATGTACCACGAGGGCGAATGAGCGTGAAAGGGGTCTGAGGTTCAGATTTGGGGGATTTTTTTCACATCAGAGCTGGAATGCAGAATCACTTCAGCCCTTCTCGTGCAACAGAAAGCGTCGAGTCATCTGGAAGGGAAGGCTGAGCGACCCAGGACCCTGGGGGAGGTCTCGCCCTGCTGCTCAGCCCGGAGCAGCTCTGGGATAAGCTGTCTTTGGCCCAGGGAAGCGTTTTTGGGAGGGGAGCAATCTCCTGTTTCTCTCTTCAAGAAGGAAAAATCCTCGTGTCCCTCTGTCCTTGTACAGGCTGTCCTGCCTGCCCCATCCTGCTTCCTTCAGAAGGTGCCATGGCCCGTGCCGTCCCAGCAAGCTCTCCCTTCCTGCAAGCGCAGCGCTGTTAAAGGCCCTGTGCGATGATGGGCGGGGGGTGATGCATCCATACTGGTGTTACTGGGAGGAGAAACGCCCTGCAATGAGGACTCGGGATCTGTATGGGAACTAATGCCCGCTCAGAGCAGGGTTTGCTGCAGCCTTTGGCTCGCGTCGCAGCCCTGCAAACGACCACGTGCTCTCCGGCTCCAGGACCCTGCTGGCATCTTCGCTCCCCCCACCCCCCCCAGCGCTCTGCCCTCCTCCTGCCCACCCTCTGCCCTTTTCCTCACCCTCTCTTTTACCCTGCCTTGCCCTCCCCTGTGCCCTGAGTCTTCTTGTCTGCACCACGGGGGACACGATGAGGAAAACCTGTTCGCGTCTGACTGCTCAGCCCACGCTGCCGGCGCGTGGGAACGAGCTGGGACGCGTCTGCCTCTCCCCCGCGCCGGGAGTCACCCCGCTTCTCAGCTGTGCCCGGGTACCTCTGCACCCCAGCAGCCACCCTCATGGGGAGGGTGTTTCTTTCCTGGCAGCTCGAGTCTGGTTGGCAGAAAAGCATTTTAACTGTTAGAGATGCAGTTAATTATATGCAGGGTAGGACAGTCCGGTCCCTGCTGAAACCTGCTGGGAGGTAATTATCCTCTCCTTGGCTCTGAATGCCTTTGGTGTGCTGCGATGCTCCAGGAGTTAAATCCGCAGCTGATGCTGCTGGGTGCTGCGTCTTGGGCGTGAGCCTCGCGAGGCGCGGGGAAGGTCCCACCAGCGGTGCCGGCAATGCAGTAAGTGATTCAGCAGAACGGCTGGAGCGAAGTGGGTTTGGGAGGAGGCAGCTGCTTTGCTCAGTTTGCTTGTGCTTCGCTGCGTTTGAGCTCTGCTCGTGTGTTGTTAGACCGTTGCGGCGGTAGAGGACGGATGGGTTGCGGTCCGGTGGGTGTTTGGGGGCTGGGGGGAAGGCCACGCACCTCCCAGCGCACAGCAGCTCGAGGCAGGACACCTTGCACTGGGCACAGAGTCTCAAGGACTGTTCGTGTTTGGGAGCAGGTGGGGTTTAAGAGACCTTTGGAGCGCGGTTCTGCAGCGTGCTTTGTGCTTTCTGCGTTGCAAGATCAGGACCTGGGAGCTCCAAGGGAATTTTCATTGTTTTCTACCCCCAGCTGGTGGAAGAGCAGGAAAGCCCATGCTGTCCGAAGTGTGTCCCCTCAAACACGGGCCAGCCTCCTCCTCAGCTTCTCTTGCTTGAACTGGAGGGGTTCACGCTTCTCAGGCTTCATCTTGTACCTTGCAATGAATAATGTTGTCGGCAGAGCCTGTGAAGTTTGTGTGGGGGGCACATTAGGACCGTGGCTACAGCGTAAATGCAGGGGTGGGCTTTAATTAATTCACTGTCTTGTACTTTGGTTTGGTACCAGCAGAGTTGGTACCTGAGCAATCTGAGAGTCACTCAGATGAGCGTGGTAGAAGATGAGTCTCTCTGCGACTCCCCACCTTTATTGCCTCAGTTTCCATAGCTGTAAAATGGACATGCTGCTGCTGGAGAGGGGAGAAATTCTGCTGAAACGTTGGTGAAAAACTTAGAAATCCTTGGTTTAGAGATTTCCATCCACGGGCTGGCTCCGGTGTTGGTGAGATCTCCGCTCTGCCTCCTCAGCAACTTTGCTGCATGATGTGCGGATCTGTCTCACCGCCGCGGACGCCGCTGCCAGCGGAGCTGGAACAAAAGGAAGCCGCATCTGGGAACAAACCCCTGTCGTAGTGGTGGCACCGGTGCCCAGGACGTGGGGCCAGGCCCTGGCTGGCACTTGGACCTGCTCCCTGCTGGCTCTGGGACTGGCGGGGGACAGAGTGGGTAGTGTCCTGCACCACAGCTCCTGCATTATTCATGAAGGAAAATCCAGCAAGAGCAGGGAGGGAAGGGAGAAGAAAGTCGGAGTTATTAATAACAGCTATTGTGCCTTCTCCCCTTCACCGGCCCACGGGGACGGGTGGGCTGGAGATAACAGTCCTGCGTCAGTGGGACGGGGGCAGATGGGGAAAGGGGTCTTGGGCAGCAGCCCAGTGATTTTTGGGCTCGCCCCCGGGGGGAGCTCGGGTCTGTGCCGGGGCCGGGTGATGCTGGCGGAGCCGCAGGGTTCGCAGCTCGGCGAGGGGCTTAGCGCATCCTCCCTGGCACGTGGACACCCTTTGTGTTTGGGATAGAGGAGACAGAGAACCTTAACCCGAGCTTTGGAGGGGAAAAACTGTCTTAAATGGGACAGGCAAAGGTAGGCGGCTCTCTGCCTTTGGAGTAACTTGTGAGGAGGTGGCGGTGGGGGTGATTTTCTGTAAAAGCCTTGGATGTTGAGACATTTGCAGTAGGGTGGGCAGGAACGTCTGCTACTGTGTCCTGCTTGAGGGCTGACCGGCGTGTCCCGAGGGCCGCCCAAGGGCACAGCATGGGTCACCTTGGGGGTGAGACCTGCCAGTGGCTCCGTCCGTGGGCGTCTGTCCCGCTGCGGCAGCGGCGTGCTGAGAACGGCCGCCTGCACCTGAACCCCCCTTTGCTCTTCGGTTGCCTCGTTTTGCTACGGCTGGATGCTGCCCGGAGCAGGTTAATTGGGGTTTGATCTCTGCTATCGCAGTGTGTCTTTTGACTTTCTTGCTTTCCGTTCTTTTCCAAGTCGGGCAGGGATGACGTGTGCATCTAACCCCTTAACTCCTTGCTCTCGAGGCTCCTTGTCACCGAGCCGGAGCTGAGTAACGCTGCCGCTGTGCCTGGATGGAAACAGCCCGTTCCTCTGCGGGGGGGGGGTGGGGTGGGTGGGGTATAAATACCAGCATTCATCAGAAACGTGCACCTTCTGGTTTAATTAGGATGCTTCTCTTTTAATCCAGAGAGCTTCAGGGCAAGGTGTAGAAGTGCTATCCTGACTTCTTGGGTTACTAATCAGCTTTCTCTTGCAAAAAGGAGTTGGTGGCTCTGCAGTAATCTGGGTGTAAGCTGATTGTAGCCTCCTGCTCCCTTGCCCTGTGCTGTGGGTTTGTCTGGATCCAAGCTGGCGTGGGAAGGAGGTTATTCCAGAGCACCTATAGGTGCCCCCCGCCCCGGCAGACATCAAGCAGTGGATGCAGACCATGTGCCACAGTGGGGTCTGCCTGCACACCCCTGCTGTGCAGGTAGCCCCAAGGCAGTGGCAGGAGGCATTAGGGCACCCTGCAGCCTCTGGGCATGAGGAGATAGAGATATGAAGGGGAACTCCTTGGGGAGGTGATTAGTGTCGTCTTCCTCCCATAAACTGTGCTGGGCATTTTCATTATTATTTAATGGCAGGCTTTGTTCTGCTTTGCCCAAACTCTCCTTGCACTGAGCTGCTTTGGCTCTTGAGGCCACAGAAAGCTCCAAGTGCAGAGGAGAGTGCAGCCCACTGGGTTGGCTTCGTGCTTTGAAGGAATGCAAAAAGCATGTACGAGCTGGTGACCTGCAAATCTGTCTCTCTGCTCTCCTCCATCTGTCCAGGTGGACTTGTGAGCTGTGTGATGCAAGGAGGGTATTGCATCTCCATTGCTCCCAGCAACAGCCGGCACATCCCAGCACACAAATTCAGCCTCTTCCCCCAGCCCTGCCTGTGCTGCAGGGAAGAAGGCTGCTCTCTGAGCTGCTCCAGGTGTCAACACAGGCTGCATGGTCAGATGGTTTGGGTGTAATTGCAGCCGCGTTGCTCTGGAGATGCTGTGTTGAGTTATACACATCGGTCGTACCTGTCTGTTGCTGTAATTTGATCTGATTAAAATGAAAACCTCTCAAAAGGCTGACTGGGAAACCTATCCGAAAAGCTCTGCTAGCAACAGCTGTGTTTCAGTGTTGCTGGTTTGTTTTCAGAATATGCTCCATCAGACATCTGTTGGGGGGGACTCTCTTTGATGGACACACAGTTCCCTGCAGGTCAGTCCCCCCTCTATGTAGCTCAAGTCTCGGCCTCTCTCCTGCCTGTGAAGCATCTGAATTTGGGAAAGCAGAAACCGGAGTCTCTGGATAAGCTCAGATTCGCTGCCTTTTGTGTTCCGTCTCCTATTGCCCTGGCATCTTTCCTTCCATACCCACAATTATGCGGTACGGTCCCAGCATTGAAAGGCAGGTGAAAATTGTACCCTGCCGGGCTGCAGCGCTGGAGATGCAACAAGAGCCGTTAGTCACCACGTAACATCTAGCAGCCAGTTTGCTGGGAACTGGTGAAAAGGGCGTAACGTGTGGCAGGCTCGCCTGCATCCCAGCAGTGACCCAGCAGGATGGTATTAGCATCCCCAAATGCAGCGGGACCAGGCGTGTCTAGAGGCTGATGCGATGAGCTGATCGCACTGCCGGCACTCGGAGTATGGCGAATACATTTCCATGCATCTCCCTCTGTAGGAAGAATTTGCATAAAACCGTACAGAATATAATTAGCATAAAATGGCTGAAATGAGGCAGTTGGATGGGTAATAGACTCCCGGGGGTGCAGCGTGGACCCTGGGCAGCGCTGGCCCCTCTGCACGCACGCTCCTCCTGCCACCGCTCGAGCAAACCCTCTGCCCGCTCCGGAGGGAAGGGGAGAAGCTGTCCCTGAGCTGCAGGGGTAACCAGCTGCAATTCCCCGTGGGAAATCCTTATTGAGCTCTGGTGGGGTGGGAATGGTAAGGAAGTTTCTGGTTTCTCAGCCATCGTGTAATTGTGGCAGAACATGGTCCTTTAATTGAATCAACTTCTTATATATCCTGGCCGGGTATTTTCTTTTCCATGTCAGTTTATTTACTGCAGTAAGTAATGGGATTTCTCTGCCCCTCGCTGGCTAGACTGCATATGGGTGCAGGAAAGGGCTAAGATGAAAATAAGCAAGCAAAAGGCTATGGGTGTCTGGGGGCAGAAGGATGGGGAAAGGGGGTGCTCAGGGCTGCCCCTCTCCCTGTAGCACTGCTGCATCCCTGCGAGTCTTTGTCTGCAGCCTGAAGTTACCTTTTGGTGCAAGATCAGGTTTGGCATTTGGAATTAAAAAAAAAAAAAAACAACACTCCCCCCCATCCAAATGGGCTCAGAAATCTCTGATGTGAGCAACTCGTGCTGGCTTAGGCTGCAATGGGAGCTGAACTAGAGGAGCAGGAGAGGGGGTCTGAAAGCAGCGATGGGGTGACCAGCCTCTGCCACCTGCTCAGAGACTCCCTTCAAGAAGGTTTTTCTTCTAATTAAGAGCAACAACAACAAAAAAAGGCACTCAAGCTGGTGCTTCAGAACTGACATCGCGAGAAAGGGCTCTTTTCCTTTTTTAATATTAAATTAACAGCCTTTTGCCAAGGGGAATGGAGAGGAAGGTCCTCTGCCTGCCCGCTCCCAGGCAGGGCTGGGAGGGGGGCACGCTTCAGAGGGCTTGTTGTAGCTCTCACTAATTTCTCATGAATAATTTTTGAGCTGGGGAGCGAATTCCCCCCCTTTTTCGCTCAGGCAGGCGTCTGTGCGCATGAACGCGGGTTGCTATGGCCACATGCAAGTGCTGCGCTCCCGGGGGATGCGAGCGAGCGGCTGGGGAGAGCGCTGGGGGCTCGCGGCCCCCAAAAAGGGGTCTGACGTCCTGCGAGGGTGTCTGCTCCTCCAAACCATCCTGCTCGGATCTTGATGTGCGAGCCAGTGACACTCTAAAGCCCAAACGGCTTTCGTGCCTGCCTGCGTGCTCTGGGGCAGGGTTCGATCCTGCAAGCTTCATTCCTCCTTCCTGGAAATCCTCATTTTTCCAAACCTCAAAGCTCTCCTCTCTTGCGTTCCTCGCGATTTTGATGGTGGAAACCTGTGTGGATGAGGGACTGCTTTGATTGAATGCCACTGTAACTTAATCCTCTTCTCACAGCTGTAGAAAACACTGCGGGCAGGAGAGGCGAGAGCCCCGAGTCCTGCCTCTGCCCTGCCTGCACCGGGCAGGGAGGATCCGGCTGCACCTTGCATGGGGGCTGTGGCATTGGGTTTGCTCGTGTTTCCTGAGACTGCAGCTTTCTCAAACGATGCAAAGCATACAAAGGGTTACAGATGCCTGCAGGTTTTGACCAGCTTTCCCAGCTATGAGCAAGGCTGGGAGGCAGATAGGCAGACATTATGGGAATTGTATGCATGCCTGAGCGGGAGGGAGGCTCGGCTGCTTGGCATCCGCTTGTCACATGGTGCCTGTTTGGATGCCAGAGGAAGGATCCTGAGGTTGCCACCCAGAATAGATGCTTGTTCTTAAGCTAATTGCACCCTTTCAGTGATTCTCAAATAACAGCGTGCCAAACTTTTTCTGCTCCAAAAATTCCTGGAAAATGCCTGACGCTTATTTTTATACATTGGAAAGAACGTTTTAAAAGAGCTAACTAGCAAAATAAACAGCTGTTTGTAATTGTAGGATCATAAAAAGGAGTGTTTTATGAGCAGTGAAAAAATTTCTAGCTGCTTCAATGGGCTCAGTTCTGACAGGCTTGTGACTTGCCCCGTTCCTTTGGGAGATGCTAGCCAAGTGGGAGCAGGCTGAGGTCCTCAGGAGAATAGGGTTCAGGCATCTTCCCATATCTGAAGTGGTCCAGACCCGATTCCTCTGTCTGCATTTGTAAAAGCAATGTTTCAATCAAGTTTTTACAAGTGCGTTTCCTTCTCAGATGGTGATAAATGCTCAGGAGATGCTTTCCCAGCCCTGCCTGCTGTCCAGGTAGCAGTTGCCTTTGCAGCCGCCCACCTCCTCCTGCAGCCAGGCAGTGATGCTCTTCCTCTGACAAGAGCACCTGGAAAATCCCATTGCTGCCTTTATATATATTCAGGCAAGAAAAACCAAGTGGTCCCGCTTGGGACCAAGCCAAAGCTCCTTGACAGAAGCCTCTTGGTACCTTCTGATGGGGACAGTGTTGCTTTACCATTTTGTAGTACTGAGCATGGGCTTGTCTGCAAACGAGCATGAAAATCCCATCCTTAAATTAGAGCACGGCTCTTGAGCCAGGAGCCTGCTTGAATTGGGTATAAGGATGGAGCTGGGGGAATATAGGATCAGCCCAGAAGTGATCAGGCTTGTGGCTAGCTCTCCCTTTGTTCACACTGGGTTTGAAATAAAGCTGCTTGTGTGATTAAGTGCATTGCCTTGAAGTGCAACTTGTTAGGAGTGAAACTAGCAGCAAGGCTGGAAGGCAAAACTGAACTCTCTCATCACTTGTTGTAGCTTAAAAACAATTGAAGCTGGCTCTTCCCCTCTGTTCTTTGAAGGGGTTTAATAAATGAGCTGTGAAAATATCTCTGGGGAGATGATTTTTTCAAAGTAGCTATCTTTTAAGAGTATGCTTGCCTTATCCCCATTTCTAACAGTCTTAAAGTGGAGAATGTCTAAGTGGGTTAGGCTCTCCAGTGCCATTAGCTCTCAGTGGGATTTGAGTGTGTAGCTCTATCCTAGCATGGAAGAAACCAGGCTTAACCTTCAAGCCTAGCAGCCGCAAGCAGTGGTGCAGGGGCGTAGATTATGGTAGCGGCTGCTGAGGGCAAGCAAGAACTGCAGGCTGGGGACGTTGCAGTCAGTACTGCACTGAATACTGGAAAACTCCGAAACAGTGTATCGCTTTTTTTTTTTTTTCCATTTACAGTGATCCAGCTCCACGTGGTTCTCTGCATGCATTTTGGTTAAGAAACTCAGATTTACTCTATTTTTTAAATCAAAGTCAATGTGCAGCTTTCCTTTGGATTCTGCTCCATTCTTAAAGCTTCTACACAAAACCCAAGCTCACATAGTTCCTTCAATGTAAGAATAATGTTGCTTGGAAAACGTCAGCAGTTTGTGCTAGAAAAAAAGGGAAAGAAACTCTTTCAAAAACCACGTGAAAAACGTTTACTATTTTCCATATCGCTTTAGCCAACGTGGAACATGCTCTGCATTTCTATATTATCTTCTGTCCTGGGGGAAGTCAAGGGAACGAGCTTGGGAACAGGTTTGGTTGTTTTGTTTGTTTTGTGTTTTGTTTTTTTTTTTTTTTTTTTTAAAAGCCCTGGGACCAGTCATGCCCTGAGCCCGGTCAGTGCCTGGCTGAGCGCTGGTTCTTTCCGAGCCCTATTCAGGCAGCAGTGCAGGCAGCGCAGGCAGCCTGCCCGGCTGGAGCGTGGCCAGGGTGCCGGGGCCGGCAGCGCGGCTCGGGGCCGGGAAGCGTTGGGTTGCTTTGGCTGAGCGGCGCTGAGCACCAGCCGCCCCGACGCTCCCTCCGCGGCTCTGGCTGGAGGTGATCTCGGGTGTTACTCGGTGGGATCGTTTCTCCTCTCCCTGAGTACTACCGGGGGGAAAAGCATTTAAGTATTTTACTAGAAAACCAAAGCCAGATTTCAGCTCAAACTCTGGCATACAGAACTCAAGAAAACTGCCGATTCAGCCCTCGGTTCCCAGTCCCTTCTCATTACCCCTTGTTTCTGTCAGCTACAGTGTTCTAATGGCTTTTACAAAGAGGTTTTGCATTTAACGTTTGCAGCAGTTCACCACCATAATGCAAAGCTCAGCTGGGTGAATTTGCGATGAGGTGGGAGACAGCGGAGTAGTTAAATATTTAAGTTTTCCTTTCCTTTGTTTTCTGCTTGTCTTTAAACGCCATTATTTATCTAGTGAAGTTTTCCCCTGCTTCCAGTCCTTGTCAGCAAGAGGAGATTTGTATTTGCAAGGGTTTGTAGGACGCGGGTTTCATATCTTCCAGCCTGTGGAATGTTGGAAACGACAATGGTCCTTAGCTCATGCATTCCCTGGCTCAAACTGACCTCCCGACTAAACACTGCTTGTAGTCTCGGGACTTGGATCTTGCACAGCTGGAGATCACAAAGCAATGGCGAGTCCTGCAGCTGCTTTATTTTTTCTCCTGTTACTTATGTATCATTTATCGCTGACACCTACGCTGTTCCTATGCCCATCTGCACCTTTCCAGGGCACAAACTGGTTGCTTTTGCCTTCCCATTTTCACAGCTAGTGCCAAAAACGCTGCCGGCTCGGCGTGGGTGTCGCGCCTGGCACCGGTGACAGCAGATTTTTGCAGGGCAGCTCGGGAGCAGCGGTGCCCGGAGCAGCTCCTCTCCAGCAAAACTTGCCGGAGAAGCTCCACAGGAGAATGCTGTGCCCAGCTTGCTGCCTTTGCCTTCGAGTTTGACTCTTCTAAAAGAAATATGAAGCACCAGCCTAGTCTTTCGATATGCGTACACGTCCCTTTTATTTTAAACACAGTAAACAAGTAATCCCTATCCTGCATCCTGTACTCAGTCCTGAAGGTTAAAAGCTGGTTTTGTGCCAACTTCATTATGTAGAAGCCAAATGCTTCTACCAATTAATTTATTACTGTTTTGGAGGGGGCTCAAAAGGCAGATGGAGTGACTGTGCTGGCAATATTAATGACCGTGTTGCAAAGGGTGAGAATTTTATGCAGAGTAATGTGAAAACGTGCTGGCAAACTTGTGAAGGCATTGCTGAGAAATACCGGAGAATGGTGTTTCCCTTCTAGTTCTGAGCTCGGGGTAATAAATAACGTGCGATTTCACAGCATCTCTGCTCTAGCAGGCTAAAACGCCTGTCTGTCGTCAAAGGCTGTCAATATTTCACGTCTGAGGACAGGCAGAGAGAACGGGGCCACCAGAACGTTACAGGCAGGTAGTGGGAGACACGTAGACCCTTAACTCTGGGTCATCAACTGCTTCTGTTGGGAAATAAACTACTTTTAAAATGGGGCAGGGGGGGAGTGTCTGAGGGAGGAAGGGGGAGTGAAGGCACTCAGGCACCCCTGCCCTGGTCGGGGGTGTGGGTGGGTGCAGGGGGCGCAGCCAGAGCTATGGGGCTGGCCTGATTTTAACTGCATTACTGATAAAGTCTGTGCAGCGAAGACACCTGGATGAATGTCTGTCCCATAAGATGAAAGCTCCCTGACAAGCCATTTTCACAAAATTTGCAGGAATTGAAGGTCTCTAGCACAGGCAAAGCGTTCCCCAGCTGGATTTGGAATGGGCCAGCAGGCTGAGGAGTTATTGGCAGTGACCAGCTGAAAGCCAGGCAGTGCGGGGAGGGTTTTTCCTTTGGAAAACCAGCTGAAAATGTGGATTTGTGATACTTGGTTTGCCCTTTTTGGAAAATCATTTCAAGACACACTTTATGCCTGTAGAATAGTCCAGTGAAAGATAGGGTTTTTTTGTGAGATCTGTGAAGCTGTGGCAGGTGGGCAGTCATCAAAAATCAGATTTCCCAGCCATGAGCTCAATTATACCCTAGTAATATGACTTGTTAAGGGAGTGTAGATGAGAGGTAATGATCGCCTCCTTGTGATTCCCCACATGTAATTAGGGTTTAAGTGTGCACAGGGCAAGGAAAACTCGTTACACAGCGTTTTTGAGACAGCAAATCCAGTGCTACGGAGAGAGGCAGACTTCCAGGTAGCCTCGTGGTTTGCATTTTTATATAAGGTTTTCAAGAATTGCCCTATCTTTCTTGATCCCCTCCCACTTCTCCAAGCTGCTCTGTGCTGTAGTCTCGTCTAAAGGTTGTACATCAGATGGCTCAGGGATGAAATGTCAGATTTGCTGCTGCTTTGCTCTGTCACTGCTGTCGAAGCGCCTGGGGTTTGAAATTAAATGTCAAAGGCATTTTGCAGAACATGGGAACCAGATGTGCTCCAAGACTCTCTCTGGGAAGAGTAGAGGAGCTTAATTACCTACGTTGACTCTTCTTGGGAGATCTCTCTCTGGATTTGGGCTGACACCCAGCTTAAGGATGTGGTCCTGGAGCGCTGAGCTCCATGCAGCGGAGGCTGCCTGGTCTAAGGGTGGTGGATGGAGGACACGGTGTCTGGCAGCTGCCTGCACATGATGACTAGCTGTAAGGTGATACAACGGCTTGAGGGACCTCGGCCAGGCTCTGGGGAAGAGCCAGTGTCTGTAAATACAGCTCACTTACGGGATTAATCATCAGCAGGCATGTTCTTGCCTTGTTGGTGACACCCGCGTGTTTGATCCAGTTACGGATGGGGCGGAGATGGTGTCTGGGGACCTATGCTGGAGGTGGGGGTGTCTGGGGGGGCGGTGGTTGAAGGGGGCGGGTCAGGAGCATTGCCAAAAGGATGGGGGAGACTGTAAAGGAGGAGCAGAGCCTGCATACCCAGGGAACCACCCGTGGGGCTGTGGCAGGTGGGTCCCCACGGACCTCCGCGTCTCTGCTGGGTCTGGCCAGCCCGTGCCATGCTTGTGTTCCCACTGGGAACGTGGCATTTCCAGCTTCTTGGAAGGTGCATCCCTGGGCGGGTGGGCGGCTGCACAGTCCCGCTTTGTTCCCCAAGCCTCTGAGAAGGCGCAGAAGGACTTGCCCCATGATGCTGCCCATCGGCTCCTCAGAGCTGGTCGCAGCCCTCGGTGCCTTTTCTGCCTCCTGTTCTCGGGGGCTAAACCCTCCTTGCTCCTCCTGGTAGCTCTTGTCCCAGCTCTTCTTCTGGGCTTACACCACTCCATGAAAATTAAAGCTTTTGTGCTCAAGTCCTTTACCTTTGAATACTGTAATTTCCAGTGGGGAATGTTCAGCACTTGAATAATTGCACCCATTCAGAGCATCCTGAAGGGCACCCACAGCTGCGAGCAGGTCTGAAAGGGCTTCAGAGCGGCACAGCTTCAGGACGGCCGCCCTAGAGCAGCTACTTCTACTTTTCAACCCTAAAACCCAGAAGTATTCACCTTCCTTCCGGTTGTGCTATACTGAAATAACTGCGTTTCCCTGATAGAGGGAGTGTTCGGCTTAATAAAATCAAAGGTAGTCTGTTCTAATGCAATTGTTTTCTTTTCCACCTGCTAAATAAAAAAAACCTGGTGAATTGTTTTGAAAGGAAAACCCATGGAATAAAGAGACTCTGTTTGCAGAGGCGCAGGCAGGACCAGGTCCCTCTGCCACCGCGTTTGCCTGGGGATGCTCCTGCCCTGCTCCCCTGGCTCACCCTTGTCCCTGGGTTCACTTGTGGCAGAGCTGCACCTGCCCGGCCACCGAAACCAGGACAATGGGGACACTGGCTCTGGGCAGGGGCACAGCAGCTCTCATTGATGCTGGGGACCGCTCTGGGCTGCGGTACGGACCCTGCTGAGGCTGAAAGCAAGCTCTCCTTCTAGTCCAAGGACTCATCAGGGCACTTGGGGGTCCCTGGGAGGGAGTTAAAGGGTAATGCAAGGGTTAATCGCTTTTTTCCGGGCTCTTTAGTGATCACAAGTGACTGGGAACGTGAGACAGAAACACAAATACTCCAATTCATTTAGCTACCAAAGTGGCTTCCTGGTGTAGGAGCAGCCAAGGGCCTTTTAACCCCTGGGTACCCGCACGCTGCGGGTCAGGCCCTTTTGCTTCATTAACCTTTTCCCTCTGCGCGAAGGGAAAACCCTTCTTGCGGTGTCAGGGCGTGCGCGTCTGTGGCGACGTGCGTCATGTCCCTGGATGCAGCGGAACAGGGCGGCTTGTCCTGCCTGGCACCGCCTGCGGGAGAATGTAGGCGGCTCGTGTGGCACGTACCAAAGAAGGGCTTTGGTGGCACAGTTGAATAAGTCACCATTTAGTTACAGCTTGAGGGTGTGAGAGATGCTGTGGGCTCTGGGAAAGCCCTTGGCATGGGAAGGGGAGAGGTGGGGCAGGGGCAGGGCAGCTCTCCGAGCTCGTGGGACCCTGCGGGACCCGTCTCCTCCCGGGACCTCCGAGTGACCAAATGCAGATTCAATGTCTTGCTGACCTTTTGGGCTTCTTAACCGAATGAAAGCAAAGAGGGAAGGGACCTTGCCTGGGCAGCGTGTCCCCTGCCACGGCTTGCCGTCTCCTCCAGCCACGGGGATTGACTGTGGCCCGCAGCGTGCGGCTGGGAGGCTCGGCCCCTTCACAGCTCTTGAACCCTCGCTGCGATCTCATCCGGAGCGCTGCCGAGATGTGAGCTGAGACACAGCTGCTGCCTGGGTCACCGTTATTTGCTGTCACGAACGAGAAGCAGCCGCAGGAGGAAAGTGCTGCTGGGATGAGTTCTGCCTGACGCTCTGTGCAGGGTCGAGAGCCGCAGGCTGCCTTGCAGAGCCGGGTCTGCGGTGTAAGGCACAGGGATCAGCGTCGGCTCGCTCCCGCATCCGATGGCTCCTCGGGCGGTGGGAGGTCAGCACGGGGGTGCTCTGTCCGAAGTGGCTTTGCCCATTGCCACAACCACCCCCCTGAGCAACTCAAGGCACACCGCCGGTGCGGGTGAGGCGCAGGATATGACCAGTGTACAAGCAGGGGAGCAAGGGTTGGTGCCCGTAATGAATTCAAGCCAGGCCGTCTCCTGGCCCCGTGCAATTAGGGAGGTACATATTCTTGCCCCTCTCTGGGTGTTGCATTCGTCACCTTTATTAGAGAGGCTCAGCCTGCTGCAAACCCCGGGTCCGCGTGCTCCTCCTCGGGGCTGTGCCCCGCGGAGGGCAGGGGAGCAGACTCACGTGGGAGCCAGAAAGGGGAAAGGCAGCTTTGCCACAGCAACTGCTGTGCGCGCTGTCCTACAGTTGCTGTTTATAGCTATTGCTCTGCGTGATTAGCAGTTGGCTAATCACCAGGGGCCAGATGCTGCCGTCCCTGGGAGGGGTGGCCAGGGGACATTAACCGCTCGCAGGCTCAGCCATCCCCCCCTTTGCTATCAGCTCTGTCACGCTTCTCCCGAGCAGCGTGGGATGGACGGGCTTGGAAAGCAGCTTTTGTGTGAGGGTGGGGGACTGGTACCCTGTTGTCTCCACCTCTCCTGACACTGCTGGGGGGGGCTGGGAGTGCTGCCGTTGGGGTCGGGTTTGAGTGTGGGTGCTGCTCCATCAGGAACTGGACAAGATGCCCAGGATGTTCCTCACAGGCACCTCCCGACAGCCACTTTGGGGTTTGGCTCCTGGGACTCCTGCTTTGGTGTAGAAATGGTGATTGAGAAGCTCCTGGGCCAGCCCCAGTATCACCGGCTGCCAGGTGAAGTGCTCACAGGCAGGGTCCCGTGCAGCACTAAAACGGGCGTCATCAGTGTGTCCTGTGCCCTAAAACTGCCCCTTAAAGCTTCTCGTTGAGAAACTTTCCCACCTGTATTTTTTTCCCTTTTAATCCACATTTTTCACACCAGTTCCTTTCCTTGTCCCCCTTAAACAAAGCAACATCCCAATGAAGTAAATGACCATGTATTTCTCCAAACAGGTTGCGATATAACGAGAGTTGTTAAATATTCCCTCCCCCCCCAAATAACAACGAAAAATGACTGCTTTTTCATCTTAGCTGTAACCCACCCCGTGTTCCTCAAATGTCATGTGATGCCCAAGATGCAGCCCGTGCAGAAACGATGCTCTGGAGTGCCTTTGTTTTCTACCAAGGATAACTCCAATGAATTGGGTTTTTTTCTTACTCGCCTCTCGCTCTCGCTGATGAAAGGAAAAGATGCGGAAACAAGCGGCTCCCCAGGAGGGTGGGAAGCTGATTAGTGGGGCCGGTGTGACCCGGTGCCCCGCGGGTCCCCGGAGCGGCCCCAGCAGCCTGCGGATCAGCTGTCGCAGGGCCAATTCCCAGCTGCCGCGGGGGCACGGCACGGCACGGGCTTGTGGGTGATGTGCCGGCTGGCGAAGGCCACGTCGTCATCTTCCATGGAAAGTTTCATGCTTTTCCTTTTTTTTTTTTTTTTTTTTTTCCCCTTCTCTTGACTGTGACCGGTTTGTAAAGGTTAAATGGTATTTTCTGATTAAACCGAGTACTTCAGTGATCTCAGCTCATTTCCCACTCATGCCATATCTTTTGTCTGACCTTGGGGTAACACTTACACAGAGGGACTCTAGTCCGGAGAGGTTAATAGAATGACAGTATTTCCTTACATTACCAGAAGGACAGGATGATAAATTAATTCACATTTATGTAGTGCCGAGATATGACCATGATAGATTAAGACTCTGTCCCTGGAGTTACCCGTGCTCTCAGTAGTGATATGCAGCTCTACAAGGGAATGAATTACCTCCTGAAAGCGTAACCGCTGTCTGCATTCGAACGCTGCAAAATGTAGCCACGGCTCTGAATAGCAGCAAGTGCAATTATCCCCTTCCTCCTGCATTTTTTAAATATTTCTGAAATTGGAGCCTGGGTGCAGCTGGTCCCAACTCGAGAGTGCTGCAGGAGGAGGGTCCGGTGAGGTCTGGCTGGCTGATAGCTATGGAGACAAGTTAAAGTATAAATCTTCTTACTGCCAGCATCAGCTGTAAAGTTCAGGGGATTGATGGATTCGTTCCCACTTCCCACGAGTTGCCCTATGCGGAGTCGGAGGGATGCTGCCGCAGCTCTTCCTGGCATGTGCTGGTGGGTGACTTTAGGAAGCCATCCTTGTTCCTGGTGATATCACGGCACTTTCTCTCAATGCTTGTTTGTTTGCTCAGTTCTTTTAAAATGCACACAGCCTGCAGGGTCTGGGATTGAAAATTCACCCACGTGTGAGGCAGGAGAGTTACAGGGAGTGAAAGGAAAATGCAGCATACGGCAAAAATCCTGTGGAGGAGTGAGTCAAGAAACCAGAGGCTGTGAGAAACGGCCTGTGCGCGTGTTCCTTAAAGATGTGTTTCTTAAAGATGTGCTGAAAATGTAATGGGAGGAGTCTCTGGGCAGCTGTCGGGAACAAATTGGTCTGCCTGGAGTTTTTACGGAGGGTTAGCAGCGATGGTGTCGAAAGCGCCTGTCTCTGCAGACTCCGCTGCTGCAGGTTGTGTTCTGAGAAATGTCCTTCTGTTCAGAGGACAGAAGCAAAGATGTGTTTGGGGACTCCTTTGGGGCTACAGCAGGTATAGAAAATGATTGTTGATAGACACTGGACCATCAATAATCTTAGCCTAGGACCTGTTGCCCGTGACAAGCCTGACTTTCCTTCTTGCCTGTGATTAGAGGGTACGTAGGTCTGAAGCGTTAGTTGCTGAAAGGTTGGGAAAGATTTTTTAAGGGGGAGAAGACGAGATGCAAATGAACTTGCTAGTGTTTGCTCTGACAGTTGTTCCGTGGAACAATTGTGAAAGCTGTACCCAACCTCTAGGAACAGACACAAAGCGCTTCTCTCTCCTCCAAACAGAGGCAAGCGGGAAGCGCTGCCCTCCCCATGCGCTGCTGGCTGTCCCCAGCAAAGGGCACGGTCCATCCCTCGGGACGGAAATGCCAGATGATCGTGTCTTGCCTTTGCGATCATTTCTTTGCTTCTTCACGATTGCTTCTTTCCTTCTTTCCGCTGACTTCTGCGCTGTGATGCAACGTTTGCTTCGAATGGCTGCTTACGCATGTTGTAGGGATGCGGCCGTACGTACATCATTTACTGGTGTGCGTCTGCGTACGACTGGGGAAACGAAAAGGCGTGTGGATGTGTCTGTCCATATTGCACAGGTTTCGTGTTGCAGGCTGGGTCCCGGCTCCCTCCCTGCGTAGTTCCCGATGGGGATTCACCTGCGTGGAGCAGCTCCCCTGATGGGGAGTCAGGGTCGGCTGGCACCTGCGTGGTGGCTTTTACCAGCTGTGACAGAAGGTCCCGTCACTGCCAAACAAAAGGGGGGTGAGGATTTCTGTCCTGGAAGTCAGGAACCCGGGAGCCCATCTGATGTGTTACGTATGGTGGGGAGGGAGGCCACGGAGAACCTGGAGGGAGCAGGAGCAAAATGAAGCCTTTAGTCGCTGTTAGGGAATCACATACATATATTCTCTCTGAATCAATGTTTTTCATTATCTGAAACCAGAAGGGTTCTCTCTTTGTGGAAACGCTGCTCTGTGCTATTCAATCAGTATTAATTAAGTGGCTGAAATGCATTAAATGGTGCTGTAGGAATCTTGGGAACACTAGCTGCTCGAGTTTTACTGTTCTTACAAACGTAAATAAGGATAAATGCCTAATTGCTACTGAAAGCATCCTGCTGGACCTAATGAGCTGATTAAAAACAATCCTTCATTGTGGAATTATTTAATTTTATTTGACTTCAGCCAGCGATTCCCCTTGCTTACTGCTTCTGTGTCTGCTCTACAGCCCCCAGTCTGCCTCGGAGAGTTCATGCCCGCGGTCGTTTTGCAGAAGCGGGGCTACAGGGAAGGGATTTGTTTTCATTGTTATTCTGGAAGGTCTCATTTTATTAAGCTGTTGAGAAGGCAATGAATTTCAGCCCTTCCCCGGTGTTATTTATGCATCCGGGGGAAATCCTTGAGCTCTGCTCAGTGTGCCCAGCTTCCCCGGGGCAGGATGAAGGGCAGCGGGAGTGGGGCAGGACATCCCACGTCTTGCGGTTCGCGGGGATGTGGTTTTGGGAATTATGACAAAGAGCCAAGTTTTGGCCAAACCAGCCTGGGGGGGATCGGGGTCCCGGCTTCCGCTGCCCTGACCCAGAGCGGGTTCTCGCTGATGGTTGCGTCTCTGCGGCAAGAGGAGACATTTTCACGTATCATTTGCCCTCCAGCTCTGTGGATCTCTGAAGGGGGAGGCCGGGGCCCAGCTGGAGAAGCCGCGAGCGGGTTATGTGGCATTGTGGTTCATGTTCCCCTAACGAGCGGGGCATGTCGGCAGCCTTGGCCGGCCGGAGCCTGCAGTAGGCAACCCCCCCTCCCACCCACCTCTCCCGGCCATGCCAATCGAAGCCAGCGGGAAACTTGTTGGTGCTGAGCAGATGGCAGCTCTGGCTCGCTGGCGCGGGGGGAAGCGGGGATGCTCCGGGGCTGGGATGTGAGGATTTGCTAGTGCAGCTCTCCACCGTCTGTGGGAAGGAGAGATTTCCCCCATCTCGATGCAGGGAGGAAGCAATGTGCATGTTAAATTGACGTGTGCGTGGAGAAGTAGAGATTCAAGGTTTCTTCAGCACGGCTGGGAAGGTTTGCAGCTCTGCCGGGCTGGTACGCAGCCCGCCGTCCTGGCTTGGCATCCCCGAGGGGCTGTGAAGAGAGGAGGCAGTACCTGCAGAGAAACCCTTCTCCAGTGGTGCCATCCACGGCACCCCTGGTGCTGGAGCAGGGCTCTTAAGAGACAGAGAAGGACCTGAAGGAATTTTTAAAAGCTGATTTTTTTCCTTTCACTGCAGATTTTGAGTGGCTTACAGACAAAGTGCTTGGATGTGTTTTTTAATTATCGTTATGTGAGTGGTGCCTTTACATAAGGAGAAACTTGAGAGTGTGAAACTTGCAGCAGAGTGGGGCACGGACCCTGTAAGAGCGTATGGGCCGGGTATAGTTTCAGTGGCATCCCATTCGCTGCATGGCGGTTCGGGTAATCAAGGCAGATTTGCTTGGTGGGTGCTGTGATCGTCAGCACCGCTTGGGAGAGGGTGTCGTGGGGAGCTTGTCCCTGCTGGCGGGGACACATGGGGCTCCCTGGGGCCAGGCTGGGCTCTGCCAGGCCACACGAGTATCCGATACCCCTTGACTCTTCATACCCCCTCTTGACTCCACCAACCCTTGGGGCAGTTGCTTACCTGTTGCGCTATCATTTGAAAATCCAGATTTGTTTGGAAAACATTTGACAGTGCTGCAAAATCATCCTCTGCCTTTACAATAGAAGAGAGAACTCACGGTGCCGGGATACGGCCCTCTGCCTGTCTGTTTTGTAAGGCAGGCTGTCCTACGCACAGCAAGATGTTTCCTTCCGGAAACTTCTTTTTCTTTCAAGCTGATTTGTCCCGACTGCTGCATAAGAATAAAAACCTGTGACTTATTTTTCTGTAGAAAGCATAAATCCTCCCCAAACCCTCCAGTTCCCATCCTGGTTGCCCAGCCCTCAGCTGGGACGGGCACTGCTGCCATGGAGTCCCAGCATCTGTATTTTCAGCCTTGGGACTAATTGTCCCATCATGGGTGTCTCCGTCACCACCAGGTGTCCGTCCCTTTTTTGTCTTTTTTTTCATTTAATTTTTTCCTTCCAGTGCCTGTTCAGAGAGAGGAAAGAGGCTCTGAATGGAGCAGAGTCAAGGTTGCACAGCCGTCTCTCGATTTTAGATGCTCCCCATGCTGTGTGGATATTTGGTTGGATTTTGCCAAGAGGAGCAGTGTCTAGTTTTGAAAGTCCTGTCCTGGGATTACTTATGCTTTTGTCCAGACAAAAATGTATTTACAAAAGTATCTGATGCATCTGGAGGGAGGTCTGGGCCAAGATCTGGGATGTATTTCTCAACCCAGACTAATAGTTTATGAGAACTGATGTTGCGGTAGGTCATGGGGGAAATGGAAAGCACCAACGAGTCTGAAAAACATTTCTGAACTCTGGGTAAATATTTGGGAAAAAGGCGTCTGAGCCTCTCATGGCTGTCTTGCCTGTAGCTGGAGGAAAGTGGAGCAGGGACGTGGCTTTTGTTGCTGCTCGGGTGCAGGCTCAGCACTGGATGAGAAATGCATTTAAGCAGTTAAATTCCTATTTGATGGCATCACAATCTTGCAACTATTTGCGTGAGGTTTTGCTCTGTGGTGTGTTTTTCCTGAACATCACGGGCCCAGATTTCAGATCAGGTTTGGGTCCAGCCAGCTCAGAGGCTTCCTGAGGGTCCCCAGACTCAACCCTCCCGCCTCCACGGCTCTGGCCGTCCCATTACGCAGCTGGAGATACAAAGTCGAAGGGCTTGTTCCACTCTTTGGGCAGGGGTCAGATCTTTTCCGTGTTGCACAACGAGGCCAGGAGCAATGGCTAAGAAACGCTAAGCCTGGGAAGAAAAAGAGGTCTCATCTGCCCCTTCGCGTGGGCTATGTTGGGTTGAGTCAGTCTCAGAAGCAGATGAAGACATCAGACAGCTTCACGACCGTTAGCATCCCCAGAGAAGCACGTCCATGCCCCTACCGCAGCTCCAGCCCTCTGTGCTGGGGAGATGTCCCTGTCCCCGGGCGAGGAGCGGCCCTGACAATGTGGGCTGTGTTCTGCGCGGCCGGGGGCTCGTGGCACTGCCTGTCCCCGGGACCCACCTACACGCGCAGGCACGGCGGCAGATTGTTCCTGATGCACGGCGAGTCGCACCCACATCTGCCCCGAGACAAAGGGGCCCTGAGGAGCCCGGCGTTCGCTCCTCTCGAGGCGGGGATGCGTTTCGAGTGTGCTCTGTCACGGGTTTTATTATTTGCTCTCGGTCGGTGCCGCTCCGCATGGACGTGCAGTTGCCGGTGCTGTACGGGTCGTCCTCCCTGGCGGGTCCACCGGCGCTGGAAGCGCTCGGGTCGTTCCCCCGTAGCTCTGCCCACACTTTCAGTCCAGAGCCGCCGCGTCCCTGCTGCTCCCTTTTGCAGCTCAAAGGTGATCTGCAAATTTATCGCTTCCTCGTAGGGGCAGCCCTTACTTTTACAGTCCCAGTGCACGTGCTGATGGGTAGGATATACTCTTTTGCATTAGTTAGATGCATAGATGCCTCCTGTATATGCTGTATAGATCAGTGTTTGGGCTCAGCCCTTTCTGTATTCCTATTTAACGCAAAACGCACGTACGTACAAATATCTCCCAAGCATCTGTGCGAGGAACCTGCTCCTTTGTGTCATGGCCATTTCTTTCACGCTAACTAGTACCCAGTCTAAAGAAAACAACGTACTCTTTGCTTTTCGGGCTCCAAGCAGCATGTAGAGATGTGCGCTATTTAAATGCCTGCTGTCTTGTGCCTTCCCTCCCATACTACATCTGTGAATGAAGAGGGGTTTAAGGCATTTTGTGATAGTGATGTGAAGCATCAGTACATGAGTGAGGACACTAGAAATCTTGGCCTTGCTAAATCTCTGGTTGTGGTACTGCCTGATTCTGTTCGTAAGTCCGACTTGTGCTTAGTAACAGAAAGGTGTAAAACCAGCTGATCCATTACTCATTTTAAGCTGTAACTGGGGAAACGAACCGCTTTAAAAAATGAAGGCTACAGATCAAAATGATATCTTCCCTTAGACAGAAAGCTAAAGAAGTAATTTGAAAAGCTTTGTTCACGGTGACCTGATCGCAGGGCTGCAGAAGTCCTCGCCGTGACTTTAATTACTGGCCCAGTCCTGTAATTATTCTGTCCTTCAACTATTTTTATTGCAACAGCTGGATTGGAAAATCCTTAGAACGAGCAAAAAAGATCAAAGCAACTCTCCCCTCCAAGCCCCTTCACAACCTACAATCTGTCATCTGGTGTAACTGGGACACGCTGGGACGGCGAGTTCCTTTGGGCTTCAGCCCAAGAGCGAGGACCTGGAGACCCCGCTCGCGCCTGAGCAGCGCAGGGAGGAGGGCTGGATGGAGAAACCATTAAGCACATCTTGTTCCCCATAAGGGTAACAAGGAAAAGTGTCCTTAAAACTAGTCTTGCGCTGGGTTTCAGCCTGTCTGGGGTTCAGGAGAGCTTCCTGGGCCACGTGTGAGGGCTGTTTATTTTCTGTGACATCTGCTCCTCGCTGGCTCCCAGCAGCGTTCCCTGCGGTACCCGGAGCCCCCCCGGCAGCCCCGTGCTCACCAGGTTTTGTCTGTTGTTCTGGGTCCCCCCTCCCTCCCGCAGTTGCTTCGTACCGGCCTCAGGAACAGCTGAAGGGGTAGAGCATCCAAAGCTGCAGCCGGTGATTTATATTTCATGAAGCCGGGCTCTCCTTGCTTGCCAAATGGCCGCTCTGCGCTGCTCCCCTGCCTGGTGACATCCCACCTTGGCGAAAGCCTGCGCGAGGGCCAGGGAGGAGCGGCACGGAGCGAGGCTGGGGATTTTCCACTGGTTGCTGCCCCGGCGTTATTTTTGTTCTTAGCCGAGAGAGCTGTCTGCACGGCTGATGCCCTTTTTATGACTCTTTTACAGAGAGTTGTAACTCAGCCGTGATGCAACCTCTGCGCCTCAGCAGCCTTTCTAAGGGGGCTTTTACTGGGCAGACGGGATAATTTATCCTCTTTTTTGCTCTTTTTTAATCTGCATTTATTCTATGGGTTTATTAACAGCAGAATAAGAGGTATGGGTATGGAAAATGAAAAGGATAACCTGACAGGCCCCAGGAGGTTTGGACGAGTGCCCTTGGGAGGCCGGCAGCAGCAGCATGCTGCACATCTGGCACCGCGGACCGTCCGGGGAGGGAAGCAGCTGGAGCCTGGTTGGAAATGGGCTCATTAAGAGACCGGTCGGGAAAGGTCCCACCATGCCCCGACTCCTGCTAGAGCTGTGCTGGGTCGGTGGCAGGCTCTCTGGGACACGCGGGGGTCTCCGGAGCTGGCTCCCAGCTATTGCTGGGCTGCACGCAGAGGCAGAGCTCATCCCTGTGCCCCGCTGGAGGGAACAGATGTTTGCTAGGTATTTCTTGTGCCTAAAATACAATTATTATTTTTTAAAGAGCAAATAATCCTTTTTGTTTTATCCTGTTGGGACTGTTCACTGCTTTTGTATTCAATTGCTCTGAGTAACTTTCCGTCGGTCCCAGGGGAGAGCATGGTCCTTCTCCTTCCACCCAAGAGGTCTCTCCAGGGTTTGAGCACAAATAACCCCATAAGGCTGATTTTTCTGCCGGCAGAACAACCCAGGGGTTGGGAGGGCAGCGACCACGGGCTTGTACCTGGGTCACCAGAGCCTGGAAACTCTTTCTGGCACTATTCTCACCCCTGTCCCTCCGCACAAATATTTTTCGATTGGAAACTCTCTCCACAGTTGCCAAAAGACAACAGAAAAGGAGCTGTAAACGGCTCGGTGACCACCGCGTTTGTGTTCGTTTTGCAGCTGAGGATCTGTCTGCACGTGCCGCTGGTCTGCTCGCCTCGGGGGACGCAAGTGAGGTCCTAACGCTGCCCGGGCGTCCAAAATGGTCATGCAAAGACACCACCTCACCTGCGCAGGAATAGCATTCGCTCTCTACCTTCATCACCTCGTCAGCACCATCGAAGTCCCTCTGGATTGTAAGTTATGGTTTGCCCCTCTAAAAACTCCTGCTGAAATGTTTGAGGAGGTAGAGTGAAGGTGTGCACAGCCCAGGCAGCTTTCCCAGTCCAGCCTAAGGTTTTCTTTACTGTTGTTTGTTTGGGGCTATCTTTCTTTTTAAACCATGTGCCCTCCAGAAAGTCACCTAAATCCCTCTCTGATTTATTCAATCTACCTCAAAAGCTGAGCAGAGGACCCCAACCCACATGTCAAAATGGAACAGAGCATCTGAGTCAAGCTGGCAAGTCTTCAGCCTGTTGATTTAAGTGGAGCATCCCGGGACTTCTGGTGTTCCTACAGAGCACGGGCAGGCTTTGGGATGCTCTTTTGTGGAGGACGTGAGCTCGTTGCTAGTCTTATCTGGCAGATGCTGCGATGAGCTGACACCTAAGTCCTCGAGGGTAGTGGAGACCCGGGCAGGTCCTGCAGGGCGATGTGGTTTTTCTCTCTCTCTCTCGGGACTTTCTGGTTAATTATGAGACGGGAGTTATGTTTTATTCAGAAGCACAAGAGCTGGGGGATATGAAGCGAGGAGGAAAGGGGACACGGGCTGATGTTTCTGCTGAATGGGCATCTTCAGGCCCGCGCATGGGAAATGCATGACTTGTTTGAATGCACTTGAGGTGGGGGTTTGTACTGAGAGCTGCTCAGCCACTGTTTTGGAAACCAGTTTCATAATTTCTTTGTGTCCCAGCTTCCTCCTGTAGAGGCTGTTAATAATAATCAGCCTGTCGCTGCAGGGAATCTCTTCCGACAGTGCAATGCACAGAAATCCTCCAGTGAGCAGTGCATTAGTAGAAAAAGCACGGCTTTTTGCTGGGCTCTAAATTCAGGCTGAAGTGCCAGGGTTGCTCTTGATAGGAGAAATTTCTACCCTCTGGGTTGTTGCTCTGGGAGGTCCTGGGTGTGCTGGCCGTCACTGTGGTACCTCAGCTGATCCCTGACTCTGGGCAGCAAAACGGGGAGGAAAAATTTGAGGCAGTGACTTTTGGCTCAGATTTGGAAACGACTGAAGAGAATGGGTGGGAAAGCTCCGATTTGTGGAGGGGAATAAATACCTGTGTTACTTGAAAGCATAGGGAGAGAATCCCAGACTCGAGTCCCTGCTTTGCTCCATTCCAGACGATTATGGATGAAAAGATCTGTTCCCCTGAGCCAGCACTGCAACAGGCACAGGGCACTCCTGTTCCCAGCAATGGGGATTTTATTTGGTGCACACAGCTCGGTGGTTCCTTCAGGCCTGGCTTTGTTAGCATCTATAATATTCCAGAAATGCAGGCAGCCGTCATGGAAATAGGGGCCAGTGCAGCTGGTGTAAACTGAATAGGTCTGCAAACAGCCGCCTTCTGCCATTTCTTGTGCTGTGCATCAGGAAAGGAGTAATTTTGCTACTTAATTGTAATGTGGCCTTAGAAAAGTAAGAGAAATGCTGACAACTGGTGGAGAAATGCTCAAGGCAGCCTGCAGCAGCTCACTGTTTCGCAGCAGCTCGCCTTTTCTCTAGCCTCCTCCTCCTCCTCCTCCTCCTCCTCCTCCTCCCTGCTACACAGCACTGAGCTGCAGGAGAGCATCATCCTCTCCAGTGCTGGTGGGAAACAGGGATCGTAACTAAGAGGGTCCTTTTGTCATCCTTTCCCGAACGGGTCCCTCGCACAACAGATACTTGCAAATAATGTGCACGGAGGTGGTTGTGCGCAGCTGTGCCAAGGGCAGGCGGGTGAGGAGCATCTCCCAGCCCCGGGTGAGGGTTTGGGATCCTGCCGACGCCGGTCCCCGCCAGCCGGCCCTTCCCAACCTCCCTTAGCTCTTTTGGACACACGGAGCATCAGCTTTGTTTTACTTCCATCCCGACCTTCAGAGCCATCAGGGGTTTCTTTTCAGCTCCTGTTTAAGCCACGTGGTGACCAGGGCTCCCTTACCCACTGCTCGTCTGTGAGACGGAGCTAGTGAAAGCATCGCCCGCACTCAAACGGCTGCAGGTTTGACCAGGTGGTGTGTAAAGAGCCCCAGCTGCTCTGGCTTTGTGCGGGGGCTGATGAACGTGCAAATCAGAGGCTCTGTGAGTGCAGGAGCTCTATCCTCCACGTACCGCTAGCTGCGAAAGTCCTCCCTGCTCCACGGAGCTCAGCTCCTTCATCCAGTGCCGGCGTGTGGGCTCTCCCCAGTCCCCACCGGTGGGAGGGGGCTGGGAACCCCCCCCGCCGGCCCCAGGGGGTCGAGGTGCTGCTGGGCACCCAGCTGCCCTTGCTGACACACCTCAGGAGTCAGAGATCTCCCCAGGGAGGAGTTTTGCTCCCTGGACCTTACGTTTTAAGGGCAGAAGCAGCTCGGGAGAGGGCAGATGCGCGGGCAAAGCCTCAGGGTCCCCTCCCGGCAGAGGGAACAGCCCTCGCTCACCCTGTGTCGGGGGAGCTGCACTATTTGCTCTTTCTTTTAAGCCTGCCTAGGTGCTTTTTCCCTGCCCCAACACTAACGAGTTTTCTTCTTTGGATAAAATCCTGCCTGCCCCTGTCCTGGGGACAGGATATATGTGTATCTCTGTCCCTACATTACAGGCACCTTCTCTGAGTTTGAGCATCGCCTTAAAAGCCAGCTAATGGTTTATCAGGCACGTATTAGCTTCTGACTCAGGGGGATGAAACTGGGGGGGGGGGGGAGATCAGGGGAAGCCTGGCCATGGGGAAGCGGGGAGGGAACATTGCTAACTCCTGCAGGCAACCTGCTGGACCATGGGGCCACCAATGCCCACAGGTGAGTGGTGCGAGTATGCCTGTGTCCCCTTTTGGCCCCAAAAAACCCTGCTGCAGAGGGAGCTGACAGCTAACAGGACCATTCAGCAGCAGCTTCTCCCACGTGGATAGTAAGAAGGTAGATTAGAACATGCTTGAATCGTGAAATGATCTGTGTGTAGTATTTGCAAGCCCTACAATAACTATACATGTTTATGTTTGTCTACGTGGTGTACATAGGTTTGTTCTTCAATTAACCTGTTTTCTTTTTTTTCATTATGCTTGCAACTTTGGGAATAACAGCAAATATTCAGAGTGAATGTAAGTGTTGCCCTCGCTCTCTGTGTGTACGCGTCTGTCTCCTCTGCATGACCGAAACAGCGCACAAGGGGGTCCGTGCCGAGCAGGGGGCTGGTGGTGGCTGTTGCTTGGCACGCGGAGTACGTGGGTGCGTTGCCCACCCCTGCGGCAGGGCTGGCCAGAGTCAGGACAAGCCACTTCTCCTGCACAGCCAGGCACGGCTGGGAGAGACACGGGGATGCTGGAGCAGCTTGGGAGGAGTGCTTAGGCTCTGCTGCTTTCCCTGGAGCAGGAACCAGACTGTCTTTGCGACGCAAATGTTGTTTCTGCAGGGGCTTGTTATGGCTAACGCCGCACCTCAGAGCAGAGCAGGCTCCTCTGCCTTGCACGAGCGCGTGTGCCAAGCTCAGCTCCGCGTACTGACACGTTTGCAGCATCGCTAGCTCTTGGGGGAAGAGCAAACGGCCTCGGACCTGGGCGGCTTCATTCCAGGACAGCCATGGGACTGAGCTCTTCAATTCAGAGCTCAGGACCAGAGCCAGGTCCTACACTGGCCGCTGGGCTCATGTGCCCCTTTTCATGAGCCCTGCCCTTCCAAACACAAGTGCTGTACTCCTTCAGGGGAAACCTGGGAGGTTTTGAGCCTCTTTCCTGCACAGGGAGTACCTGTAAACGTCTTGCAGTGGCTCTCCGGCTCCCTGTCCCAGCCGCAGCCCCTGTCTTTGAGGTGCATAGGCAGGATGCCTTTCAGTCTGATTCAAACAACCCGTGGTAGCAGGAAGATGTAACTGAAATTTCTTAATGAGACCAAAATACCAAGTGAGAAAACAGAGGCTTCCCGGTACCAAGAGGGAGTCTGAACAGTGCTGATGGTCCAAGAGGTGATGAGCAGCACAGCCCCGCAAATGCTCATGGCAATTTCTCCAGGTGTTGAAGGGCTTTAAACCACAAACTGCACGTCCAGCCTGGGGAAGAAGCTGAAATCCCATCAGGATCTGCTCCAGGATGGCAGGGAGGAGATTCACCCTCTTTGCACAACCCTCCTCATGGCTTTTTGTTTGCTTTGCAGTGCCTCAGCCTCCCACGATCACCAAGCAGTCCGTGAAGGACTATATCGTCGACCCAAGGGATAACATCTTCATCGAATGCGAAGCCAAAGGGAACCCCGTTCCCACGTAAGTGCATCTACAGCCCTTGCTACGCTGAAGCTCTGCTGTTCGTTGGAGCTGGCTCTGGAGGAGCTCCCCTCGGGTCAAGCTGTGCCATTTACACCATCAGCTAATCCAGCTGTTGGCTTGCACAGCACAGGTAGGGATCTCACTGGGTAAATGTGGTCTGTAGTTACAAAACCAACCTCTCCGCCATGCTTGCAGTTTTTCCTGGACGCGGAACGGGAAGTTCTTCAATGTGGCGAAGGACCCAAAGGTGTCCATGCGTCGGCGGTCGGGGACGCTGGTCATTGACTTCCACAGTGGGGGACGGCCGGAGGACTATGAGGGCGAGTACCAGTGCTTCGCCCGGAACGACTACGGCACTGCTCTCTCCAGCAAAATCCACCTTCAGGTTTCTAGTGAGTAACAGCAGTGCTGCAGAGCAAGCAGCCAGCCGCCCCGAGGAGAGCAGGGACTGTTTGCATCACATGAGATTTTGTAGAAGAGGCACGGAGAACATCCAGTGCCCAAACATCTCAGCCTGCTTCATCTGTTACCTGTGTCGGGCTGTATCCAGCCACAGGACCGAGATGAAGGCGTGGGGGTTATGGCTGCAGCTAACGCAAATACTCAGTATAGATTTAGGGGAGCTTTGCACATGTAGAGATGAAGTTTGCATTGAGGCCACTCCATTGAAACCAGGCCAGGTCCAGTGGGAAGAGATCTGCGAAGTTCTCACCCTCCCTTCCTCACACAGTGTCTTTACTTCTTATGGCAGAGTCTCCCCTGTGGCCCAAGGAGAAGGTGGACGTGATAGAGGTGGATGAAGGAGCTCCACTCAGTCTGCAGTGCAACCCACCGCCCGGCCTGCCCTCTCCCGTCATCTTCTGGATGAGCAGCTGTGAGTTGGGGGACCCCCCTTCCCACCTAGAACCCTGTGGGCAGCCTTTCCATCTGCCTGTGGTGCTTATTTAAAATAACTGCGTTTAGGGTCATTACTGCTAGCTCAGAGCTTGGCACGTGGCTTGGGTCGGGGGTTTGCTTTTCTCCTTTACGCAGCCACCCGCGGGAGGATCTGTCTTGCTCTGAGTGCCTGTTCTCCCCTGCAGCCATGGAGCCCATCCACCAGGACAAGCGCGTCTCCCAGGGCCAGAACGGCGACCTGTACTTCTCCAACGTCATGCTGCAGGATGCCCAGACCGACTACAGCTGCAACGCGCGCTTCCACTTCACCCACACCATTCAGCAGAAAAACCCCTACACCCTCAAGGTGAAAACCAGTAAGTGTCACGGCGATTGCTCAGGATGGGTCTTCCCTGGCCTCCCTTGGGCAGGGTTTTCCTTCCAGACACCTTGTTTCTGCCCCTGACAGCACTGAGACCTACCAGGGAGAAGTGTGGCTTCCTTCATTTTGTTTAGGATAGTACAAGAACCAGTTTGGATGAGGAGTGGTGGTCCTCGGACGGCTAACCTGGCAGGGAGGAGGGCTGGCTGGTTTCCCTCCAGCATCTCAGAGCTTTGCAGCTTCATGGGCTGAGGGCTGCAGAGGTGGCTTGGTGCAGGTATCGCTAAGTCCGTATGCCCGGGATAAACTGGAAAGCGTTTCAACACAGTGAGGTATTCCCCCCATCTTTAGGGAAATATATAATATCAAGTGATCTTTCCCTAGTTTGAAAAGCTGGAAATAGCCTTGGTTTGCTCCAGGCTTAGGTTTACGTGCTGATGCTGCACGGGGGCCACCTTGCACAGCTCGGGATTTACCTACTGACCAGGAGCTGCTGTGTAGCTCCTTTGCTCTGGGATGTGCTGACGGGAGGGCTTGAGCCTTTGGGGTCTGAGCGTGTACACGTGGGACACGCTCAGGATGGCCAGCGATCTCAGCGTCACCGTGGTGAAGAGCATCATCTCGGGGGACAGGAGGAGCACGTGCGTGGCTCTCTCCAGGCACGTGAAGAGCCTTTCCACAGGCAGGTCCAGCCCCCGGCAGTCTCTTCTCCAGAAATGAGACTGCTTGAAGGAAGGCGAATTCCCGACGCTAACGCATTGCCCGCCAGCTGGCTGGTGGGAACGCTGGCGGAGGGGAACTGAGCAGAGTGCTGCAGGACACAAAGCTCTTGAGTCGATGAAGGTCCTGCCGAGCGTGGGCTCTCTTTTGCGGGGGTGCGGGGCGTGCAGAGCACCGGCGCAATCGGCACACAAGCAGCATCTATGGGCCCCAGTCATCAGACAGGAGCCATCTCCCGTTCCCAGTAAGGTCCAACTGGGAGGAAGGGGTAGCGTGTGCTGGCAGATGCAAGGCTGCGTTTTGGGGGTAGGCTCTTGTGCGAAGCAGGCGCGAGGCGCTCCTGAATCCCAGCGTTAGGAGCTTAATTTGATCTCGCAGCAGCTTAAATTAGAAGTACCGCTATTAAAGCGACCTGAAAGGGATGTGAGAAGCAGACGGGGCCTGGAGTGTTTTGCACTTTTATTGTAACAGCTTCTCCTCTGTGTAAAGCAAGAGTGGAGGATCAGCAGTATAAACACTATAAACAGGCTCTTTGCTGATGGTGAGAAATGTGTGTGTAGGTAATTCATTCTGAATATTATTTGTCTGTTTATAGAGCTGGCCAAACAATGC
This sequence comes from Sagittarius serpentarius, assembly GCA_034782735.1. Taxonomy (NCBI): domain Eukaryota; kingdom Metazoa; phylum Chordata; class Aves; order Accipitriformes; family Sagittariidae; genus Sagittarius; species Sagittarius serpentarius. Next base: position 3,182,936 of record JAVKLA010000052.1, on the reverse strand, counting down.
CAACGTTTACCTGTTAGGGAAGGACTGAGTCCTAAGTCAGTGTGAGCTGGAGAAATTCTGGCAAACAGAGATCTGTGGTCATTTGAGCCTCTGAAGGCTCCAGCCTGACGTATTTGTCAAGCTCTAGAAAAAATGTGGAAGAAATCCTGGAAGATTTCTGTGCAGACAGACACAAGCTCCCCCTCCTGCTACACTCAGATGCCACCACAGTGTTTTCCTCCCAGGCTATGTAGAATTGGCTTCCAATCGTACTGGACCCTCTCTGTAAGTTTTCCTTTGGAAACGTCTGCTGTGGTATCAGATGCAAACACCACAAGCTCCCCAGAGGCCCTTATAATTTGAAGAACTGAAGCTCTAATTTCTCATCTGTTGTGATACAAAAATTTCTTTATACATAGAGTGTTCAAAGGAGACGAGCTTGTACTTGTCTCAAGCTGTTCAATCATCTCAGCCTTGAGCCATGAACATTGGCTGTCCTTAAAAAAAAGTTCACCAGCTGCTGAAAAATCATTGCCTGGGATTGCCATGTCCTTGGGTGCAAGAAGAGAAAACACAAAGGCTTGGGGGAGCGATACACCCGTGACTTTCCCTGCAGAGAGTTTCCCGCGTGTATCCAGGTTCAGGCAGCTCTTGGGCATCTGCTGGGCTCTCTTAACCCCTTTGCACAGAGACAGGGCGTGTGGCTGATGACTTAAGGCTCAGGGCAACAACTACGTGGTAGCCAACACAGCCTCTCGCCATCTCCTCTTGGGCAGATGATACCGTAACGTGGCTGTGCCACACCCTGGTAGAAACCCGGGGTGTTCTCGGTCACCAAAACAGTATTTGGGGTAGCGGTGTGAGCCGAGGAGGGCAGATCCTCCAGCAGCCGCGGACCGGGACGGCGCATCCCCCGCCTCCTCGCAGAGCGTGGGTGGCAATTAGCTTTCTTCTTCAGGCATAGGTGATGGCTGGCGGTGGTTGTCGATAAATGAGAGCAGCGTATTATCGAAGAGCTGGTATTTTGCACATAACACAATCTACTTCAATTACCTTGTAATTAAAAGGGATTTTATAGCAGATTATGCTTTTAGAGCCTAATTATTATTATTATTTGTTCATCTTCGCCACGCCTTTCTGCATCGTTACACTGCTGCCTAGCTGTGTCCAACCTATGCTTTATGCTGGGGAAAAAGTAGCCAGAATATGTTTCCCTCATAGTTCAGAAACTGAGAGAAAAAGTATTTTTAACCTCTCAATTGAACTGAATTTTTTTTTTTTTCCGAAGATACAACTGTCTTTATACCGAAAAGAAAAACCCTTCAAGGAAATGTTTATGATACAATTTTCATACATTTATTTCTCCTTCCATCCCGTAGGAGGAAAACAGCCCTCTTTTCCTCTCCTTTATTGCTGTGTTGTGTTGTTTGTCCTGGAAGGCAGCTGTGCTCAGAGTGCTTTTGTGTCCCTGCTGTTGCCTGTCTGCATTGCTCTTGTGTTTCAGGAAGTTATTTTGTTTTCTGTCCCCTGTCCCCCCGCACCGCCTGTCCCCCTCCGCCCGCTTTGTGGCACTCGATATGCTCACAGTCTTTTGTTTATTGCAGAGAAACCCCATAACGAAACGTCTTTACGAAATCACACTGACATGTACAGTGGTGAGTCAACGCTGGCTTCTGGAGACCTTCACGATTTTTAACCCCCTTCTGCCTAACCTGACTTATCTCCCGCGCTAACCGGGCAGCGAGCCGCCGCGTTCGCAGCGTCGTCTGCCCTTCGTCTGTGCCCACGCACCCCTGTGTGTGCCCCTGTCCCCGTTCGTGGGTTATGGCCTCAACTTTGCAAAAATGGGTGGGACGAAACGAGCCAAACAATGACAAAATCCCCTCGAAGTTTTGACACCTGACAGTTATTGAGTTTTAAGGTATTTAACTGGATACGCGGAGCCCAGCTTCAGGGGCACTTGGACTAATAGGATCTGGCCCACATGAAAAAGTCTGTGTGGCTGAGCGAGCCCAGCTTGCTTCCTTGCTGAAGAGGTGGCTTGTCCTCAGCAAAGGCTCATGATTTAAAGATAAGACCCACCATCCCTCTTCTCTGTCTTCAGAAAGAGCATCTATTGTATTTGCTGCTAAACACAGGCAGTGACTGGGAGAAAAAGAAAAAAAAAAAAAAAAAAAAGAGTATTTGGTTTTCTTAAAAGCTGGGTGCTTTGTTTCTTTGTGGTGAGGCTGTACATGTTGGATGCTTTCACGAGGCTCTTCCCCTTTGTCTGGGCAGGGAGATTACCTCCGGAGTCTTCGTTTGCTGGGAGAAGTGCATCCCAAACTCATAAATTATGCTTCTGACACAAAACCGCGCGGCTCCCCGGGGCACGATTCCTGCCCTGAGAATGGATTGGAAGTGTCACGGATGTGATGGGATAATGTGGGCAGAGTTGGGCAGCAGCAGGGTTTGTAAGGGAGCGGGGAGATGGGGCTGCTTGTGGGCAATGCTGAGAGCGCAGGCACTACCACGGATGCGAACGCCTCGCCAAAGCCCACCACGGAGTCCGATTGCCCCAAAGCCAGGCACTGTCGTGAGCAGGATTTGCTTTCTCCCCCTCTTGCTGCTTACAGGGACCGGGGTTGCGTGGCAATGGGGATGGGGACAACCTGAGCCATGCCCTGGGCTGGTCCCCAGCCGTGCCCTACAGCAAAATCCTGCTCAGCCATTGTCTCATCCTCTACCACCCAGAGCCACAGGTTGGTTTGTGCCCTGCATGATCCAGGGCACATTTTCCTCTCCCACGGGGACTTTTAGGAGGACAAGGAGTGCTTTTGCCAGCTAAGAGCAGAGAGAGTTGGAGTGTGAGAAGAGGAGGATGTGCCAGGCGAGGGCACGGGGTTCGGTGTCCCCGGCGGGAGCCCTCTCGTTTCGGCGGGCATCCCTTCCCTGCCAAGGGAACCGGGGTTTTGGCAGGCATCTCACCGGCAGCCAGGAGTGGGAGGTTTCTGAGGATGCTGGAGAGCTGGGGAAGGCTCAGCAGAGGAACCAGTCTCGGAGGAAGTGCTGGTGGCGGCAGCGAAGGGGCTGGGCATAGTCTGAAAATATTTGTAGAAATGGCTGTGAAAGGGGATTGCCAGCAAAATTAGCTTCAATGGGAACTGCATAAACTGCGTCACGCCTCAACTAGAGGCGAGCGGGAGGAGACGCCTCTCTCGCAGGCACGCGGGGCCCGGGACCAAAGAGACGTCCAGTGGCGAGATCTCTTGTAAATATATCTTGCACCTCAGCAGTGTAAACGATCTTTGCATTGCAAAGAGAATGCCTTCATGCTGGCTGGGCACCGCTTCTGTGCTTGCAGCCCTTGCTGGTTCAGGAGGGAAAGTCACCGTGGTGGTTGTGGGCTTCGTGATCTCCCACTGCACGTCTTTGTTCAGGGAAAAGGGATGCTTAATAGTCACTCGGATAGGAAAATGAGATCTTATCTGCACAGCCTCATAGATTTCTCCAGATTTCTATTCATAGGTGCGTAAGGATAAACTGCCTGCGCTTTGCATTATATGGGCTACTTGCACTTACCATCCCCTGGAACGCTTCCTGGGTCCAGCGGATTCAAATCACCAGCTCGCACCCCTGTGCAAATCTGAGCTCCAACCCAGCACTTTCTTAATAGTTAATGAACTGCTGAAAAAATTCTTAGTCTCAGCCCTTTTTCTTTTTGCTAACGCTGTATTTCTCCCTGGAATGACCTGTCTGGCCGTACTGGCCACTGGAACCAGCTGCAGCAAAGCAAGGAGTCTTAGGGGTGGGGAGTGGGGAAGAGGGGCATCAGTCTTCCAAGTATTTTAGGTGTTTGGGAGACTTGGGGCTCTCGGATCCTGTACCTTGGGGGTGCTGGTCCCTACGGTATGGGCTCGGCTCCAGAGCCAGGTGGCAAAGAGCTCTGCAGAGCTCACAGGGAAGCTCGGTGGGGACAGGCTGGCGGTGCACGGCAAAGCAGCCGGAGGCTGCGAGTCCCCTTCCCTGCCCCTCTGCGCTGGATGTGCCCAAGCTCATCTCGGGGATGTGGGACCTGCTGACCTGGACGTGGGGCATGAGCGGTTTGTGGGACACTTGTCTCAAACTGCACTCGAGGGCCGGGCTAATGGCAGGAATTGCAACCAAGCCCTTCTCCCCACAGCGTGCAAGGAATTCCTTGCTGCAAAGCTTAATCGCCTAGGCAAACTGTCTGCAATTATGAAGGAAAAATGATCTAAAAGGATTAATTGAATATTTTATTAGCGGAAATTTCTCACCTTTTTTTAAAATGGAAATGAAAGTCTGGTTTGTTCCCTTTTCTTTTTTTTTTTTTTTTTTTTTTCCCCTTTTGGCAAACCTGCGGGATGTTTTAAAGCTGGCTAGCTGTGCAGGAGGTGAACAGATGGGATGTGTCTGGATGTGCATATTCCTATTACCGCCTTTCAGCAGAAATGCGAGTTGATGTACAATTTTTAAATGCCGTCAGGTCAGGACTGCGGGGAGGCGGCAGTTGGCTGCTCCGGGGTGAGAAGTGGCCGTTTCTGGGATATCCTGTTCACAGCTGAACGGGTCCAGTTTCGCAGAGGCAGGGACGACAGCAGCAATATAGTGGAAGCAGAGCCTATTTTTGAGCAGAAATAAATAGCCATGGGGTTTATTTTTCCCGTTCCGTTCCACCCAAACAGATGAGTGAGATGCTGCTATTTGTCCCGACAGGTTCCAGCTGTAGCTGCCGCAAGTTCAGACCTGGAGCAGTACCTCTCTGCCTGAGAGAATTTCTGGCCACACCCTATTATAAATAGCAAAATATTTATTAGTAGTGCTGTCCTAAGGCAAAAAGCTTATCAGCTATGCAGTGTTGTTGTTAGGTTTATTAAACAAGTGGATAGGATACTAATTTATCTCCCTTATTTTTAATTTTCATCATTAATATATGGCTCGTAAAATTTGGCTTGCGCTGCTGCTCATCTCTTCCAGTTATGCCCCCCGGGCTCCTCAGCAAATGGGTTCACTGTGGGAGCAAAGTGTACAGCCTGTTCAAACAGGCTGCAGACTGTTGGCTAATAAAAGCCAATATTGACTTATAAAATAATATCCCACTCTCCTAATCACATGAGAAGAGAGAAGATCACGAGTCTGGCCGGAGGTATGGGAGCTGTTGATAAACGCTGACTTTAAATCCAGCCGCTGGCTCTGTCATCCCCCCGCAGAGCCCCGGTATGGGCTGCTTGTTTTAACCAAGAAAAAGATCCTCTCCAGAAGCAGGCAGGCAAGCAAACAGCGGCGTGTGCCTGCCTGGAGAACTGGCCCTTCAGGATAAGGTCAAGATTTGCCTGCCCTGGTAATCCATTAATCAAATAATTGACTAACCCACTGACGAGTACGTGCGGACTGGTAACCTGTGGGTGCGTGGGAGCGGTGGGATGCGGTGCGTGGCCGTGCTCCAGCAGACGTGGAGTCGTTTCAAAGGCACGGCTTAACTCCTGGGGTTGGGGTTTCTTTCCCTTGTGAGCCTGGTCCTAGGCTTTCCCTAAGGGGAGCTCCATGAACAACCCGTGCCCTCTCTCCCCTCCTTCTTCCCAGCCCTTTTCCCCTACCGGAGCTCAGGTGGAGGCTTCCCAAATAGACGTGGGCATCCCCAAAAGCCCCATGGCACTGGGCACGCCTGGCAGCCTCCTGCTCGCTGAGCAACCAAAGCTTTCGGGGCAGCAGGAGAGGGTTTGGTCTGCACCCCAAGATCCTGCTCCTGCACTGGGGTGGGCTCTCCCCACGGATCACTTCAGTATTTGTAGTGACCCTGTGCCAACCCTGGCCATTCTGTCCCCTTTCTTAATCTCATAACCTCCATCTCTGCTACTGCTGCTTTCAAGCCCATCTCATCCTGTTTTGTCCTCACTGATCTAGATCTAGTTTAATAATTCCACTTATTAATGGAATGTATTCCATTAATAATTTTTTTTTTTTTCTCCTACAAAGAGACCTTTGCTGTGTGTATCTGTAGAGTTGTCTTGTGTCTTCCCCTGGTTTTCTCCTGTTAAACTTTCCTGTCCAGTCCTGAAATTTGTCATTTTGGTCGCTAAGTTGTTCCTTTCCAAAGGGCACTGTTCTTCCAGGCCCCACAGCTCCTAGTAAGGGTGGGAAACCTCCTTGGTGCTGCTAGAGCCCCAGACAGCGCTGGGATCCTCCGTATTTTGGAGATCTCTGTGGCAAAGCAGCTCAGTTGTCTGACTAAACCCTTCCTGTGCCCATTTGTTCCCTTTGTGCTTCATTACGTGTTTTGTCCGTCAGTATTTCCAAGTCTCACCTGGTTTTAGCCCGTTTCTTTGTGCTAGCTAGAGGCGGGGGGGGCAGGAAAGGCACTGCCCCAGCGGGAGCTGATGGTGGGGGGACTTTCCTGATGCACTATCCCCGTGGCTCAGCTCCCTCTGCCCATCCTCTGCTGCTGCTTTACCTCCCTGCCTGCCAAGCATCCTCTCTCTATCCCCCCCCCTTTTTTTTTTTACTTCAAAAACTACCTGGAGCCCTTCTCTACTTTCCAGGTACATTTCTGGGTGAGTTCGGTCTCCCAGGCTTGGCCAGGAACTTGACAGCCTCCCCCTGAAAAGACCGTGTATTTCTGACCCTGTATGTGCCCTCCCCGTTCCTGTGGCAAAGGAGAGTTTAAAAGCACTTTGTTTTGTGTTTGTTTTTTTTTTTCTCTCCTGCTGATTTCAGCCCGAGGGATTACAGAAACAACTCCCAGCTTCATGTATCCCTACGGGACCTCAAGCAGTCAGATGGTGCTCAGAGGGGTGGACCTGTTGCTGGAGTGCATTGCTTCAGGAGTGTACGTACCGCTTCCCAGCCGGCATTGTTGGGGAGAGGGTGGTCCCCGGTGGGATGGCCTGGGACCAAGATGCTGAATCACCAGTGGAAATACCTCTGGCTAGGAAAAGGGATCATTCCTTTCCTTTTAACTGCTATTAACAATACTCTCATAACCTACTTGACGCATAAAGGCATGGAGCAAACAGGAGAGCTGAGTTTTGCAGCACTGTTGAGAGAATCAGGTGTCTTCGGATACTTGCTGTCCAAGGATAATTCCCCACTGAATTGTCCTTATAGCTATTTGCAAATCTCCTGGGTGCTCCTCACCACGCTGTATAAACTGTGGGTGAGGACATTTGTGGTCCATGTGCCTACAGAAGCATCCTGGGCTCGGGGGCAGACTTTGGCAGCACTCCCAGGGTGGGCTGCCTGGTGCTGCCTGCACACGCTGCCAGACCAGTGTTCTGCATCCCCAAGCACGAGGCGCGAGATGGACCCCATTCCTGATCAACCGGCGATGCTCAGGGTCCTGGTTTAGGTGCTGTGGTAGGACGGAGGGTGGCCCAGCAGTTGGATCAGTCCTTCTCCCTGGGTGTGAGTGGCTCCGAGCGTGGGATTATCAACTGTTCTCTTCGGAGTCATTTTCCTGTCTTGCAAAAGCATTTATCTCCTCCCCTCTCCTTAGACCAGCACCAGACATCATGTGGTACAAGAAAGGAGGAGAGCTCCCAGCAGGCAAAACCAAGCTGGAAAACTTTAACAAGGCTCTTCGTATTTCCAACGTCTCCGAGGAAGACTCCGGGGAGTACTTCTGCTTGGCATCGAACAAGATGGGCAGCATCCGCCACACGATCTCGGTGAGAGTGAAGGGTACGTCACCTTTACCTTGCCATCTTTTTTACCTTCGCAACCAGGAGCTGAGGGGACGTGCACGGGAGGGGATGCTCTGATTTGTTGAGAGGGGCAGCAGGGGCTTTCTGCGGGGGCTGTCTCTGTGCTGTATCTGGCCACACTTGCTCCTTGTCCAAAGTGACCTAAAAGCCGTGTGAGATGTGATCTCAGCTGGTGCGACTCAGCAGAGCTTCACTGATATAAATGGTTGTGGGTTTGTGTGACCAAAGGGGGGGGGGAAGAGGACTCTCCACCCTCAGTGCACCCAGGGAAGCCCACTCGCGAGGACGGTGTTTTCATTGTCTTAATTCAGCAGGGAGCAGTGGAGAGGGGATTTTGGATGAGGCAGTACTGCTGCATTTATAACTGGTGCATTGGTGTATTTTAAAGCTGCTCCATACTGGTTGGACGAACCCCAAAACCTGATTCTGGCCCCTGGCGAGGACGGCAGGCTGGTGTGTCGAGCCAATGGGAACCCCAAGCCTGCGATACAGTGGTTCGTGAACGGTGAGCCTATAGAAGGTGAGCAAGGAAGAATCTGTACCTCCTTTACAAAAAAACCTAGCCAAGGATCTCACGGCTGACCACGAGAGCCAGAGCTGCTGTCGGGGTGCCAGGCTCCCCACTGAGCGGTGTGCGTGGGCGCCGGCATCGCAGCACATAAACCACCTGCTTGTCTGAGATGAGGCCAGTTGAACTGTGTCTTTGTAGGCTGGGAAGGTCACGTACCATCGTCTGGTTTTATCTGGGCTGAAACGGAAAGATGCGTAATGATACTGAGAGTCTTGTGAATTTTAATTTAAAATTTAATTTAAAGACCGCTCTCTGTTTTGAAGCTTCTCCCCCCAACCCGAGCCGAGAGGTGGCTGGAGACACCATTGTATTTCGAGATACCCAGATCGGCAGCAGTGCCGTGTACCAATGCAACGCATCCAACGAGCACGGCTACCTTCTCGCCAATGCCTTTGTCAGCGTTCTGGGTAAGTACTTATGGAGGATGAACACCCTGTACTCAAGTGTTCCCTGCAAGAGTTTTCCGTTTGCTTTCCTCTGTTGTTAGCTGCTCTGAGGCCAATGCACAAAGGTACATGACCTCTGCAACCGGGCTTTGGAGCAGAAGTTCATTGCCATGGACCTGCAAAGCCATGCAAGGCTGGGCAAGTCCTCTTGGTGCTAAGATGTGAGCTGATTCATGTAGTGAGGCTGCAGAGGGAAGGAGAGATGAGAGGGAATGGAGAAGCTCTACTGAGTCTTGAAAGTGCCGACAAGGAAGAGTGAACAAAAGAGAAGCGAGGGTGGATGAAAAGACTGGAAAGAGAACAGGGGTCTGGAAACTGGTTTCTTTTCTTTCTTGACGGCTGTGATTTTTGCTGTTTGCAGACGTGCCTCCACGGATCCTGGGCCCCCGCAATCAGCTCATCAAGGTGATTCAAAACAACAGGACCCGACTCGACTGCCCCTTCTTTGGCTCGCCAATCCCCACCCTGAGATGGTAAGAGCTGCAGCATGTCCCCTGCCGGTCCGGAGGGGTGGGAAGGGGAGGTTTCCTGCTCTTTCTTCCCTTACAATAGCACTTTGTGGTGTTGTGAGGTTTAAGAACGGCCAGGGGAACACACTGGATGGAGGAAACTACAAGGCGCATGAGAACGGGAGCTTGGAGATGAACATGGCTCGGAAGGAGGACCAGGGCATCTACACTTGTGTCGCTACCAACATCCTGGGTAAAGCGGAGGCCCAGGTTCGCCTGGAGGTCAAAGGTAGGGCCACAAAGGGCTCTAGGTCAAAATGGTCTCTTGGATCTTCTAAAACTTGCAGCAGAAATAATAATTTAGGTTAAGGGAGGGTTGGTTGTGCGCTCCAGCAGCCTGTCAGCAGGACAAGCACTATGTAATTTGCAGCTGGAATCCAGAAAATGGTAGAGATTCCCTTTTAATGTTGGGAAAAAACCAAGACTGTCGACATACTGAAGCTGTAGAAGGATATCGAGCTGTGAGATGCCGTAAGCAATACAAAAAGAAACACAAAGTGTTCCTCGGGGTTAACTGATGGCAATAAAACATTTTCCGAATCAAGTTTCCACCGGGGCTTTCCATCTTCAGCAAAACTGATTGCTGACTCAGAAAACTGGGTATTTTTTTAAAGGGTCAGCACGAATTAATGGCTTGTTAAATTAACGTATTTGCAAGCATTTGTGTCAGAGACAGTTCATTATAGCAAGCTGGACAAACACTTGACGCACATGCTTGTCCTTTCCAAGTAACACCACTCTTCATTAAGTTCCTGAGCTAAGACCCAGCAGTTTGGTGCCGAACGCTTTCTTTCTGACTTTGTGCAGACCCAACCAGGATTGTGAGAGGACCAGAAGACCAAGTGGTGAAGAGGGGCTCCATGCCTCGCCTCCACTGCCGTATAAAGCATGACCCTACGCTGAAACTTACAGTCACCTGGCTGAAAGATGATGCACCCCTGTACATTGGAAACAGGTCTGTGTTTAACAGTTTCATGGGTCTTCTCTCTGAGGATTGTCGGACTTTTTACAGAACGTTTCAGGAGTCACCGGGGATAATACGGATAAACATCGAGTTCCCATCTAGGCAACATTTGCTGTTCTTCATGCTTCTAATGTTACTAGCTCCTTCCAACAGACGCTGCCTAGCAATTAAAATGGACTTATCAGTAAATCAAGACTTTGACTATAGGTTTTATTTACAGGTATTTTAGGACGACTTGATGAAATGTGTGGGTTAATAACAAGCTACTTCAAAATTAATGTTTATCTGCTGCGAGTGGTACAGTTGTAGTTTCCTTTCCATAGCCGACTCCCTTCTCGTGAAGTGACGTCTGATCACAGCACACGAGCCAGTCAGAGGTCAGACTGTTTCCCTAAAAGTGTGATTATTCCAGATATGTACCAGAGCACATTCGCTGATTCCTTAGGAAATGAGGTTTCCAAGAATAACTCAACACATCCTTAGCTGATAAAATCTTCAGAACAGAGAGATACTCCTGTTCGGTTTGGGCTTTCATACGTACTTTATCAGAGAACAGTTAGACTTCAGTCCTGCTGCCTAATGTGCTCAGGCACAGTTGTGCGATTATCGTTTTCATCCCTTTAAGGATGAAGAAAGAAGATGATGGGCTGACAATATATGGTGTGGCGGAAAAGGACCAAGGGGATTACACCTGCGTAGCTAGCACGGAGCTGGACAAGGACTCGGCTAAAGCATACCTGACTGTACTAGGTAAAGCTGTCCTCCCAACGTACTCGCGCAGAGCTAAGTGCTTTATTTTTAATACGTCAGACTGACTTCAAGGTCAGACTGAAAGGGTGATCTGTGATCAGAGAATTGTTCTCTGAAGCAGAGATGCTCAGGGAGACGCTGGCAGAGCAGTTGTTCCATTGCTGCAGGACTCGGCAAGGACGTGCTGCCTAATCTCAGATTCAGACAATGGCATTGAATTTGAGTCGAAGAAAACTTGCATTTGAGACAAAAAAAAAGAAAGAGTAGTTATTACATACAGCTAAAAATATCTAAATGTGGACGTTGAAGCTCTGTGAGAACAGCCCTAAATTTGCAAGTGAATTTAACTGAATGTCAGGGCACTGAGCAACACTGGAAACCCGGGGGTGAGAGCGAGCCACTCCCAGCCTTGCAGGTCCCCTTTTCAGTACAGGGAGTGACAAACCTAAGCCCGTTCCCCATACCCATTTATGTACACTGCGAGATCTACTTGCAAAACAGATTTATTAATCCCTGCTCTTGGCCACCTCAGATCTTGCTGATGTGCTGAATTCACGGGAGTGCCCCAACCTGCCAGTGCTGCTGGCACAGACTCATGGTGCCCTCCAAAATCAGAGTGCAGTATGAATCCCGTATCCCTAATAATTTGACTGGGCTTGATTTATTTCCCTTCCTTTTCCCCTAATAGCTAATTAACTCTATAGCAGGCTGACCTTTCCCCTTTGCTGTGTACTAGAAGTATGACTAAAGGTGTGCAGAGCGTGCCTGGAGGTCTCTGGGGGAAGGACGTGCTTACTCTGGTCCCCAGGCAGGATCAGATCCTTCTGAAATCTGTAACTGTGTGTGTAACTTTGTATTTGCCAGGTGCTCCTTTGGCCACCCAAGCTTATGACTAAACTAACACCGTTAACAACCAATGTCTTACCTTGCAGCCATCCCTGCTAACCGTTTGAGAGACTTACCGAAAGGTAATCATCACTAATTCATTGGGTTTATTTTGTAAATTGATCTTGTTTTGCCTTGCCAATAATGCCAACAGAAAATCTAGGTGTAGCGGCTGAAAAAGCTGGGAGCTGATGCTTCCAAGTCCTGTCCAAGTTGTCCTTGAAAACCCATCCAGATGGCCGCGGGTAGAAAGGTCCTGTGCCACATCATTTCGTGTCCCACAGTGCCAATTCCTGAGTGCAAGAATCACTTTACCCATACCTGGAAATGGTGAGCCCTGATGGGAGGGGAAAAAAAAAAATGTCACATGGAGTCCCTTGACCTTTACCTGGAAAGACGTTATTACTGTTACTCTGATTGCATGAACTGGTTCTGTGCGACCATGTGGATTGTGACCAGATAAAGAAACCAGAATTGTGCCCAGAGCATTTCTAACAAGTACGTATTTTCATTGAGGTTTTGTGTCCTTTCTATTCCATTTACTTTTTGGACAGGTTGTTGTAAGATCATATATCCCCCTGCTAAGCCACTATATCATGCTTCCGCCACCACGTAACGTCAGTTGTACAGGGAGCAGGTAGGGTTTCAAGGCAAGGCACAAATAGTACATGAGCACATGTGTATTTGAAAAATTGCACTGGTCCACCGAGAGCTGCAGGACGTGAATCGTGCCACAGAGCACGTGTCCTCCCGCGGGTCTGGGCTAAGACAGCCAGGGCTTCCCCTCCCAGGAGAAGCAATGGGAACTGGGACTTCCAGCTCCTGGGACAATCCCAGCCTAATTTGTCTCGTTACTCGGCCAACAGAGCGACCCGACCGGCCCCGTGACTTGGAGCTGACAGACCTGGCCGAGAGGAGCGTGCGGCTGACGTGGATTCCCGGCGATGACAATAACAGCCCCATCACAGGTCAGCCGCCGGACCCTCTGCCCCGTATCCCTCCCACTTTCTTCTGCACAGCGGAGGGAAAACTTTCCTTGTGAGCTGAGCCCTTAACCTCACCTTTCCATCCTCTCCCCCAGACTACATCGTCCAGTTTGAGGAGGACCGGTTCCAACCTGGCATGTGGCATAACCACTCAAGATACCCTGGGAGCGTCAACTCGGCTGTCCTGAGCCTCTCTCCTTACGTCAACTACCAGTTTCGGGTGATTGCGGTGAACGACGTGGGCAGCAGCCTGCCCAGCGTGCCCTCCGAACGATACCAGACCAACGGGGCACGTGAGTACCATCCGCCCGGTCCCTCTTGCCGCCGTGACTTGACGTTGTTCTTAGCATCTGGCCACCACTCTCCGTTGTAGACTCTTCCCTTGTAGCGTATGATCACAGCTCCTGTAACAGAAACAGATTCACACAGGTGAGGGAGTGAGCTGGTCCATGCAGTGATGTGCTGGGGTGTAATTTTATATACCATATCCTCATGCCCATGACTGATATTCTGCAGAGCAGCTAAACTCAAAGGGTAAGATTTATGCAAAGGTCATTCCAGCAGAACCTGTTGGAGGAAAGCCCGGTTTCACCTTACAGAGAAGCTTTCTAAAGAAAGTCTTTCATCCTTTCTGACAACAGGAAGCTCAGAAGCCTCTTGGAAAATTAGACTCAAGTGTAACCTGGCCACAAGGAAAAGGCATTTTGTTCCAAAATTGCTAATTCACTGTCCACTGCCAGAGCTGGCCAGGAGCCCAGATAGACGCAGGAGTAAAGTGTGCTCCAGCCCACGACCAAGACTCGGGGCTTCAGTTCGTTTGCCCAGCGCTTTGTACGTTGTAGAATACTTGGGAAAATTCATATGAGGAATTCACAAGAAGCTTAATAGTTCTGCATTTCTGAATTTAACCATTGCAGATATACTTCTGCAATATCTACTGGCACCTAGTGTTGGCTTTTGACATTACTCTTCTTGTTTCAGATTTCCAGTGTCAGACTCGGCTCCTGGGGTTGCTTCACAATGGCTGTCTTTCAAAGATTTAGGACATTTTGGGAAGGGGAAAAAAAAAGGCTCCTAAATAAATGGCCTGGTTTTCAAGAGTGCTGAGAGTGTCATGTTCCATTAACCTGAATGGGAACTTCTGGAAAAATCAGGCCATTAACTTCTGTCTTGGAAGTACTTTTGGCTTGCACAGTGAAGAGTTTTTAACCACTCACGTGGTCATTTTTCAACATTATACACTGCTTTTTTTTTTCTTTTCCCGGTGTGAATTTCAGGTCCTGAAATTAACCCAACAGGAGTTCAAGGTGCAGGGACCCAAAAAAACAACATGGAGATAACCTGGACGGTGAGTTCTTCTTTGATGCTTGACAGCCACCCAGCATCTTACCATTATGGTCACAGATGCTAAGACAGAGAGAACTCAGCATCTCTAGCATGTGTGATGTACCACACAGAATACCATAACCTTAACGATCGTAAAGGAAATAAAAAGCAGAAGATGCATCTACAAGAGGGGCCGCTGTTAGTGCCTAGAAGAAGGTTCATGATAAAAACAGTAATTTGCAACTCTGTAAGCCAAAGAAAAGACGCTGGATCACAGATACAGGTTGGGGAGGATGCTCAGAGCCTGATTCCTTAAGCAGCATATAGGGCTTACAGCCCAGCTCTTGCTTTTCTCCGTGGACCAGCAGGTGTCAGCCACAAACAAGCCAGCGTCTGTAAGGCTAGAAATTGCAGTGGGAGTATGGACTGGAATATAAGGATATGGTTCTTGGTCCTGCCTTGGGTCTGGAGGGCAAGGACTAGGTATGTCTCTCTCTGGGAACAAAAGTATTGACCTCCTTTGAGAATTGCAGATGGTGCATGAAATAAGAACCAGCCGCTGAACAGAACTTTTTGGAGCTCTATGGCAGAGCAATACAATTGTTCTTTCTCCTCACTTTCTTTTTCTGTTTTGGTCCATTAAGCCTCTGAATGCAACTCAAGCTTATGGGCCCAACCTCAGGTACATCGTGAGATGGAGGCGAAGGGAACCCCGAGGGAGCTGGTACAATGAGACAGTGAAGACACCAAGGCATGTTGTCTGGAACACACCCATCTACGTACCCTACGAGATCAAAGTGCAGGCAGAGAACGACTTTGGTAGAGCACCAGAGCCTGACACCGTCATCGGCTATTCAGGGGAAGATTGTGAGTACTTTCTCAGGCAGAGATCGTAAGTGTTTCAGGGCAGGATCCCACCCAGGGTCAGTGGGTTGGCACCTGTGCCCGGGACATGTTCATAGCACTGCTTGATTTGGCACAAAAGTCCAGTTCCAGGAAGAAAGAGGCTTGGCCATTAGATTCTGTTCCGGGCTCTGCCTGCAGCTGCCTGCGTGACCCAAGTCCCTTAGCCTCTCCCTTGCTCTCCGTAACACCTAGATAACGCTCTGAGTGTGGAAGACAGTAAGATTTCACTCTGGCTGTATTCCAATAAATCACATTAAATTTTTTTGCCCCTGACATCTGTAGAGCACCGAGTTCATCTCAGATGAGAGGTGCTACGAATGGCCAAAAGGGCCTGGGTTCATCCTGGACTGGATTCTTGTGCCTCTCTGATGATAAGGCCCCAGCTAAGCCCCAGCTTGGGCTCCTGTTTGCAACGAACCATTGGCTCAGCTTATCTTTCTCTAAAACCCTCCACCTGGTCGTGCAGAGCAGCAGCCAACTTGTTTAACTCTCTTTTCACCTTCTTTCTGGGCTACTGGTATCACCTTCTGTGCCTGTAGCATCCAACACTCTGAACTACGGTTATCCTTATCCTGTTAGGATAATGTGGTTTGCTGCCAACAGCTTTATTTTTAAAGAAATATATATTAGTTCTGCAGCATCGGGGGGGTCCCTGGCTGTGTGACTTTAGGGTTACCAAGAAGTAAGGTAGATAAGCCAGGTAACTGTCCATGACTCTGGGCTTGAAGTCAAGGGGACACAAACGGCACGGCCATGTCAAGCAAATCTGCAGTCTTGGTGCTGAGAGAGCACACAGGACACATCCTCCAACTGGGCACCTTCTCCCGGAGGAGACGGGGCAACGGGAAGGAAAATGGGCAGAAACGGCAGGAGTCAGGGTAAGAGCTGAGCACTGGAAGCAAAGCTGGAATGAGTTGAGAAGCTGTTACAGGAAAAGTTGCACAAGCACCTGACTGCACCGTTGTCTCTGCATTACCTGTCTGTGCACTGCCAGGGTGGGTTTGGTTTTTTTTCTAGTTTCAGTTGAAAACCTGTGTAGTAATTTTGAATTTTGGGAGGATCTGAACGGGCCTGCACATGTGTGTACTTTACATGGAGGTAAACCAGGCAGAGCAAAGCTGCCGAATCACACCCCAGACAGAAATGTGTTCCTGCCTGTATCCCAAGGGGTGGGACAAGTTAAAAAAAACCCAAACCAACCAACCAAACTAATCCCTGCCCTGTCATGTCTGAATTGCTTCACAAATAACTGCAGATTTCTACAGATAAGCAGGTGACTTGTGAAGAGGAGGTAAAAAAAACCAAAACCATCTGGAGCAACAGCAGGCTCTGGCCAAATTCAGATTAACAGATGTGAAAATAACAGGTAGTTTTGTAACTCCTGGGTCTAACAGTGGCCAGCCAGTCGCAGCAGGAGGGGGCTGGATTTGCCAGTACCCTTCCCTCGGAGAGGGAGGTGAGCCAGACCCCTTCCTCGCTAACGTGATCTCTTGCAGCAGGGTGTAGGAAGCCCTGCTATTAACTGGGTCATGAATATGGGGGGGGGGTTCCCCCTTCCTGTGGAAGCACTGCTGAAAAAACAATAGTCGGCTTTTAAAGCATGCACGTGTCAGGGAGCAAGCGAGGGGGACGGAGGTAAGTGATGCTATTCTGTGTACTTGCAGGGTCGTAGGGTCTGCTCACCCCAAACCAGGGCAGCCGGGAAGCTGAGAGTTGGCCTGTCGCTGCTGGTTTTTATTTTATCAAGTTTGGAAAGCCTCAGAAATTGAATTTAAGGAAGGAGAAAAGGAGATGACTATCCCCATGAAATGGTGGCTGGGGTGCCAGCAGATGGCAGAGCCGGTGCAGGGCCGCTGCTCGCCCAGTTTGCCGCAGCCCAGTTTGCTACGATGGGAAAACCATGGCAAGGGCAAGGGGGGCAGAGGGGCATCCGTCTGTCTGTCTGTCTGACCTCCAGGGTACCGCTGGGCACCTAACGTACGCTCTGCTTTATCCCTGAACGCTCAGATCCCAAGGCTGCGCCTACGGATGTTAGGATAAGGGTTTTAAACAGCACGGCCGTTGCTCTGACCTGGACCCGGGTGCACCTGGACACCATCCAGGGACAGCTCAAGGAGTACAGAGTGAGCAAAACCAAATCTCTTCCGCCCTGACTATTAATACAGCTAACCTTCTCACAAGCCGCGGTGGCCCCGGTGATGGAGCTGCCTGCGACGGGGATGACAGAAAACTCTCTTCTGGCCGTGACGACCCTTTTGCCATGGCTGGGTGCAGAGCACAGGGGCTGAGCTCCGCTCCGGAGCAGCACCAGAAACCAAGGGCCTTGGTTTGCTCTTCGTGGTGCTTGGACGGGGCTGGGGACATCTCCCGTTGTTCTCCCAGTGCTCAGTGCTGGGCTGGCCCTTCCCGGTGCCTGCCCACAGGATCTGGGGGGGGCTCAGCAAGCGGGGCTGCCCTTGTGCACCCAAAGAGGGACTCGGGGTGGTCCTACCCATGCAGCAAGGTGTCTGCTGGCTCTAGAGCTGCCCAGAACCACGGGCTGGCTGGCTCTGGGGGGAATGACCTCAGATAGGTACAGACAGGCTAGTTTTTGTGTCATCCCCAAAGTACCTACGTTGTCTTTTAATGAACACCAACCCCTGCAAAGCCTAAACCCAGCGGTTCGTACTAACTGGCAACTAAAGACAGCATGGATTCTGTTGTGTTTTGGTTTTTTTTTCTTCTAATGTTGAATATTTACTGCAAAGGTAAAATATTAGTGTTTATGTACAGAGGACAGACCCAGTTCAAAGCAAGGAAAAGTCTGGACAGAGCCCCTTCTATCAGAGTTTAAGATGTTACCAAAAGCACGTATCCTACAAACAGTTATAGCGTTTCAAATCCAATAATCTGCTGGGCACAAAGCAAGTTCCCTGGGTACTGCTTTCATTTTTGCCTGCCTCTGCTCTGTGATTCTGTCTATTTTCTGAATGAATCTTATTTCTGCATGAAATAAGATTTATAGTCAGGCCTTTGAATGGCAGACTTTCCAAGTTCAGACTTTCCTTTGTGCCTGGACACGTCCCACCTTTCCCTGTACACCGCTACGGTGCTACCCTGGGTAGGCAGGCACAGTCACTCGACGCCTAGCGCTCAGGAGCCAGAAACAGCTCCTTTGTAGTCTGAGCTTAGTGGTTTTGCTCTATGGCCTTTGGTAAGCACTTAACCCCATGCTCAGCCTCTCCCTCGGGTAACACCACACTGACCTGCCTCGCTGCGGGGATGTGGAGCTTCAGTAAAAGGCTTCTGCAGCCAAGAGCTGCTCTTTGGAAAGGCAGCCTTTTGCTATGCTTTGTTAATGAAAAACCAATTGCACTTAAATGGGAAAAGCTTCACTTGCCATGCATGTTTCTTGAAGGCCTATTTCTGGAGAGACAGTAGTTTGCTGAAGAACCTGTGGGTCTCCAAAAAACGGCAGTATGTGAGTTTTCCTGGAGACCGAAACCGGGGCATAGTGTCCCGGCTGTTTCCTTACAGCAACTACAAGCTTGAGATGGTTGTAACCAACGGGAGAGGAGATGGGCCACGCAGTGAAGTTAAGGAGTTCCCCACACCAGAAGGAGGTACGTTCCCGGGGGGGGGGGTGCAGGCACCCGTCCCTCAGGCGCGTGCTGGGAAAGGTTTGGGTGGTTCAGCTCTGCAGAGCCGCGATGCTGCTGGGGAGATGCGCTAAGGACAATTTGTAGCTGAGCCTGGGCAGCATCTTCTGGGCAGCATCACTTCGTCGCAGCAGGGTAGGTGACATCTCTGCAGCTACACCTAGAGCTAACTGCTGGCACTATGTCATCAATCTAAAACTCCCCTTTAGGTACTTTGAACACATCAGCAAGTAGCTCTTAGGCTGAACAAGAGAAATGTTTGCAAAGCCTCTTCAGAGACACAGCACCGTGCCCTTGATTTGCTGCCTGACCTGCAAATGTCACCGCACCTCCCCGTGCTGCGGGTCGGTGAAGGGGCAGTGAATATCTTCATCTTGCTCAGTAGAAGCAGGAAAATCTCTGTAAGACCTAAGTACTTTTGTTCTGAAAGGATGTCACTAATACCCCTGTCAGGCTTTTAAGGCAAGAGCACCTCATTCTTCTGTTTAAAGAGCTTGTGTCAAGGATGAACTTGAGATTTTAATTTTCTTGCTGTCACAGGAGCTATTTATAGACATGCCAGTAACTTTTTGTTGGAGCTGCACTTTCAGTGGCTGGCGATGACTCTTTCTATAGCACAGATGTTTTTGGCACAGTATGTTACAAAAATGCAAGAGGAGAAAACAGTGGAGGCTGGAAGCAAATCCTGTCTCAACTCACTCAAATTCCTGTGGCGTCTTCCTCTTTCTCTTCCTCTTCATCCTATTCCTGCTGCACAAGAACAGTATCTCTCAGGCCCATCTCTTTCTTCCTTAACATTTTCTTGGATGCTGTTACCATCTTCTAAGGATTTTCAATTGATCAGCCATAATTACGGTTGTTTAAAAAGAAAGGCCTCTCTTCCAGGAGGGCGGTTTTGCAGTCGGGTGCATTTTGATTGAGCTGCTTACCTGTCTGCTAGAGGCATGGAGCATTCGGGGTAGCTATATGCACGTGTGGGTGGCATTGATTGAAACAATTACAGCAGATTATACTCTTGTCATAAGGAAACTGTGGGGTTTTTTTCCCATACCGCTAAGCTATTTTATTTGCTAGATATTGACATCTAGGAGACCGAATGATATTCTGCAAAACTTCTGTTTAAAAAAAAAAAAAAAAATCACTAATCTCTCAGATCAGAGTGCCAAGTTCTTTCTCCAGTCAAGACATCACAACTATGAGTAAACCAGTAATTCAAGAATGTATAATGCTTTCCTTCCTTTACTAGTTTTGAATGAGCAGTCAAAAAAGCAGCTATTCCTCAGGGTAAGGACTGCTGTACCTGTGCACCAGCTCCCTGTTACAGATCTCTAGACGTTAATAATACAAAGATGCTTTGCAATAAGAGAAGCTGCTACGCTATTTTTCACCATTCCAGCAGCTAAATGGATGGCATGTAAAGGTTGGGCTGGGCGGGGGGTGTAAACAAGACCAGTAAAGCATGCGTACAACATCCAGAAGTGGGACTTGAACTGTGTCACAGCTCCGCTTCACGGCTGTAGCATCTTTTGCAGGTGCCTCAACCGAGCTACGCGCCGGAGGGCAGCGGTACCCAGCCAGCGCCGCGCAGCGCGGGCCGGCTGCGCCTGCGGCTGGGGCTGCGGCTGCATGCAGAGCTGCTCTGGTTTCTGCTCCCTGCACACAGGCTGCTGCAAACCCTGGGCTGGCGCATGGTTTCTGGCACAGATTCTTGTTCAGTCGGTTTCTGACCTTCAGCGTGTGTGTGTGTATTTGAGTGTTTTGAGTGTATCAGTCAGCTTGCAATGTATACAGTATTGTAAGGTATGTTATCTTGTATTTTTTCTTCTTTCCCTCTCCTTCCTGGTCCCGTCCTCCTCCCAAGTGCCCAGCTCCCCCAGGTATTTAAGAATCCGACAGCCAAATCTGGAAAGCATCAATCTGGAATGGGATCACCCAGAGCATCCCAATGGAGTCCTCACAGGATACAACCTTAGATACCAAGCCTGTACGTTCCACATATTACCTTCTTAGTGATAACGATTAAGTCATTAAGTATTTTCCTCGCTGCTAATTACCTCCTCACCTAGCACAGAAAGCTCTTCGTAAGGAACTGGAGGCTTTCATCACCAGATGAGACACACTGGTGTTGGAGAGGAGTCCTGGAGCGGTGCTGGGCAGCTGCAGTTAACCAGGGAGGGCGGCAGTTCTCCAGATTCGACCGCTGAAGGGGAAATAAGTTTGATCTCTGATTTAGCAAGACCTTTCAGCGCAGTCCGAGTAGTTTACGTGCTCACTCAAACACCAGCTCCTGGCTGTGTAAGAGATGCTGCCTGGAGTGCAGCGCACACTGCAGAGCCCAGCACGATGCCTGGGGCAGTACGGCCTTCTCCGAGACCCTGGCACGTGTGCTATGCCTTTCCTTGACCACCTATACAACCTCGAATGTCCCCACTAGCAGGTCCCCCTGCCAGTAAGTCACCAACTGCCCTAGCCGGGGTGGCTTTAACAGCAGCTGGAGCTCTGAGCACATGTGGCCCCATACCGACTGCAGGTCGGTCCTGGGGGCGAGGTGACAAGGTAGATAGCACAGTGTATTTCTGAAACAAGGCTGAAGCCACCACGACCTGCCTTTCCTCCCCAGTTAATGGATCCAAAACGGGCCGAACCCTGGTGGAGAACTTCTCTCCCAATCAGACGAGGTTCACCCTGCAAAGGACAGACCCCATCTCGCGCTATCGCTTCTTCCTGCGCGCACGGACCCAGGTGGGAGAAGGAGAAACCATAGTGGAGGAGTCGCCTGCCTTGCTGAACGAAGGTACGTGCAGCAGCAACACCTTCCGGCTTTGCTGAGGGGCTAGGGGGGTGATGGTACATGTATGAGCCAAAACCTGCAGGTGGGAGGATCAGGTGGTCCACGGAGCAACCAGTACGAGATAGTAACTGGTGCACAGCTACCTTCTACTGCAGGGAGAGAGAGAGAGAGAGAGAGAGATCAGTGGTCAGGACCAAATACTGCAGCAGAAATGCTACAGAGGTGACTGGGGGGGCTGTCCTGTGCTCCAGGGAACCATCTTGCTGACCCCCCCCCGGCAATGAGAGTTCCTCCCATGCCCGGGAGCAGGAGGGCATCTTGATCTCCTCTTGCAAAAGGTGAAGCTCTACTCTGCCCCTCTGCAGTCTCTGTATGAGCTGAATAAGGGGCAGATGTGGGTGATTTTTACGTGGCTCAAAGCGGGTGCAGCAGCTGCACCCTCCAGGCAGTGAACCCCAGCCAGGGGCTACGGTGCCACCTCCCTGTCACCCTGTAATCAGCAGCTGACCTGACCCTCCAAAGCAAAGCCCCAACTCCCAGATTCATAATAAGATAAAATGCCCATTGTGGGACATTCATCAAACTAAGTGAAAGTTCAGGAGCCCTGAGGGAACTTGGGGAGACAAAAGCTGGCTCCTTCCTTTCTTTAGCATTTGCTAAAAGACCTATGATTTGGTTAGCGCTCTGATTTAATGGCGTTTTTGTCTCCTTTCCTCCATGTCCCCCTCCCCAACTAATGGCTCTGAGTAGGAAAAGTAATTGCTACTGATGACCCAGTGGAAATGAAATGTTTCCTGACACCTCTTAGGTGGGCTCCAGCATCGCTAATTGATGCGACAGAATGGGATATGGGGCTGCATACGCTATGAGGGAAAAAATCACCTAAGTTACACCCTGGCAAACATGAGAGGGGGCATGTCATTGCTTTAAAAAGCAGCTTTGCTGAACAAACTCTTAGAGCACAGGGATTGGATTGAAACTGTTGGTGCTGATAGGCAATAGTTGTTTCATATACACTTGCTTTACTGGGTTTGTTTCTATACACTGGTAACAGTGACTGTTTGTTAGTAGAGCACAGCTAAATAATAACCATAACCAACCGCTGTTGTATATTGCTTAACTGACTTGTATCGGGAAATAGCAGGTCCAGCATACGCCAGCGTGACAAGGTAAGGTTCCCTGTCCACGGGGTCGGCGGTGGCACCCAGTGCTCCCCGGCTGCCCCTGCCCAAGGGACAAGCTGCTGCCGCTTAGCAAAAGGACAAAGCATTGGCCATTAAGCAGCAAGAGAAATTAAAGTAGTTTACAGTCTGAAGTCACAGAAATACGGCAAAGTTTGACCTCAAAACACGAGACCCTCAGGTACAACACGACATAGGCGAGTTCTGTTAATGACAGGCGTGTAAGTACGATTAGCAGCTCTAAATGCCCGCTTTGATACAAAGGTACCTGCTGTAAAACTACAGGAAGGATGAGTTTGGAATTAAAAAAAAAAGCAGATTAAGAAAATTAAACCCATTAACACATTCAGAGGTTGTTTTCTGCTTGCCAGACTCATTCACCTGAGAAGTTTAAATGAAATACATCTCTCTCATGTTCTGTGCCAAGGGCTCCAACCCACACAAGGCAGGACGAGCACTGATGTTAGAATTAGGCTAGAAAAATAAGGCAAAATTCAGAGTGTCAAAACTGGTCCTTGCTGGGATTAGATATAAGCACCTGCTTAAGCACTTTGCTTAATTGACACCACTGGCATCTCTGCTGCGGAGCTGGTGTGTGTTTAACCAGTAACCTCCATCTCCAAGGGGCCATCCTTGCTCTCTCTGCCCTCTGCAAGCGGCTCTGATGCACAGGAGGGTGACGGGTTGTAGCTAATGCATTTATTTCCTCTCTCTCAAGTCTCCGGTGACTGTGTGCAAGTGGTCCCGAGTCTCTTGTTGGTGTGTTCTGGTTGTTTTATATATTCCTCTGTTTTCTCTTCCTTTCTTTTCTATGCTGTCCTCGTATTCCCCTCTCTATCCTTGGCGCTGCCCTCTGAAGCCACGCCAACCCCAGGTACCGTACCAGCCGGAGGAGGTAACAGGCATGGGGCAAGGCTCACTCCACTCTCGCTTGCGTGTGCTGGCAATTAAGCATGCACTCCGTTAACCCTTTCAATGGGAAAGTGAAGCGTCAGAAGTCTAAATTGGGCATATGAAACGACAGCAGGTAAAAATGAAGCCCCACAGGCAGAAGGGACAAGGGCAGGCTCCACAGGGGGGGGTCTGCAAAGATCAAAATATCTCTGAGCAGGGCTTAACAGCCTCCCAGACACCTAATGGCAGCTAAACCCACCAAACACTGCAGCTGCCACAGACTACAAGCAAAAACAAGAGTCAAGTTGCCCTATTAAAGAGGCTTTTAATCCTAGGTCTGCACAAGCCCTCTTCCTTTTTAAGCCTCAACATCCCTGCTCTGCAAAATACAGGCTATTTACCAGCCAGCCCTGACTCAGTGGTGCCCGTCCTGTACCTGTGCTCTGCCCAGCAGTATTTAAGCTGCACTTTTCCACCCGGCAGCCTGCACTATTGCTGCTGGAGCAGCTGCCTCCCTGGGCCAGGCAGGTCTGTGCTGCAGGGTACGGGCACACACATCCCCGTGGTTCTTCTAGGGCTGCCAGGGCTTTCGTACAGGAGAATCCTTTTGTTCCCAGGTGCCCATTGAAAGGGTTAAGGACAATGTTTGTGCCACAGCTGTGCATGTCTGCATGCAAGGCTATTGCTGGCTTTGCCCTCGATTGCGAATTTCTACAGCAGTTGAAGCAGAGAGAAACCTTGTCTTGTAATGGGGGGCGGGAGGGGCAGCACCTCTACCGGCTGTCAAGGAAACCCAAATCCTCAGTCACCCAGTGTCAACCCTGCAAAGTCCAAAGCATAAGCATAACTTCTGGTTGCCCAAAGAAGGACGCCCACCTCTTACCAAAGCGGCCTATGTGACTTTTTCCCCTCCTGCCCCTCTGAGCCAGTGTTTCAGCAGCAGGGACAGCCCTGTGACCGCGCTCGGCAGGGGGGTAGCAGCAGTGCTAGGGAGTGCAGCCAGCCAAAACGCACCCTGAACGCTGCAGAAAAGCCTTTGGTCTGGAGCAACAGCACTCGCTCGCCCTGCACCGAGGGCTCTCTAAGAGGTCGTGCTTTGCCTTTGCTGGACACGGCCCCGGGGCTGTCGCGGCTCCCCAAGGACAAACAGCTTCTTAGGGAAGACTCTTCCCAAGCGATACAAGTGCAGGACCTGCTCTCTGCACCTGTAGGTTTTGCTTTCCTACCTCATAGATGTTTCTTCTTTTAGTTTGTTGCAGTGATGTCTCTCTACCCAATATTATTTTGCGGGTTTTTTTTCCTTTCTGAATAGATGCCAATCTTTTTCTTGCTGTATTTTTCTCTTCCTAAAAAAAAAAAAAAAAAGGGGTAACAGATTGGTCTGCTTTGGGTGGTGGGAAACTGAAAACAAATGTAACCTTTGGGCCTAGAGGATCTCTGTGCTCTGAGTCCAGGATGGCTGTTTTGCTGCTGTAGCTTATACTTCAGCCAGGGTTTAGCTTATCCACAAGAATCGGGATTTTCTTTGTGGATCAGGATCACCTTCTAAAGTACTTTTCTACTTGCAGTAGATATTGCTGAACTTTGAAAACACAACGATCTCTTTATCCTCCCAGCATCGTATCATTTCAGGCATAATTTCGTACACCACTGGAAGCTAGATGAATTATTTGCCATTTAAAGGATAAATCTACAAGAATAGGACCCACTGGTCCCCCATCCCTCCATTTTTTATCTTCTGCTAGGAGAAACAGTAAAGAGAAAGGATAGGCCAGAGCTGAAAGAAGTCTAAGAGTCAGTAACTGGAGTAGTAGGTCGTTAAGTGCTAACTCAGCCGCCGTCACAGCTTCCTCACCATGCTAGGCTTCAGCAAGAGAAATCAAGGCAGTATCAGCCGTAGCAAGATCCAGCACGCATCGTTGTCTTGCTCTTGAGCTGGATGTCATTTCTCATTAGGACACAGGGCGGGTGTGGGAGCTGTTACACAAATTCGAGCGGTGTTTGTCCTGAGAGGCTGTTTCTCTTCCTAACAAGTACGGGGTTCAAGTGAAATACTGCTTGACCTTTCTTGGAAGATTCATCTCCGCTCAGTGACCTAGATTTTGTAGATTTTTACAGATTCACAGCAAAAGTCATCTTAAATTGCAGTAAAACGCTCTTTGCCATGGGCTGCTGGCACTAAAATATATAAAAAGGTCTTTTTTTTCAGGGGTAACCTTACATATACAGGGTCATAGCTGTTTTGTATGCGTATGAGAAACTGGACCAGCTTGATGAAATCAAAGTGAAGCGCAGGGACTTTCCCCTTAGGAAAGGCTTTACATTTCCTAAGCCAGACCTGCACAAAGGGAGAGGTGATATGGCAAAAGACAGGACATCTAAAAAGGGCTCTCATTTATGCTATGAATGAGAAAAAATGACAACTGGATCCTATACTACCCGTGTGTATGGAAAAACTTCATCAGGGACCATAAGAGTATTGGTCTTAGACTTTAAAGGAAAAACCACTGACTTTTCTCTGTTCCCTTCTTGTCTCGCCATAATTAGGAACTGGAGGAGAAAGATCCTATTGTTCATTTTAGAAACAGACAGCAGTAGAAACGGAGAGAACTGCTGACCTCTCTCTTTTAGAGGCTGCTCAATCACTCCTTTCTGTTCTTGAATTTCTTATAGCTATCATCAGATTTGGAACACTTTATCTTTATGGTAAAGACTTCACAATTTTCTTCTGTTGTTAAAAACTGGGAGAGGGTGAGAGGAAAAAAAAAATCTCTGAAAATGTACTTGGCTAATCATCAAAATTCATGAAAAATTAATCAAATTTCTCCAAGCCTAATTATTTTGTAGACACACCCAAGGGAAAACTTTTACTACAGCCTAACAACACATTAAAAGCATCTTTAAATAATTAAAGAGCAGCATGGATGCGTATTGTTTCCTGTATTTTGCAAAAAAACATGCAACTGTTCCCTGAACTGCTACACTACTCGAAGCAGAACTTGAGTCCCTCTCTTAAGAGGTTCCCTCTTTAAATATCCCCCTTTTGCTTTTACGATTCTTCCTCTCAATTTTTTTCTAATCTAAGCCTCACACAGTTTTTGTGTAAGGTTTGGGCTCCTTTTTACTGGTCCCTTCATGGTCAGAGGAGCCAAGCTAGAGCAAAGAGCAGAGCCGGCCTGCTGCAAGCATCTCTCTCGTTACTTAGCCTATTAATTGCTACAGCCAGACCGCTACATCCCCTGTCCATTATAACAGCGTATCTCCTCCCCACCGTGCCCCTCGGTCTCCATTACCTGAAAGGGTAATGCATCTTGCAGACAGAAAAAGCAATCTCTGCCTTGCAAAGACGGGGCCTATTAATGAGCTGAATGGTCGTTTAGCTGTTTCCAGGAAGATGGGCTAGGCAACGGTGGGAGGCAGAGAATGGGAATTGCTGTTGCTGGCTTTTGCTCTGGGTTTCCTGGGTGTACTGGGGCGATGTCAAGCCTGCTTGAAACACTGGTTTTCAGGGTGCTGCTGCTCTGCCCTGCAGTTGGGAACGTGGCAGCCCTTTCTCTGCACTGCCTCGTGCTTTCAGAGAGGGGGGAATTTTTTCCCCCATCACACAAATGCCAGATGCTCGGTCCTGTACCTAAACTCGAGGCAACTGTCGTCAAAGCCCTTGAGTGAACCTCACGTTGGGAATGCAGAAAAAATAATTTAGCTGCTCTGCAAAGCTCAGAAACGTTACACCGGAGGAAGTATTGCAACTACATTTTTAGAAGGATGCATGTGATTTTTAGATTTTCAGAACAAGCAGTTCTGAAGATGCCAGCCTGGCCCCTCCATCAGCCCCGTCCCCCCTTTTCCTGCCAGAAACCATGATCTGTCACTCCTTAATTAGCCCCGACATGGTGGGCAGCAAGCGGGGGACCCCGGGGAAGGGCCACGGCCCCACGCAGGCACCTCCCAGCTGCTCCCCCGTGGCAGGGTGCCCTTTTCTTCGGGGGACACCGGAGCGCTCTGATCTCTGTCAAAGACCGCCTTTATCTCCCCCCAGACTGAAAGCAGCTCTCATTAGGGGACGGATTTCAAAGCCTAGAAAATGCCCCTTATCTTCTCTCCCCCAAATCTCCCAGCTGAGCTTTTCTCCTGCATACATTTCATGTTTAAACACAAATGAGGCTGTAGCTTTGAATCCCGGGGCAGCTTAGGACTAAATCCCCCCCCCACGGCTGCGGGAGCCCTGGGCTGGCCGGCCGCAGTGCCGCCTTCCCACCGCCCGCTCCCATCCTGCAGCACGGTGCTGCCCACACACACTCTCCCCATCCTTCCCTCTCTGAACTATTGCTTTCCAGACTCACCCAATCCCACTTTTTAACCGTTCCTAGTCCTGCCAGGATCATTTTTATCCCCAGTGCCCACAACCCCTTCTCGAGCTCACACAGGGACGTGCTCGGGAGCGAGCCCGCATTATCCTGATGCAATGCGATAGTCCCGCTCTCGGGGATCGCTTCCACTGGGGTGCTGGAGCGGTGGGGGCACATCCCGCCCGGCATCACTGTCGGCCAGAGCTGAGCAGCACAGCTCAGACCAAAGCTGAATCGCTTCGGTCAATGCAGCATCCAGGAGGGTCTTGGCACCGCAGCTTCACCTGCGTGCTTGTGTATCTGCCTGTAATGCACAAAGACGGTACCCTACACGAGGGATAGCGAAGCTTTGATTTATCCCAGATAATCTCTTCCCATCTAGGGCCTAGAGGAGCATTAAAGCTGAATCTCCCCTTCTGCTAAAGCCCTTTCAGCAGTGCTAGGTGATGCAGACAGTCCTTGAAGGTGCTGTGCGGGAGAGGCATGATGCAGAGACGTGTGACAGGCCTGGGAGCTGGGGGGGTTGTACTAGGTTTTCCACCAGCTCCTGCCTTTCAGCAGGTTCCTTTGTGCCTTGCTGGGTCCTGTTTCCCTTAGAGGGGAGCCAGGGATTCACAGGGGAAATGCTGAGACTGCATTAGCTAATACTAGCGTTCACAACGCTGTTTGATCGTGCACATTGCAAACCTATTGAGGAGCTGCAGCTTAATCGGGTTAATGGTGACATTAACCTAGTGACACTAATCTCTTAACCTTCCAAAAAACCACTATGAATCAGCAAAGATGGATGTTAATGCTTCTCAACGCAAGAAAGTCTTTTGTAACTTACAGCCTCAGGACACAGCAAAGCCTCGATCAGGAACAGGGTGAAAGAAACGCGCAACAGCAAAACCCCCAACACCCCTATTGCCGTGGCTGGGTCAGGTCGGAGAGGGCTTTGCTACACTCCAAACACCCGAGGACAAAGCCGTGCCATTTCCCACCCAGGCTGGGTCCCCTCCCTGTCACCACCATCCCTTCCTGCGGCCAGACCTCCCCGCTCCCCCCCCCCCCAGCCCCTCGCCCGGCCGCGGGGCAGCGGCTGCAAGGCGGGTGCTTTATTTCGGTGGCTGCACTGCTGCATGAGGCTGGCTGCGATGCTGCGTTGGTACCACGGCAGAGAGGACGCACTGCTCTCTGGGCACACCTCGGGGCGGGCTGGTCTTTTCGGGACGTGCTGGTAACTGCGGTTTTATTGCAGCTGCGGTCGGTAGGGAGATGGACTGAGTGACCTACTGCTCTTCTCTGCTTTTGGATCTCTGGGAGGGCTGAGGTTTTAGGGGTTGGCCCTCCTTGGGGAGGGACTTGGTGAAAAAGAAAGCCCTGGCGTGGTTCTGGGACACCTTTTAAAGTACTTTCCTGGAGCTATTCTTGTTTGTGGGTGATATTTAAAACAGCTGGTTTCATTTGCCTACCAGGGGGATTTGTAATCCCTTGATCTAGAGTAAGAGTAAGTAAATATAATTTAACGGAAGCATCACAGGGTAAATCTCCGCTCATTTACCTTAGGCAGTTTAAGCGGGATTTCAGCTGCATTTTCTGCTGGCAGGTTTTCAGGCCCAAGCCAATGCACTCCCCTTTGGTGGAGTTCGGGACCCTCCCAACCACACTGCGGGGTGTGCGCGTAAAGTGCACATTTACCCCTTTGCTCTGGAAATACAGCACAGGTGAGATGTGGACAGGGGCTATTTAGAAAACAAATTGCTCAGACTTTCCCCCTGGACAGCTTGGGGCATGCCAACCCCTTTGTCCTAATTTAAATGTAAATTGTGAGGGGCAGTGATGGCAAAGTACCATCCATCACTCCCGGATGAGCTAAAATCCACCTTAATGCTAAAGCCGCTCCATCACTAGACTGCAGTATTAGTAAAGAGACGGGCCAGGAAGGAAACAGCCGAGAAGCTGCAGGCTGAATTGGCAGCTCAAAAATGCTGGAGGTGTAGTCCAGGGGCTGCTGAATTAACGTAATTGTGGTTTGCCTGGCCCACAACAAACGGGATTATTATGTTTTCTTACGAGAGAAATCCTGTTTCTTATTTCAGGGAGCCCTGGGTGCTCTCAGCGCAGTTCTGCGCAGGGGACGATGAGGCAAGGACAGCCTGCCCTGCGCATCCCCCAGGCACCCCGCGCTTGCCTCCTGCCTTGCCTTCCGTGGGATTTCAGCCCGGGGGGGTGGGGGGCACTGGCGGCAGAGCAAAGGCAGGAGAGAAGCAGGTCGTTCGGCCCTGGGAAAGGCACCGAACCGTGGGTGCAAGCCCCCCGCTTGCTGCCCCTCTTCACCCCCAGCATCGCTCCTTGCCCCTCGGCTGGGCGCGTGGCCGTCCCTGCAAGTGGCCGGGGACGGGGAAAGCGGTTCAGCCTCGTGTTTCCCGGTGCTGTTTGCTGCCTCCCTCCCCAGTCCCCCCGCCTCTGTGCTGTGCTGCTCTGCTTTCTCTCGTGTGCCTGCACGTCCAGCCATCGGGGATGGCGAGTGCACGCCCCGAAGCGACATCACCTCGTCTAAAAAGCCAGTGTTTCCCTCTCCCAGCTGCAACTGGGTCGCCTCCGGCTACAATCGGTCTAACCAGTACTACAACAGTCCCAACTACCACCACCACCGACACAACTACCACAACTACCGACACAACTACCACCACTACTACAGCCGCCACCACTCTACCCGCCACCACCGCCGCAAGCACTACAACAGCTACAGAGAGGGCTCCGGCAGCCACCACAAAGCAGGAGTTGGGTACTGCGCTTTCCTTTTCCTCTAACCCCTCTAACCCTACTGCTACCTTCCCCGCATCTTGCTCAGAGCAAGGATTAATAACAGGCACAGGCAAAATTTAAGATATCCCACGCTCTGGGAACGGCTTTGCAAGGAGCCGGAGGTGACTCAGACTCAGGAATCGAGGTGCACAAGGGGGTCCCGGCAGTTCGGGGGTCTCTGTGCCACCCTCCTCGTCTCAGTCTCAGGGAAAACACAGCCCTCCCCGGGGTGTCACAATGCTGAATTAGCATCGGTGTTTGCGAAGGAGGCGGAAGACCCTACAAAAGCTCTCAAAATTATTATCTTGTATCTTATTGCCATTAAAAAGGCTTCTGTTACTATTATAGAAGATGTCACTTCACGTTTAGCACATCAACTGTTAGCTAAGAGACCTATCATCATTTGTACGAGTCTTTTGGTTTGTGCTACTGCTCTTTGCGGTGTAACCCAGCCATAGGCCACAGGAGAGCTGGGGAAGTGTTTAAGTTACAGCACGCAGGTGTGTGCCAGATATTTATCAGGTCAAGATGAACATCTCATGTGATCAGCTAGAATGAGATGATCAAAGTCTGTTTTGGTGGAGGCATATTCTCTACTATATGTGTCTTACCGAGAGAGAGAGAGAGAGATGTATCTTGCTGAGCCTTGTTTCTAAAACACTGCTATAACAGTATCTACAGTTAATAAATAATTTTGGATAGTTATATTCAGGTTATTCAAAAATAAATCAAGCTAGTAGCAAAAGGGAATACAATCAAAAGAATTCAGTTGCATAACTGGATAGGATACACTCAAAAATGCAAGTGCAAAAGCTGCAGAAACCTTTGTTAACTCTTCAGAAAGAGGGAAAGGAGACACTAGTAATAACGAATATCGAAGTTGACACCCATTTAACTCAAGGGATTTGATTAAAGCAGTTCAGACCCCTCTGTTCATATTCTTCCATAAGATTAGCTTGGGATGGTTAAAAAAAAAAACCACCAAAAACATATGCCAGGAGGACCAGCCTCCACCTGATGCTCCGCAGAAAACCAGATTTGTGAATCAGCAGCACATTCTGTGCTCTGCGCAGATGCACTTGCTAAAGACGCAGACCTGAACTAAGAAATGTGAATTTGCGTTCCAGCTTGCGGCACCACACACCTCCCCAGCCAGAGAAGGCTTACGCTGTGCAAAGCGGCTAACTGCAAGGCAAGGGAAAGCATGCAGGGAGCTGCACGGCCAAAACAAAACCAGCTTAAAAACTGGTGCAAGGAATACAGATGCAGCTTCATCACTATACACGAGGTCTTACTAATGAAGCAAGATTGCTACCACAACAGAGTCATTATTAAGTGACTACGTGGGAAAACGTTGCTAACTGAAAATGGGCAATTAAGCGGTGAGGCACGCACTGCCACAGAGCAGGGAGAGGAGACGGGAGGAAAATAGGAGCTGCAAGAGGAACCGCGCGTGTCCCGAACCACCCCGGGGACACGAGGGAAGAGGCTGAGCCGTAATGTGGGCAGACAGGGCAACCGCGTGGCAGCACAGGTTGTATTTGTACGAGGGATTCTAGGTCACGTCCCCGACCCCACCGCATCAGGTCCTTGCAGTTTCCTCAAGGTCGCAAAGCCGGCCTCATCCCAGGGACTGCAGTTATTAATCTGTATTTTTTCAAACCAAAACCTGAGCTACACCCTGAAGTAAATAATAATAAAACCAAGGTGTAACTTATCCGACGTCACTTAAACACACACTAAACTAGTGGATTAGCTCTACTTCACTAGAAATGAAGTTCATCCGCTCTCCAAAGCAACGTCGACAATCCTTAACTTCAAAATCAGAAACGAGTGACTTCATTGCCCCACTGGCTGTCTCTAGACCCAGTAACGTGACAATATTCTCTCCCAGTCTTTCCTTCTCGGTTGTGGCAGTGAGTCCGTGTGCACTCATGCACGCGTCTCCCGCGTCCATTTGGGCACGAGTTTAGTCAGGAGATTTCCCTGCCGACCGAAATCCTCAGGGACGTGCCCCAGAAGTCTTCAGACTCCAAAGATAAGCTGAGTGCAGTTGGACTTAAACACCAATGCGCAATGAGCTTCTGCTACCAAACTTCCCCCAAAAGCTTAAATTTAAGGATCTTGAAAGGAACAAATACGTCCTTAGATACGCTTGTAGGTTAAGATCAAAGCATTAACTTCAGGAATGATTTTGCAAAGTTTTACCAACACCGGGTGCTAGATGAGGTCTCATTCGTGTATAATCCAAAATACTAACTCCTGTTCTAACCTGTCCACCAGCCACCAATGGATCGTCCATATGGGACATAAGAGCTATGGCTAATAGTAACTGGGCAAACATCACCTGGAGCCACAATTACTCTGCAGGAACTGACTTTGTGGTTAAGTATATCACCAGTAAGCATCAGATCGCGTGGGGACTCTACAGGGTGGTGATGCCATTAGAGATCCTGCCAGCTCCCACGGTTGCAACCTATTACTCGGTCCTAATTACTGTGTGCAGAATGATGCTTTATGGCCACATGGGGACGGGAGAGGAAAGGGCAGGTCATGGTCATGGCTGGTTAGAGTGCACTAATCCTGGTGATTGCCAAGTGATTTCCCCCTCCTTGCACCGACTGCCGCGAGATGTTTATGAAACATAGCTGAGGAGCAAGGCTGTTTCATTTGTGAACTGTTCGTTGAGCTGGGCTGTATGTGGTCACAACGTAAAGAGCCTTAAAAAAATAATATATATATATATATATATGTATGAAAGGGGACAAAACTTTAAGGGAAAACAAATGAAATCTCCATGAATTGGGGAGTAGTTTTAAACACCTTTGAAATCAGGCTTCTTGAACCTGGAGTTGGCAGAATCATCTATGATCCCAAACCTCCTGTCGTATCGGATATCGTTGTCTCTTAAAATTGTAAGGCTACATACTTAGTCTGGAAACTCAAAGCCAGTATCTCTGGTTTTAATACTTGTTTAGAAAGATGTTTACATGCTGTTCGTTGGTTTTGGCTTTCTTTCTATAGATAGGCAGTGATGACTACTGCTTATCTCTGACTTTATTTCCCAGCCATTTCAGCCCTCACATCATCTGGTATGCTAGTCTTAAATCGGCATTTAAAATAAACCAACTAGGCATAATCATTGACAGCAAACCACTTTTGGTCATTTACAACATCGCTTAAGAGATGACCTTGATTTCTCCTTGAAATGATTTCTAACGCACAGCCAGTGCCTGGTCTCGCTCCGCAGCCTGCAAGGCTTCGGTAGGCAGCGCAGGCTGGGCCATGCTCAGCCTTCCCCTTTTTACCTAGTTTTCATGATTGAGGATACGCACCAGCTTTCCAAGCCCTAAATGCCAAGTATCCCAGCTCCCAGAGCACCTGCCACCAGCCCTGGTTTTTCCCCCGTCACC
The DNA here is from genome assembly GCA_034782735.1 of Sagittarius serpentarius. Lineage (NCBI taxonomy): Eukaryota > Metazoa > Chordata > Aves > Accipitriformes > Sagittariidae > Sagittarius > Sagittarius serpentarius. Next base: position 3,148,858 of record JAVKLA010000052.1, on the reverse strand, counting down.
GGGAACCACAAAGTGCAAGCGATGATCCCCCTCCAGAGCCCACGTGCTGAGTCTATGCTCAGGATGGGCTGCGGCAGCAGCAATGCCTTGGGATACCCTTATCAGGATCCGGCTGAGAAGGAGGAAATCTCGGAGATTTCAGCCCTTCCCGAACAGCCACGGCTCTCCTCCCTTTCTGGTGGCATCTGAAGCAAGCAGCACGCTTTTGGCCTCAAAGCCGCATTTCTCCTACCCCTCAGCGCTGCTGAACTGGGACGTGCACACCTCCAGAGCCACAAATCAAAGCCCCACCGCAGCCTTTCTTAGAATTCAATGGTTTCATGCTCAGCATTAAGCTCATCAGCCAATGATTGCTGGCACAGTGCAAAGAACAGGTCATCCCTGGGTAAAGCCTGGGAGCAACCAGCCCATGAGCATCCCTCCTCGAGCTGAAGGGTTAAACTCCTCTCGCCCCCAAAAGCGGCAACCTGCCGGCTGGGGCGAGCAGTCTCGCAGCACGTTTAATGCAACGTCTAGCTTATTCAAAGCTTCCTTAACCTACCAGCCAAACTGGCGCACAGGTACCCCTCCCAAAAGCACAAGAACTGGCTCCTTTACGGAGTCCTGTAGCACCTTCATCCAGCTGAGCGGGACCAGGCAATTTTCAGATCTTTTGTAGTAAATAAATACCCAAATATCCAGACCTGAGGCTGGGCAGATAAAGAACCTATCAGGTCTTAAAGGTAGGGAGAGATCTGAATAGCTACCAGTATTTTTTCCAGTATGGCAAGCAGGGATGCAGCAAAACCCACACCATATTCCTGCATCACTGATTTTCTTCTATTCTCCGTGAGTAATAATCACGAAGCTGTTAATAGCTCCTTGACCATCAAGCTGTATTATTTCTGCTCAGCAGCTAGGGATAGCATAATGCATTGCCTGCAGTGTCAACATGGTAATCTCTCCGAGCCTCCTGCGGCTGGGTTTGATGTGCGGTTTCTGTTTCTCAGGTAACAAGACAGAGAAATCTATCCCTGTTAAAGCTCAGACCCCTTCCTCTGTGCAGCTGGCGAATCTGACGCCGGGAATGATGTACAAGCTGTGGGTGTTCCCCATATGGTCTAGCCCCAGCGAACACTCGTACATAACCTTTACCACCAGCTCAGGTGAGACGGGCTTCAGCCCCGCCGCGGGGTGCGTTTCCGAGGCATGTCACATCCATCACCGCCGACGTCATTCGCGTGGTGGCGGGAGGTGGTTTAACCATGACCGCGTGGAACAACCTTCGCCCGGCCCCCGGCAGCTCCCCCACCTCTGCCCTTATTAAAGAGCCACCCCCAGCATCGCCGGGAGGTTGCTCCACATGGCACGGAGGAGGAGGAGGAGAGCCCCAGGAGGGGATGGGGATCCCTTTGAAGGAAAGGGTCTTTAAGTTGGGTGGAGAACATGCTCATGTTGTCACGCGGCTCTGCTTGAAGGCCCGCCACCGCCTGTTTGCACTCCCACACGTGCGTTGCTGCTCTTGGTGACGGCGGTTGCTTTGGCCCCGGAAAGCGTGCACGCGCCTGGCCCCAGGTTATGGCAGAGGGGCAGGCGGGGAGAGACTGGGGGTGGGATGCAGGTGAGGGGCAGGACCAGGAAGGGGAACACGGCGTTTGCAGAAGACCTCGGTCAGAGTCACGTGCGGCGTAGGCCTAGGGCTTTCCATCCTCCAGGTATGTTTCCTCTGGCAACTTCACATTTAATTGCACAAGCAATTTTCCAGGCTTAGCACCCGAGTGATTTTTACAGCTTTCTAATTAAGGGCTCCCTACACTGCCCACCAAATGCCAGAGAAATACCCTTATTGACTTCTACAGGCATTGAATGGGGCTTTATGCATTTATAAAACTTCACCGTTCACACTCGATGAGTTTCAGTAAATCACAACAGCCATAACTTCCTTCGTATTCACCTGGGGGTTTTGCCACAGGAATCTGTGCACAACGCCTGTCAAAGCGTGGGTCTGAACGCTTAGCTGAAAAACCAAAGAGCAAGCAACACTGGAGCAACCCACGTTGACAGATGTAGTAGGTAGAGGCTGTGATTTTTCAAAGAACTAAAATTATTTTGCTCAGATCCAGCCGCGTAATGGAAAGCTCGAGCACTTGCCAGTCTTTTGCTGACAAGTGCAAAAGCAAAAATGTAATTCACAGCCAGGGAGTGCTGCGGGGGGGGGGGGGGGGGGGGGGGGGCCCCAGCTCTCCCCGCACCCCCTATGCACATCTTATTTGGTGTCCAAACATTTGGCAAGCCGTAACGCCGCCGAGTAGTTCTCTGACATGCTAAGATGACATGGGGACAGATGGCAACTGCTAGTATTTCTGCATGTCTAATGCTGCCCAACACGGAGAAATAACCAGGGAGTGCTGACCTTGGCTCCATCCTGCCTCTGCCCCGCGCTGAGGTCTGATGTGCCTCCTCAAACTGCTCCATCACCCTGTGATGTGGTCGAATCCACAGCACAGCAGCCCCTGGAACATGCTTGGCTTTGCAGACAGCCGCGTTTTCAAAAAGGGTTTGTTTTCACCGGGGTTTTTCCCCCATCGCTCCGCTGCTGTACATGCCGCACAGCACGGCTGCCTCACCTTGGGACTTTTCACAGCTTTGCCTTGGCAGGACTCGGCTCGCAAACACGCAAACTGGCTGCAAGTTTCAGGTCCCTGGGCTCCCAGCCTGTTCCTACATTGCAGAGGCTGATTCTGACCCCAGACAATAGAAGAGCTGATTTTTCAACTCCGACTCTCCCCAGAACAGCTCCAGCTGCAGCATTGCATCCCCAATTTTGTCTTCTGCTTCTGAACCCTCCCCAAACTCCGAAATCACCACCAGCCCCACAGCCCCACCCATCCCCTGCTCTCTGGATAAGTCTTTCCCAATCCGGACCCACCTCTTCTTTTCTCACCTGCTTTTCACCCACGCTGGGATCTGGGGGGAGGGGGGGGGGCCCCCAGCCCCCTGTACAGCAGCCAGCCAGGGGCAGGGAATCATTAGAAAGAGAGAAAAACAACCCCAATACCCTTGGCTGATTGATGCTGGCAGTCTCGGCATATTTATTTTCTGTAACCGAGGGGTTCCTATCGATATTATTGTTGAGACTAAATGATGGGGCCACCTTTGTCCCTGTGATAGAGGCCGAATGGTGACCTGAGCCCTGTCACTGTGGGACGCACAGAGTTATCGCTGTCCCTGCATGCGTAAATGCTGCAGATCCATTTCTTTGCTGGCTGGATACTGCTGACACAAGTGCTCGGCCCCCGCTGACAGTCATATGCCATCAGGAATGCTTTTGACAAAAAAGCACTGTTCAGTTTTTTTGTCAGTTTTGTTTTTTAATGTTTTGCAAATAGCCGTTCTAAAGGTTTTTCGGTTTGAGGGTAGATAAATAAGTAGTCCACCCACACTCTGGCTGCAGGACACTGCCCTCCAACTTTGCTTCTGATTAACTGACAGCTCAATAACCCCACAGAGTTCCTTCCAGTAGTAAAGGACACTTCGAAGCTACAAACATAGCTTAATACAAAGAGGTCTTCTAAACTTAAAAAAAAAAAAAATTCCCCAGCCTGTACAAACACTGGGAAGAAGATCATGCAAGGCTGGACCTAGTGAGACTTTACATACCCAACAGTCCGCTTTACAGAGAAAGACAAAAATTTTGCTGATCTTCTGTTGGTGGAACACAGTCAGCTTTGTTACTGGCATATAAACTATGACTGTTAGGTAACATGTTTTCTGCCACAATACTGTAATTAATTTAAAAAAAAAAGTCACTGCAGTTGCATTTCAAATCAATACCTGTTCAATTACACAGCTGCTTTCCACTATTTCCCCTTGACATTGGCCTTATATTAAAGCAAATCAAAACATCCTGACAGCCATGTACTTAATCTTCTCTTTCTCAATGCTGCAATGACAGTCACTCGTTTACTCTAAATACAAGATTGCTGTGACTATAATTTTGTCGTCATGTGTTGCTTTTTTGGGAAGGATGGCAATTATACCTCTACCTTGGCGATAGGCAGTGCCACGATCCTACTGCAAGATCCCCTGGTGACTCAGTACTCAAAATCCTCCCTCCCTGTAAAATTTGGCCCCAATCCACACGGTGGCACAAACCCACCTCCCAGGCTGCTCTGGCATTTCGTATTTTGAAGACCACCTTATTTCTCCTTTAGCGTTGGTTCCTGTAGAAATCCCATCTCATTAGGACTGCTAATACAATCTTTTTCCATTTCAAAGCTTTCCAGTAAAGCTTTCTTCCCCTTTCCTCCCCAAGCACTCAGCTAATTGAATCCAGTTCTCAGCTCCGCTCTGTTATAATCTCATTCTCTCCATTATAAAAAGTGCATCTTCAAGGACTGCGTAGCTCAGGTTGTACTAAAGGTAAATATTAAATGTGGCAGCATTAGAGGGAAAAGCAGCAAAAGGGAGCCAAGGCACCATTAGGCAGCTACTTCCACCCGGCTTCCCCAGGAGCTCGGTGCCGCTCACAAACACGGAGCGTTCAGGGTCTGATATAATTTCTTTAGCAAACGGTACTCTTTCTGGTCGTTCTCCTCTTATCTGAATTTCCTTGTCACAGTTTGGCTGCAATTACCTACTGACAATGTGCCTTAGATTCCATCCTAAGAAAGCACCTCTTCCGTTGGGTTCAGTTTTGATGGAATAAGTACGCGCTTACAGCCCTGAAACGGTGTGGGTTAGGAAAGTTTACCAATTCGACCCATTTGTAAAGTTGCTGTCTCTCTTACAAGAGCCTTTCATTCAGAATACGTTAATGGAGGGCTATCTTTTACGTCTTCTTTGTAAGCACCGTCTTGGTTTTTGTCACGTGGGTACCACAAAGGGTTGCTCGCTGCACTGTGCTGCCCATTTCAGGCAAACCCCTGCTAAATCCCAATTCAATCCCATCCAGCTCAGATCTCCCACGCTCCTGCCAGGAATACCTATCTCTCTTTGCACTGCAGTCTGGTTAAATTTAGCCCCCCTGCTGCACTGAAGGTTATTTTCTCCTCTGCTCTGTCTTGTTGAATACAAAGTGCGTGTCATTGCGAGCCAGAAAATGGCAGCTTTGTTGCTATTTATACGACACAGATTTGTCTGTCTGACCGCGTATGGGAGCTGCAAACCAGAAGTCAGAGTACGTGAGGGAGGACATGGCAGTTAGGAGCCAGAGCGTTGTTTGGGGAACAAGACACCTCCTTGCTTGGTATTAATCACATTAATATTCAATAGCGTTGTGAGGGTGCTGGAAGCAGTGGTATCAAGAGCTTGCTCCAGGAGAAAAGACTTCCCAGTGCTATCATCAGCCCACCTCTCAGCTCTCTAGGACCCAAGCTGGCATTTCTCAAAGAGCTGTTCCCACCGCTGCATCCCCACTCGTGCCTTGGCCAGGTCGCAGTGGGCTTCCACGAGTCCCCTCTCAGCCCTGGAGACCCCCTGCGACCCCCCAAAGGCAGCAGGACCCCGGCGCTGGTGGCAGCAGAGCCACTGCCCATCCATCACCTCTGCAGCTCGGGCAAGGCTGCCCGGCAGGATTCGGGTTTCTCCCAGCTCGAGGTGGCTAATGAGCCCTTCAGGGCTCAGCAGCCCTCTGGATCCAGTGCTTCTGCTCGGCCTCACTGGACACCAGGGACCGGATCCGCTTGGGCATGTTTCTTTCAGACCTTCTCGCTTCCAGGGCAGTTTTCGGACACGGTAAATTAAAGAGCAAATCTGTTACCCGGCTTCTTTTGCCATTATTTGCAATGCACCTTTCTCACTGGTCTGTGCTAGGTTTTTACTTTATGCTGTGACCCTTCGCTGTTTGTAGCTCCTGCTAAAACATTGAGGTGACTTACCACCACAAAAGAAAAGAAAAAAAAAAGCCACAGATCCCTGTGCTACAGTCTCAGATAACCTGGTCAATACACACGTAGGCACACAAATGCAGCGCTAAAGATAATTTCTAAACCGGTGGACTGTGTCTTACTATTCATCTATTTCCCTCTGTGATTCTGGTCTGTCCCTCACAGCTTTTTTTTTTTCTTTCTTTCTTTCAATTTTCCTCCCAGCTTATACCAAGAATCACGTGGACATCGCAACGCAGGGCTGGTTCATCGGGCTGATGTGTGCCATAGCTCTCCTGGTCCTTATTCTGTTGATTGTCTGCTTCATTAAGAGGAGCAGAGGCGGGAAATACCCAGGTAAGAGTGTTGCATGGCAGTCGTTTGTGCTCATGGTTTAAACATCTCCAGGCTTCTGGGCGCTAATCAAGTTGTATTGCTCTCAGATAGATGCTTGTGATTACAAGGGCTTTTCTTTCTCTGTAGTGGGAACATTATTATTAGTGGGAAGCATTTCAGTTAATTAAAGGTTGGGTGAGGGCTCTGTGCTGTGCAGGCTTCAGGCTGCGGAGCTGGACACTCCTGCTATGCGTGACCCAACCTCTACTCTGCAAATTTGATTGTCCTCATCTAGAAAAAAGATCTTTTCAGGCAAAAATCTCATTAATTTTTGCAAAGCAAAGATACAGCTTAAGAAAATTCATCAATTAATACATCCTCTCTTGCTATCTGGAGTGCCTTTGCCCGGGTGCCACCACAGCAGTGCCCTTTGCAAGCCCTCCCAGGTGCGGGTTTTTTACCGGGTCAATGAAAAGCTGTACTTCACCCTGCAGGGATTTCACAAAGACAGCCTCAACGCCAGCTGCTGTTACCGTCTCGTAAAGCTTTTCTCTCCTATACTGCTTTTTAACGTGAATGTTGGGGATGTGCTTGTTTACAGTACGAGACAATAAAGATGAGCATCTAAATCCCGAAGACAAGAACGTAGAAGATGGGTCGTTCGACTACAGGTATGCTTCCATTGGCATGTGTACCCACTCGACCACGTCTCCCCATCAGCCCCACTGCCAGCCATCACAGACCTCACCGCGCTACCCCTCCACATAACCGCAGCACCGCGGTGCCACACAGCCTCTTAAATTATTTCTCCCACCTTCCTCCTCCTGCCTCCTTCCCTCTGCAAGTCCTCTACCGAAGGAAAAATTTCCTGCCCAAAACCCTGGAAGAGTAACCAGGCTGCGAGGGTGCTGCTGAGGTCTCCTGCTTGCCCTGTCTCAGCCTGGGAGGACCAGTCCCGGCAGAGAGCTGGGACTCTGGCATCAGCTACCCAGGACACAGCTCTTGCCAGGCGCAGATCAACCTTAATGTCACTCCTAACACATAGGAAAAAAAAACAAAATGAAACTCTGAAGCAGCCTAAGGAAATTTCAGGTATATCACCCTTAGCTCAGCTTCTCCCCTACTTATAAGAGAGTATCCAGAGGAGAAACGCCCAAAGTTACGTTTCGATGAGCCCTGAAAGCAAGTAAGAGTACCGATTTGGGGGTGTGCCTGCATTCCAATCAAGGCTTTTCTGTAAGCTCCCCAGGCAAACCCTACGGAAACACCCGCGGAGGGCTGCAGCACAGCCTAGCACCAGTTCTGCTAAAACCGCTCTGATGTCCCCCCACCTCCGCCCAGCCGCTTTGACACAAAATGGCATCCTTTGAAGAGCAGCAGCGCCCATTTTTGCTCCAGGAACACTCCCAGGGTATTTCAGAAAGGGGCAAGCGTTCTCCCAAACCTGCTCACGCGCAATGCGGCATTCACAGCTCTGCTGCCGTTAACGGTTGCCCCCAAGGAGCAGGAGCAGGTAACGATGTCGGGTCTCATTGAATTGCCCACACTTGACATATGACAGAGATGTAGTACAGCACACCCAGCTCACCCTTTCAGCACCTACAGTGGGCTTCGCTTTTCTTTAAAGAATTAAAAGGCACCTTTCCATCTCAGCTGGATCCAAAGCCCAATTAGGCTAGCAGGAATTTTTCTCCTGACTTCAAAACAGGGGTTGATTAAACCCCATGTCATTACCGATACTTCTAGCATTACAAATTGAGGTAGCAAAGACAGGAAGAATTTATTTCCAATTCAGTAAGGGAGGTAACAAGACACATGTGTTCCGCCAAAGACTTTAGAGGAAGCAAAATGAATGTATCTGCCTGCACACGATACATAAATGGAAGCGGAACAACTGCAGCCCTCAATACGATCACATTGATGTTGTTAGTAGCACGGTAACTCTCAGTAGCAACTCTTCCTCCAAAGGACGTCGTAAGCCCAAAGCTCCCCAGTCTTCTGATAGCACAACACAGAATATAAATACACCCCAGCAGGAACCAGAATAAGCGGCACGTCGTAGGAAAAGGTTGCCATTCTTCATTGCCCTAAACAACACTCGGGGGCAACACCTTCCTCACCTGCCTGCGAGATTTGGTTATCGCCTCTAGTAGTGGCAAGCCACTACTGGGGCAATTACGTACAAATTGCAGTCTGGGGCTGTTCCCTTCAGATTCCTGGTCAGGACACAGAGAACAGCAGAGAAGAAATCAGCTCAGCCTGGTCCTGTTGCAGGCTTTGCCCCGGATCAAACGCATCTCTTCCCAGGCATGATTTTACAAGTGCAGGCAGTGCTCCTTGTACAGACACGAGCCATAACCATAACTGCATGCTACACAGCTAGCGTCCATACTTTGACCAAAACAAATCCCCTTAATGCTCCGAGTCATGACAGGGATCCTCTTCGTTCCCAAATTTGTGGGATGGTGCAAATACCATGCAGCAAGCCGGAAACATCGCATTACCCGGGAGCTACCCACACACAGCCCTACAGGCTCAGCTCCATCGCCTGGATCTCAGACGAGGCCTCCACAGCCGAGCTTCTGGCAGTACGCACCCATTTCAGAGATCTGCTTCTTAAGAGTCCGTTGAGGTGGATGCAGTCAAGACCTCCTCACCCCCATCGCTCCTAAAGCGATTGCATCGCCAGGGACCACTTGCCTTGCATAGAAGGAAAACCAAGCTCTTGGCATGGCCGGCAGCATTGCGACAGTCGGCAATGCTGCATTTACTGCCCGAGCACCATCCAAGGGGCATTGCCTTCCAGGCAATGGGAAGGAATGGGGTAAATCCTTCATCCTACTACACAGCAGATTCTGCTTAACTGAAGCTCAAACTTTTATCGAGAGCCCCATTCCCAAAAGTTTGCAAGCTAAAGGCAGAGGTCAGTAGAAGGGCAACAACCAAGCTCCAAGGTGCTCCCCCATTTTCAGTCACACAGTCCCATGGACTAGATGGGGAAAAAAACCCAACCAAACAAGAACAACAACAAAAAAACCCCAAACAACCCATAAACTTTGTCCCCTCCTTCTTGGGAACAACAGCTTTCCTGGGAGAAGTAATAGGAGGCTTCCCTCAAGGAGGCAGAAAGGAAGGTGAACCTGAAGGATTGATATGAAACGCTGTTGGCTGATTAAGATTCAAAATGATTGCGATGTTAGGCTCAAGGAGGGTAGCAATTAGTATTTCAAGCAAGGACAGGAATTGAGCTGACGTGAGTTCTTCATTGGTTTCCCTCTCCACCTCCACATAGCATGTCTGATATGCTCTCATCATATCTCACGTCCTTAATGCCCTGTGCATGCAACTTTCAAATCTCTGCAGCCTATAATTAAGAGATACTGTCACATCTTTCTGTTCCACTAACAGAATAATGGTTTTCCTGAGCAGAGGCTAAGCTGAAAAGCTTATTTTCAAAGCAGGAGACCATTATCCTTGGACAATGTTCTGTGCCAGTGACTGTGCCTCATTATACCAAATGTTTAAGCTGCACGTGGGGGAGTCCGCTGGAAACCCTGGCCACTGGGAAGGGAAAATTGAGTGGTTTTAGCTTCTGGGCTCCAATTCAGCTTCAGGGTAGTGTCCTGTGGCACAGGTTATACACACTGCAGGCAGTGCCAGCTAGCCCCAAATGGGCCATCTCAGCAGACATCAAGACAGGAGGACACAAAGCCATCCCCCGAGGCTAGCGAGGGAAGGAGAGGGCTGGCAAAGCAGCCTGGGGAGGTGTAGGCGTGTCAATAGACAACATGGTACTGGTACATGACTATATCATGGAAACCCAGCAGAAGGCTGGAAGGGAAACCAAGTGACTCGTTCACTTGGCCCTTGTCCTGCTGCATGTCGGTCCCCAGCAGCAACCACTGTTCCCTACAACCGCTGACTAATGGACTTCAAGCACAAGCCCTTTTTGAACAGTCTGAGGGCAAAGAGGCCACTTCCCACCTGCACCATGCACTGCTGCTCTGTATGAGCTTTCTCGGGGACGCCAATGAGGCTCATCCAGCTCTGAACAATTATACTGGCTCCATTTGGTATAACGAGGCAATTAGCTCCATGAGGAATGCAGACATTTCTTTTTGTTTTTTAGCACTGCCCCTGTAAATGCAGACCTCATCATATCTCTCTCTGATCAGGCTCTTTCTGCTTCTCTCTGTTTTATTCCCATTCTTTCTTCTCCTTTTCACCTGGTCTATCCACATGGACCATGAAGGTCTCTTGAAAGGTAGGACCACGTGCTGCCAGAAGTCCGGCACATTTAGCTTTTTTTATTTTCCTTCCTTCTAGCTATTTATTTTTTATAGCGGAAACTATACCTTCCCCTCCCTGTTCCCATGTACCTGCTTCCACCTAACACATTAAACAAGATCCCTCTAACTCCTGCTGGCATCAGGGGTACCCCCATGTCCAGTGAGCTGCATCTTGCTTGGAAATGCTCTGTGGGCTGGGGACACCCCCGAGCGCCAGCCAGGCCCCCCCCCAGCCCCACGCTCAAGCAGCTGATCCCTCCTGGGGTAGTGGGACCGGCCAAGGGTTGGACCTGGGGATGATGCCTTTTGTGCATTCAGCGCCCTGATGCCAGACACCCAGGGGATGGTGGTAAGGGACAAGAGGAAAAAAAAAAAAAAAACAAACAAAAACAAACCACAAAAAACAACCCCCCAAAACCCCACTAGATCCTAAACAATCTGCCCACTCTTTGTCTCAGTCCTGAAAATCCTCCCTCCTGCTCAAGCCTCCTCCTCTTCTCAATGATTTATGCAACTCAGGACAACGCTTCCCAAATGGTTTTCATCTGGGTGCTCTGGTTCTCTAATGCACACATGAGCAAACGCCATAGAAATCCATTTTAACAGGGTTATATTGCATCAAGACGCTGATGAAAATCTGCTTCACCCTCCTAATGCACTAACAGGATAAACAGCACTGGAGAGAGGTAAAACCAGGGGGCAGGTTCGGGAAATGCATTGCCAGGGTGTTTGCAAACCCCCCATTAGGGAAAAATCTGGCTCTAGATGCAGCTTTAACTGAATCCCAAACCTTGGGAAAGAACATTGCAAATAAAAGGATCTGGGTTTTGCCACTCTCTACTTGGCATTTATTGGGCTTTCTAACTAGCAGTCCTGCTTGCAGACTGAATTCTTTTCCTCCTCCCCCCAGAAAGAAGCTGCTTTCAAAGCTAACAAGTTATTTTTTATTGTGATGCCAAGTTAACACAAGGCCTTAAATATTGGTTTTGTATTATTGCTTAATTCAAAGTGCTGATATAAGGAAATACGTTAGAAAGCTGGGTGTTGTACTGTGGGATACAAAATTCCTCTCCCACTGTAGAAAGCTGATGCCATTAATTAAATGGCATGAGAGAGATTTAATGCCTTCCCCAGCTGAAGAGCATTTTGCTCCCTGGCCCAGGCAAAGTGTTTCTCATGCCTTTGTGGGAAGCAAACACCTTCATGTGGACACCGACTATCAAGGGCTGCAGTCAAAGCCCAGTACTTTTGCCGATTTTAAGAAAAATAAAGGAACAGACTAGAGTGCCATGCTGGGGAGTGAGTCTGATGAGTCCCAAGCTAAAACAACAATAAAAAGATAGGAATGGAGGTGGGAGGACAAATGTTTAAGGTACATATGTGATACTTTCAGGAATATTGTCGAATTTGCATGCTGGACATAAGATCAAACATGAACTAAGGACTAGTTGATATGAAAGTTAATTTTTATATATAGCAATCCACTCATCCTCCACACAATGTCGTCTGTATTTATGAGATACCAGCCCGTGCCCTCCAGAGAGAACAGCTTCTCCCTGTTTTATTGTTGAGAGTTTCTTTAAAGGGTTGTTTTTTTCCTGTGGGTCAGACTATTTATGTTTCTGTGACCTGGCTTAATCTTTCTAGCGTAAAAGAGAAAAGGATAAAGAATTGAGCAAACAAGCTTAGATGCTCGGAAATAAGCTTGGAAAGGTAAATTCCCATGAGTTTTGGAAGCTGCACAGAACTTGGCATCCTATACATGCCCCCTCGCAGTGCTTTGAGAGTGCTCCCCATTGCATGTAGCTATGTAAACAGCCGCGTGTGGTTTTTGCAAGGAAATCTGGAAACCAACCTCACTAAACCAGGTTACATCGAGGCTGGCTAAAAATGCTAAGAGGAAGAATATAAGCAATGACAAGGAAAGGATATTTATAACGTATATCCAGTTGGACTGATCTAAGCATTGTATGTAATATAGGTTAAAAAAAATTGCTTTCTAAAAAGAAAAAGCATGAAGGTTGGGCTTGCAGAAATACCAACCACAGCACCAACTCCACGGGCAGCTGTGGGCCTCCTACGCGGAGGCTGTCTCCCCACCTTCGCGTACCTGTCAGACACACCATGACTTGCTGTCTGCAGTCAGAGCACCCCGCATTTGTGGTCTCTGGTCAGTATATTTGCACACTGGATTTATTTTTGAATATCCAGACCTTGGGTGAAGGTTGTAAGCCCCATTCTCAACCCTTACTGTGTCTGTCTGTCTTCTGCTACCCAGCGATGAAGACAACAAACCCCTGCCAAACAGCCAGACCTCCTTGGACGGCACGATAAAGCAGCAGGAGAGCGACGATAGCTTGGTGGACTACGGAGAGGGGGGCGAAGGGCAGTTTAATGAGGACGGCTCCTTTATCGGCCAGTACACGGTGAAGAAGGACAAAGAGGAGACTGAAGGCAACGAGAGCTCGGAAGCCACCTCCCCAGTCAATGCTATCTACTCCTTGGCATAGCGCAATGCACTGAAACCACAAACAGCCCGAGGTGTTTGTAGTGGATGGGGGTTAAACAACAGCCACCGCCGCCGCCACTACCTCCAACAGAAATGTGCGAATGAAACCAACCAATAATGACAAAAAAAAAAAAAAAAAAGAAAAAAAAAACGAAAAAATCCAAGCAAACAGGCAGACCAGGTGGCTGCCGATGCCATCTTATCCTTAGCAAACAAGCAAACGGCAAGGACTCCTGGGGGGCAGATGGGTTGTAGCTGTAGCTGAAGTCTGGGCTGAGGCAGAGGGGCTGGAGGAGGAGCGGGATGCTCGAGCTGGACCCCAGCTTCAGGGCTGGCCCCAGCACCCAGAGCCAGCCCGGCAGGGGCCACGCGATGGGCTCGGCCGCCCAGGCTCCCCGAGGCCCTTTTTGTTCTTTTGGGAGGGAGTTAAAGATTCTTCTTTTTAATCTTTAGAGGAAGGTTCCAGATGAAAGGGGGAGGAGGGGGGAAGGAAAAAAAAAAAAAAAAAGAAGTTTGGGGAGGGAAGAGGGGTGAGCGGGGCCTGGGCAGAGCAGCAAGAGCAGCGTAAACACGTGAAAGGGAGAAAGTGGTGGATCTTTGGGTGACGACACCACAGCACTGTATTACTAAGATGTCCATCCTCACGGCAGCACCTTGCCCATAGCCTCTCCCAAACTAGTCAGCACCGCAACCTCCTTCCCGAAAGATCAAGCAGCACCTATGCAGGGAAGAGCAGGTCCCCACCGCTTCCCTTGGCACCGTAACTCGCATCGGTGCTGAAGCTTCACGGTCCATCCCGCTCCCTGCAAAGCCCATGGGGAGGTCACCCCCCACCCCCACGGGGCTCCAGAGCATCCTCAGAGGACAAGAGCTGCAGAAGAGCTTGTGGGATTTGTGGAAGGACAGTCAGATGCCGCTCACCCTCCGAGCTCAGGCAAACCATTGTGGTCGAGTCTTTGCTTCGTAAGAATTTGGGGGGAAACTGCCCCCAGACCATGCCTGCTTTCTTTTAGAGGCAGCTCCATAAATCTTATGTAGCAAAGAGGCAGTGGAAGCAGGACCAGTATTAACATACAATGAGGGGGCAAGAAATCACTTATTTAAAAAAAAAAAATAAAAATATATAAAAAAAAAAAGTCAAAGCCACTTGGTCAGGATGAGAAGCACCCACCGGGATCGGGTGGAGGATCCCCTGCTGTCACCCTGCACCACAGCTCCCCATCAGCAGCTTGAACGGTGCAGGGACGCACGTCCCTCAGGAGACAGGGAGGAAGGCACATGGCGGGAGCGCAGGCCCCGAGGTCCGCATCTTCCCCAGGCACCGGGGACGAGCCAGATCGACAGTGTTTTCCACTAAACTCCCCTCCTCATTTCTGACAGTGGCCTTTCCCCCCCCATCAATCAGCCTGAGCCAGACCCCTCCAGGAGCAAGCGCCTGCACCGTGGGACTCCCCTCCGCTGTCTTATTTACATATCAAGACAACACACAATTTTTAAGTTAACCCGTTAACACACTGTAACAAAGCGTCTTGGATAGGAGTGCTCCTTCACATGCCTTACACAGCTTCGAACTTCCCGTGAAGTTTAATAAACTGATACTCTTCCCCCACCGCTTACGCGCCCCTAACGCGATGGTCTTCGATCCGCCAGACCAGTAGGAGTAGGATGCCTGGGCAGCTCTCCCAGCTGAGACAGCATGGATCACTGTAGAAGGTAGAGTTTTATAACAGACCGTACTTAGTGGCCAATGCCATGTGTATTCTCCCACTTCCTGCACTTTTGAAACCAAAGGTACCTTCGCTGAGAGAGATCGGATTTCTTCAGACCGTTTCACAGACGGCGAACGATGTTAGGATGGATTTTTCTTTCATTTCTTTTTCTAGGGAGGATGGTTTTGTTCAGCATAATGGATTAAATGCAATAGGATTAATGCAATTATTCTTTTAGCTTTCAAGCTGGTTTGCTATGAAGACATATTGCTAACAAGAATACTTCTACTAATATGGATCGTCAAGATGGACTTTGCCACATTCTTTAAGCTGCTAATGGCACAACTATCCTGCACTTCAGGGAAGAGCCCGGAACCGGTCAGCACCCACGCAGCACCTGCTGCTGGATCACACCGAGAACATGGGAGAGAGCCGGATGCAAACCAAACAGCAAAGGAGTTACGTGCGCCACGTAAGCCGAGGAGGGTTTAGGATGGTGTTAACAGGCAGAGCCCCCTCCTGGAGCTGGGGGAGCTCCTGCTACCCCTGGGCAGCGCAGGGACGGCCCCTCTCCACCGCACAGGAACCCATCTGCCAGGGTCCGCCATCCGTGTCATCTTACAGAGTAGGAGCCGTACATCTTGCTCTTACCGTCAGTGCAAATGCATTCATGCAACAAGCCTATTTCTACAGCTGCCACACGCCACTGATCCGGTTTAAGGAGAGCACCTCCCAGCCCATTCCCAGGACACGCATTTGGTTTTCAAGCAAACACACGAGGCCGAACGTAATGCAGCCCTTGGTCACGGGGATAGTCGCTTCCCAAGCCTACGGCCGTCCTTACAACATTGAGTTCACGTAACTTCTTGCCCGAGCACCAGTGGAAATAAGGAGAGAAAAACCTCAGCCTCCACTGCGGGAAAGCCTCTGCCGCCAGAGCTGGGCATCTTCGTTCACACCCAGCACACCAGATCCTCGCTGCTTTGAGGACCAACAGCTAACAGGGGCCACAAGACCCTTGGCTAACACGCAACACCTCCAAACCCCAAGAAAGTTGGTCAGGCATTACTGGAAGCAGGGCAGTCTGTGTCATGTATCTGTATTACGTGCCATTTATATTAAAGCCTGTATTTCTGTCCTGTCATTAACCACCATTTTACTGAGCAAACCTCTTAGCGTCCATTCGGAAATGGAGAATTGTTTCATCCTGTAGCTTTGCAGCGTGTGCCCTGCAGCGTGCCTCGGCAAGTGGGGAAGGAAGGAGCTGGATTCGGCCAGTCCTGTCCTTGCCCCAAAAAGTCTCAAAAAACATTTAGCGTCCTACCACCATGTCACTTTAAATAACCAGAAGAGGAAGGAGACCTTTGCAGAGGACCCAGTGGACAAACGGCTCCATGTAAGTTACTTGTAGCCTTGTATTAGCTTGGTGGAAAAGTTACTTAAAAATTATAAGGTATAGTAAAATTTTCAACTTTTCTTTGAAACTTCCCCTAGAGTTTTGGAGCCCAAAGAAAATTGTCACCAAGTTCAAAACTCATCCTGAGCTTAACGTTTTTCACTCCCCTTAATAAAGATTCAGTAGATGTTTGCACATGCAGTTACTGCGTCGCAGGGAGCAAAGCCCTCCCTTGCTCTGAGCACCGAAAGCACCGCAGCTCTGACAGGGTGACCCCACGCCACCCCAAAACACATTTGCCCCCCAGAAACGGCCAGGGCCAGGCTAGGCTACACCCACACGGGCATTGTGGCCACGCTTCTGCCGAGTGAGTGTCCTTTGAGCGCTAGGAGATGGACGGAGACCCCCCAGGAGGACCAGTGGTGCTGAGGGGTCTTGCCCACCCGTCTCTGCCTGTTTGGCTGTGTGCCATGCTGGCGGTTGCGTCTGCCTGTCCCCAGCGTCACCCCACGGGAGCTGTTTTGCTTCTCCATCCCCAGCTGTCCCTCTCTGGAGGGGACAGGCCAGTCACCTCATCTCCCGCTAGCTCTGGTGTAACCCCCAGGATTAGCGGAGATGCGTGGGGGGGCCCTGGAGCAGCCACCCTCTGCTTGAAGGGCAGGACCCCTCCTAAGGGGTTGGTGTCCATCACAGGGGCAACTGTCCCTCACTGGGATCTGCACAGCCCCTCTAGAGCAGGGCACGCTTTCACCTTTTTTTTTAACCCGGAAGATGCATCTTCATAAAGGGTTTAAATTAGGGGCCAACAGTTAATAAATAAATCAAGGGAGAAAGAAGAGCCAGACCAAAAATCAAGTGCTCTCAGAAGCTGGGGAAAAAGCAGTTTGGGTCCATCTCCCAAGTTGCAAATTTGAGCCTGTTTCTAAAACTGAGCCAAAACCTCATCCACGTTTTGGAGATGGATCCAGACTCTGCCAGCTGCATCCGAGCCCAGGGACACAGCCTGTCCCTCCCTGACACACAGCCTTTTGCTATTTGGAGCCCTGCGCGTGTACAACAGCTGACACGAACCACAGGAGCGCAAGCGTGGGATACAAGAGGACACTTGCTGTGTTTACGTGATCTCGAGGCTGCTCCTATTCTCCCTGAAGTGATGTTGCAGTAAGAGAGAGAAACGCAGTGGGAAAAATCGAGTTTTGGTACAAGCCCCGAAATCCTGCTCACAGAAACCCCAACTGTCTGTCCTGTCTGGACACCACGTCACGACGTCCCCACAACACACCCCCTGCCAGCATTGCCTTCTCGCAGATGACAGACCCCGAGTCCACGTGTTACGGTCACTTCTGACCCGAGAGATCGACCTGTCGATGAGAAGCCGCGGCTCCTGACGCCATCACGTCAGGGGAGCGGGACGGGTGCGAGGGCAGAGCATCGTCCATCACCACAGCCAAGCCCCTTGCCGTGCCTTACCTGGCATGCAGCGCTCGCTCCATCCGTGCCACCGGCTGTCCCGACAAGTCCCGACGCCTCTTCTCGGTGCGCAGGTCCCAGCAGAGCTGCGAGTTCAACCTGCAACGTAACGTCCGTCGTACCAGGCTTAATTGTTCACTAGCAGCAAACAATTTCAGTTAAGCAATAAACAAACCTTGTTAAAAAAAAAAAAAAAGACCATGTTCTATTTCTTGCACTAAGACCTGTTTTATTAATGAGAATAACGATGCTTTTCTGGTCCTAACAAAATAACCCACCGCATCAGTAGCTTCCCCCTTGCCCAACAGCGCCTGTCTCTCCATGTCCTTCGCAAGTGGGCATCGGGCTTTGGTTGTCAAATGCAGTCTAAACCCTGTGTCAAACCCACAGAACAGACTCCTTCCTTTGCAGTACAGAGTTTTAAATGTTTGTTCCTCCTGCTCACATCAGAAAGAAAGTATTGGACTGTTTTGTTTTTCTTTAATTTGTAAATATATCACCATCCATCCATCCTCTCTGTAAAACCTCCTGGTTGTTCTAAAGTATTCTATGTATTTATTTGCCTTTTTTAAAAGCAAAAAACACCACCTTTGCGTTAACCCACTTGTTCCAATGAGAAATGTATAGCTGAAGCTGTAAAATTAACAGTTTACAGCAACAAGATTTATGGACTACAGAAAAAAAATGTTTAATATGAGGACTTATAAACCGACTGCATGAGATGAAAGAAGGCCAAAATACTCAGATATCATTTTTTTGAATCACTGTAAAAAGAAAAGACTGGATTTTTTTGTATAGAGAACACTAAACATATAATAAAACATTGTTCAAAACTCATGCTAAGCCTGCAATTCATTTCTGTCACCTTTCAAAAGGTTAAAGCCGGCGCCACTGCTGCCGCTCACCCACAGCCAGCACCGGGCGAGCGCTCACCAAACACAATGACCCATCACAACCCGCAAAACCGTGCGGGTCCCCAGCCTCCCCCAGCACCACCCGCCCTCGCCAGCCCTTCCCCGGGAAGGGAAGGCTGCTCAAAAGGAGGTCGCCCCAAAACCATCCGAAGGGGAAGCATTGCCCAGCCTGAACACCGCTGCGGAGACGCAGTGTCTCCTTCCAGCAGGTCAGTGCTTCTGCTGAAGAAAATTTGACCGAGTGGTTTAAAAACCCCAGTGTCTCCTTTGCTACCCTGCTAGACCGTTTTCTTAGTCCTTGGTTTATCTAGGCAAAGCAGCACAAGCCCTGGCCCAAGACACCGTGGACGTTTGTTTTCAGAAGCTTCTCCCAACAGCCAGGCGCAGAGCTCCGCACAGCCCAGGACCGCGCCGAGACGTGAAAGCAGCAGCCAGGGTGGTGGGACGGGAGAAGACCCTCCAGCACAGCCCTCCGCCCCCCGGCTTGTCTCAGCGTGGCCGTTCTGCAGGCTCAGGGCAGAGGGGATGGTTCCCAAAGCCCGTGCAAGCTCAGCACGGCAGCTCCTGCATTTCTGCAGCTGCAACACAGCACGAAAGGTTCACAGGAGGCTGCAGAAAGGGTCTGCCGAGCGGCAGGTCTTCACTCCTGCGGCACCCGCGCAGGCGGCGGGGATGACCTGGCACAGGCAGGGCAGGTCTCCCCACTAGTATTTTTGCAGCGTCCCTGCTCTGGGCGCTCAGACATCTCTCCCCCCCGCCACCCAGAGATCCGCTTGGACGCGTTAAACAGCAGGAGATGCTTTGTTCATTAAAACCTGGTAGAGGCTGAAGCACAGGAGCAGCTCAAAGTGCCGGATAAGTCTCTCAGAAGTATCCCGGCTGCATGGGGCGAGAGCAGCCGCGCAGGCGGGGAGGTGCAGCGCTGGCACATCTCGCTGCACGTCGACCTGCGAGACAAGGAGCCCGGCCAGAGCAATATGCCACTGCCCGGCGGGCGGGCGGGCTGGCAGCAGCCGGGCCAGGCAGCACCAGGCAGGGCATCCAACACAGGGATGAGAGCCCGTCCTCCAAGAGGACGGAGCACGCCACTGGGATTTCATCCGATGCCCTGTCTGATGTCCGTTCGTCCAGGCGAGTGCTGTGAAAGCCAAAGAGTTTAACTTCTCTTCTAGCTGTCAACAGGGTTTTAAATAATTGCACACGCCTGCCAGCCCGCGAGAAGCATTAGGGAAACCGCTCAAAGAGCTGCAATATCGGCTCCCACGGAGCAGGACAGGAGCGCCTCGCTCCTCACAAAGCCGTCGCTGACCGTCTTGGAGGCCAACGAGGCCTCGGCGCAGGCAACGGTATCCTTTCCAGGTGGGGAAACTGAGGCACAAAGGAGCAATGGCTGCCCAGTAAGCTGGACATACTCGTCATGCTGGCTTGGCAAGTTTGAGACCCGCTGTACTGGCAAACAGCAGCTCTGCATCCTTGCCAGCCTGCCGGCTGCAGCGCAGACACCCTTCGGAAGCACACGATACAAGCTGGAGAAAGAAGCCCCCGCGGCCCAGCGAACGTGGGAGCAAGCAGGGTTTAACCCAGCTCCCCCCCTCCTGACCCAGCACGTCCTGGCAGACAAGCGGTGAGCGATGCCTCCCCCCCGGGGCCAATCCTGCACACTCCCCAGCCTTTCCTGGCCCCGAGGCTCTGAAGTGCTCTTCACAGAGGCTCCCTGGTGCAAAGCCTTGACGAGAATGGGCTGAAGGAAGGAGGAAAACCAGCAGAGCATATTTGGCTAATGAAGATGTAATTGCTGCGGCCCTCGCTAATAGGATGAAAGTCTTAGTGCTTCTTACTCCAGTGCTGCAGCGAGGGCTTTATCCACCCCCTCCCCACCACTTACTTGAACAGCGGTGAGAAAAAAGACACCTTTTGCCCGGTGTAGGAGAGCTCCCCAGCACAGACTGGGGCCATGGAGGCACCAGCCACCATCGGTCCCTGCCCCAAGGAAGGATGAAGAAGGAATTGCACTTGGCCCTTGATGCAGAAATTTAAGCTAGCTGGAACCCACGGACCCCTCCAATACCTCAAAACCCACCATTTCCCACTGCCCACAGCCATGGGAACCAGCGGGGCCCAAGGTCCCAGCTTCACAAAAGGCTGCGCAGGCAGCTGCTTCCAACGTTCCCGTAGGACACACAGCATTTTTATCATCCAGGAGCGAGCGACAATGGACCCATCCCCATCCTCACGATCGATACGGGGGGGAGACACGCACGCATTAGCACTCGTCTCTTTTTATGGCACGATAATGACACCCATATCTTCCCTGACCTCTGCCCACACCGTGGGGCAGCGGGACTGGATCAATGCCAATAGACTGCCTCCAATTACCCTCCTCCTCCTCGGAGGGGCAGCTCCAGCCCATTGCCCATTACCGTAGCTAAGAGCCATCCGCTGTCGGCACTGGGAATGTCCAAGGGAGCCCTTACGGAGCTGCTTCCTCCCCCAGCTGCTATCGCTGCAGTCTCGGCACACGCCTGCACTAGGACGAACACCCAAGAGGTCACCCGATGCCCTTGTCACCTGCGGAGAGACCTCGGAGAGCTGCTGATAGCAGAGACACGGAGGAGAGGGGGCAGAGGGCAGGTCCCCCTCCCTCCACCGGGGATGGGGCTTCATCACCTCTCTTGGGTTTCCCTCCATTAGTCCCTTTGCTGAAGGTCAGGATCCAACCTGTTCTTCCTTTCTGTCCAGCAAAAGTGCCTTCTATCCCAGGTGAGGTCTGCGGGAACGGCTGGGACCGGTTTCTCCCAGTCTCACCCTAAAATGGCAGCAGGGAGCAGAGAACGGGGCGAGCTGGGCAAGGGGAAGGGAGATGGGACCAGCAATGTGCTCCGCTCCATCACAGGCACGCTCCTGCCTCCACCCATTTGCTGGAGGAGTCAGGACCACTGCAGCTTTAGCAATCGATAGAGATACTAATTCCTTAATTACTCCTCTGTAATTGCAGGCCATTAACCTGTGGACAGCCCCAACACCCATTGATCTCCTTACATCATTAACAGGTCTGGAGCTGGGAGGGATGGAGAGTGCAGGGTGGTCCCAGCCACCCTCCCGAGTCCTCTGCTTCCCACCTCGCTGCGCACAGCCTGGCAGCGACCTGCCTGCTGGCAAAACCCCCCCCCGCCGCAGGGGCCCTTCGCTCCTCTGCGCGCTCGGCAGCGATGGGATCGGCAGCATCTCTTTCCCCCAAGCCTCAGTGCCCGCAGGGTATCGCGGAGGAGGTCCTGGAGCATCCCTGTCACATCTTATAGCATCACTGCACCCAGACAGACCTCCCCCCAGCAGCCAGAAAAAAGCAAAGATCTCAAAGATACTCACAAGGAAGGGCTCTGGGTGCAGCCTCGTGGCGGGCACAGCTGGTGCTTGCAGAGCGCTGCCAACGCAGGCAAGCCCAGCCCTAAGCCCCTCAGACCACAACAACAGCCAAAGGTGGCTCCGGCACACCCAAAAACCCAGAGCTGACCCTGGCTGCTGTCCCCATGTGTCCCCCCCCTCCCCGCCCGAACACCGGGCAGCACGCAGAGCCACCTGCGCGGTCACACACTGCTAACCCTCCTGCGAGGAAACCCCGTCCGCCCCTGCGCAGCGCAGGTCGGGTACCACCTACGATGGCCGCGCTCGGCTTAATGGAGCTTCCCAAAATTTTGCTATAAAGTAATCTCCCCAGCATACATATAAGCCTGGTTACGTGTGTACATATACAGGTATACATTATATATATTTAGGCATGGGGGTGCGCATACATACAGAAACACGCACACACTGCACAGAGGTGGGTGTCCCTGCTGAGACACACACACCCCCACAAACCCCCCCAGCTGGGGCTAATCCCTTTCCTGCTTCCACCCCACAGACACAGGCTCAGACCCCCCCCCGGATCCCCCAGCTCCCCCCGCCCAGGCCTACACCTGCTCCAGCCCCAGGGACAGGGGCGAGCCGGCGGCGATCAGCGCAGACGAGGGGTTTCTGCTGGGGACTGGTGGGAGCAGCAGCCAGGGAGGCTGAGGAAGGGCATGAATTATGCATGATGCTGCAAGTCGCTCTGCCTCCCTGACTGGTCCTTGGACTGTGGCAAGTGAGGTAAAGGCAGAGGGGAAAAAAAAAAAAATATATATACCCTCTCCAGGGACCGGCGTGGTGGTTGGCAGCGAGCGAGGGAGCGCGCACGCAAGGAGGGAGGAGAGGGAGGAGCACATCCTAATGCAGAGATGCTGCAGTGGCTTTGGGCACACACATCCACACTCGGGCAGGCACCAGCCAAGCACTGTCTCGCAGCCCAGCCGCCGGCAGCAGCGGGGCCCCGCAGCCCCCCAGCTCATGCACACGCATCCGCCTCGCACAAGGTAAGCGCCTTCTTCCCTCCTTCCTCCACCCGAGAGAGAGGGAGGAAAGAGGCTCCGGGTTTCAGGGCACCATTCCCCAGCAGAGCCAACTTGCAGGCGCGCCCAGCTTTGCTCCAGCGAGAGGGAACCTGCCAGATCCCCGCTCGCCTCCAACGGGGAGGCAAGAGCAGCGGGTTGGTTTGGGCATTTCTCAGCGGGCGATGGTTTTGCAGGCGATGCAGGCTCTGCCTGCGCTGGAGTGGAGCCGGGGGTGGAGTTGGGGAGGGGGGTGGCTATAGCTGTGTCACTTGTGGCAGAGGCTGAGCGGCCGAGGTCGACACGGCTGTCTGCAGAAACGTCTCTTACGGACTAAGTCCGGGAATATTTTTTTGTTATTATTTATTACTGTTACGCTTTTCCTGGTGCATTCTGGCTGGGCGCACTTTGAGAGCCCACTCGCAGGGTCAGGCATCTTGAACAATGTGCCTGGGAGGGGCGGGGGGACCCACAGAGCTTTTGCTGCACAAAACTACTTCGGCATCTCCAGCACGGGCTGGCAGAGCCGAAAGCAGCCCAAGAGACCCCAGTTTCCTCTCCAGGGAGGGGGGGGAGGGAGGGAGGGAGGACGAGGAAGACGGCGGTGCCCCAAATCCCCTCCCCATGCACCTGCCGTGAGGGCAGAACCCAGGTGAGGGGTGGGAGACCGGGGCTGCTCCGGGCACACGGGGGTGTTTCTGCGTCTGAGGCTGGTGGGGGTTTTGCAGCGTGTCGGGGGAGCTCAGGGCAGCGGGGAGCCAAAGGGGCTCAGTGCAAAGTCCCAGACAAGAACTTGCCCACCCCAGGCCTGCACGGCGGGGCACGGGGAGGCACCGGCAGGCAGGGCACCGCTTTGCTCCTTCCCCCTCGCAGCGGGACGGGTGCTCGGGCAGGGCAGCAGCCGGCGGCAGGGCAGGCTGGGGTGTGCTTCGCGGGGCTCCAGTCCCACGACTTAAACTTCCCGAGCTCCCTCCTCCCTTTGCATCTCACCCGTGCTGACCCACCGACTCCCCCAGGCTTGCACCACTCCCACGAGCCTCAGCATTCTTTTTGTGGCTGGACTGGGGAGTATTCATAAGAGATTGTCATCTCTCTAAGGAAACACTAGTTGCTTCAAGGATGGAAGGCAACAGCTCTACATCCGAGAGCTGGGAACAACCCGAGCCCTCCCCAGCAGCAACCCCAGCCCAAGGCTTTAGCCAGACCCCCAGAACAGCTTTTTGCTCCTCCCGGGCCATGTCCAGGAGTGTCTGCAACAAGCTCCGAGATTGTTGCATGAGATTTAGGAGCAGGTTTGCATCCACGGGCGAAGCTCTCAAGGCTGTATATTTGGTACTGAGCATACCCAACAGCAACACCACCACCAAAGCTTGCTTTGCTAATAGAGGAAAGCATCAGGTCCCAAACTTTCTAGAAATAACTGTACTTTCCAGGGGTAGATTAGAATTACCCAAGACTAAAGAAAACAGGAAAGGAGAGGGTCATGTCAAGCCCAGCTGCACGCTCTCCCTGGAGCACGATTACAGTAGACCGATAGAAAAGGATGCTAATACTCTTCTCCATCACCTGATCAATTACTACCAAAGAGAACAACCTCGACACTTGTCACTCAAAATATATCTGCAGAGAATTTAATGGCCTGTGTTTATGCTGCAGATTTACCACAAGCAAATCCAAGAAGGCAGAAAACCCAACAATATCATTAGGGAGGTATTTCCCACACACGCACCAGATGCACCTAAACGCGGAGGATCTGGCCCACAGAGCTGGGGGTCCACGTGGAGACTGAGCTCACGTACATGAAAGCATGGCCTGGCTGTTCAGCCACCCTGCATGCTTTGTGTATGTCCAAAGTCCAAATTACCCACGAAAAGTCATCAACCCCGATGAGAGGCAGACACCTCCCCGTGTTTCTCAGTGCCCCCTCCCTGCAGCAACCCCCTGCAAGCCCCGAGGTCTCCCGTAGCACTTTGTCTATTTGCAATGATCACACCACAAGCACACTCCAGTCTTTGAGATTTTTCCTTTGAAGGTGCTGGGCACGAAGCAAACCCACACAGTCACCTGGAACACATCGCATCCCGAGGGAGCCTCCCGACAGCTCCCTAGCTGAGAAGCCCTGGGCTCCCTGCTCACCGGAGCAGAGCTGTAGTAGCCGGCGAGCCCCGGGCTCAGCAGCCGCAGGGCTGGCTCTCAGCTGTACTGGCCAGCCCAGAGCACTGCCCTTCTGCTCAAAACCGGGATGGGGTTCATTCCATCTCGTGGGGACCGGCTTAACACAGCACTGCCTGTAGTTATCCTACACAGCTGGAGGCCCGTTTCTCCTTCCTAAAACAGTGTCACACGCTATCAGCCCTGCTTTCCAGGAATGAGGAACCAGAGATGCCCAGAAAGATTTTTTTGGGATGGGCTGATGGCAACCCTGTAAGCCCAGGGCTCTGCAGGAATGGGACCACGCGGCTGCACATAGTCCCTTCGCACCAGGTTAGCTTGCAGCGTTGCCATATAAGCGAATACACCACGCAGAAAACCCCAGCATTGCCCAGGGGCTTTCAGAGATGCTGTTAAAGCCCAGATAACACAGAAAGAGGTTAAGAGAGGCTTCCTTAGAGAGTCCTTTAAGAGTCAAAAAACACAGAGGGAAAGGAAGAAGCATTAAAATCTGCTCTGATGGGCGTATCAGGCTCTTCCTAGACACTTTCTGTCTTTTCCTAACACTAGATGTCTTTGGGGGCTTGTGGAACTGTAGAGAAGGAATAGGTCTCGGCAGACTTGGAAACAAAGTCAGCTCTCAAGCTATGCAAAAGCTGTTTCCTTGAACCCAAACTTTTTTCTTCTCCGTGACAAATTCTTGGGCCCATTGCCACAACACAGTTGTAGGGTCCAGGATCTTGCCAGAGGGATATTTCACACGACCACGAGGGACATGTCCCAAGACCTCAGAGAGCACAACAGAGATTCCTACCCACAGTCGGTTGTGAAATACTGAACCCAGCCCCCAACAGCAGCCTAGGTCCTAAATTATTACATGTATTATTTATTGTACAGCCTGTAGAGCTGTCAGTCCTGCACCAGAGAGCCATAAAACAGGGAGCCTACTCTGGAGAAAGGAAGAGGGATATACGTTTTGTGCTGGTTCTTGCTTGGTTTTATAAAGAAAAGAGCAGTGTGCCACTATTTGGAGACTGGATACTAAAACCACTTCAACAAAGACAGCCGAGAAGGTTGGACACAGGGAACATGCCTTCCAAGGAGCAAAACAAATGTGACACCATTGCAGAGGATACCCTAACCTTCTCCTCGGAGGGAGAGGATTTTAGCACTGCTCCACCAAGGTCCCCTCTGCCTGGGGATACTGCAGCCCCCCAGCACAGCCAGCACGAGCACCCGGCCACGCAGCAGGGCCGAGGCGAGGGCTGAGGAGCTCCGCGGGGCTGGGGCAGATGCCCGGTGCCGTGCACGGACACCCACCACACCAGGAGACCTCTTGCTGCTGGCACGACCCTACCCAGCGACACAAACAGGGCAGCCAGCACCAGTGCTGGTGTGACAGGCTGGTAGATGTTAGGGCTTCCCCACATAACACATCATCTTCCTGGGGCTGTGCTAGCCAGAAGGTTTCCCGAGCTCTGCACTTGATTTTCCTTGCTACAGCCTCTCCCCGGGACTGGCTCCTGCCAAGTGATTTACCAGGCAGCGGAGGGGAGGGGATGGAGCCAGGCTCCGTCGCAGGTAGGGAGCTATTTATACCAGTGCCACATCAAAGAGTTTCTGCTACTGACGCCGCGGTAGCACTAATAGCAGAAAGTGGGTGGGTTTGCGAGGCTGGCAGCACTGTGGATGTCCCAGGGTTTAAGGCAGAGCTCCCTGCAGTTGAGCTACGCGTGCTCAATGCATGGTGCCATGCTGCGAGAGGAAAGGAAAACCTGCAATGTGAAGCTTTATTTTGGAGTTTTATTTTGGGGAGACAACAGCAGCGTGGGCAGCCAGACCTTGACTCCCTTCCTGTCCCTTCTGCCAGCATCCTGCCTGACATTCAGCCTGTCTCAGCATCCTCTCCCATGCAACCCCAGATTAATAACCTGCATTTCCTAGGCAAAGAGGTTGCAGGGTTGTGCTCAGCAGTGCTTAGAGAGAGGTTTGCAATACAGTGAATTTGCAGGGGAATGTCTTTAAGAAAGGCCCAATGTATGGAACTTGAGCAACTGTAATCAGGGCGTTAACGAGGATTTCGGGCAGACATCATCTCTCAAACCCCCATGTGCTAAACTGGAGTCACTTGTGGCCTTGTTTTCAAAGACTTTAAGCATCCTTCCAGCTGCTATCGACTCAGGCTATTGATTGAAATACAAGTCTTCAGGGAGAGCTTAGGAGCTGCATGCTGGCTGCCTCGGTCAAACACCACGCTCATGCCCAGCCTGCGAGGCAGCAGGCAGCTCGTGAGGAAATCCCTTCCCGAGCAAAGCTTCCTCCATCCCCTCTATCCCTGGGGTCCAAAGCCTGCGTGGGAAGGTCTCCTGGCTGTTTCTGCTGGTCTCCTTTGGTTTCTAACACACCGTGCTGGTCCCCACGGCATTTCCTTGGGGCCGAGCTGCTGCGGCAGCCACCCCAGCAGCGCCGCCCGGGGACCCCAAGGTCTTGCCTGGAGGTGGCACGAGCCTGGTCCAGCTGTGGGGAAGCCTCCGGGTCCCACTGAGCGCTTCAGCTCCAAAACCCTGGGCATTTACTAGGGGCTTATCGTAGCAGAGCAGAGGATCACACAGCTCAGGCTGGATTCCCACTACCTCAAGGCACTAAGGTGATTGCAGCCAGGAGACAGGATCTGGCCAGCTCGGGGCGGGGGGAGGAACCAAAACAAACCCCAAAACAAAACAAAAAAACCCATAAGAACCACTAACTGCAAAGCTCAGGTCTAAAATTCAAACCGCCCGACACAACAGAAGAGCACTAAAGGCCCACTCATAACACCACCTGCTTTATTACAGTTAAGAGTTTACCACTACAGCAACTCCACTCCCAAACCCATCACACCCCAGCGCTGCCCACACCCCCAGCCCGTGTCTCCAGACCGAACGCAGATCCCGGCTTTGTCTCCTGCACAAAGAGGCGCCGAGCTGGGCACAAGCACAGGGGTTTGCCTGTTGGGGGGGGTGGGGGGGTGGAACTTGCTGGCTGGAGGCTGAACCAAAAGAAAACTCCCACTGAGACCCTCTTACAATGAGGTGCCGTGACCCGTGATGTACATGAATGCACCAACCAATTATTAGGAAAAAGCACTCAGACACAGAGAAAATGGAGTGCTTGAAGACCGGGCCTCGATGCAGCTGCCCTGCTGGGATCGCATCAGAGAGCCCTGCCTGCTCCTCGCGCCAGGACGAGGAGGACTAGACAGGCCTGTTTCGTCCCCAGGTGAAGCCAAACCTCTCCCCGCCGTTAGCAGGAGTTGCTCGTAGGCATCAGGACTGCCCCATCCCCAAAACGCCCCATACAAGCCCCTCAGGGAAGCACAGCCCGAGAGCAGCGGCTCTTCTCCGAGCAAGAGGCTCCAGCTCCCGGTGCTTTGCTCAAACACGGGTCTGTCTAACAGAAAAAAAAAAAGTGATGCAAAAGGCACGAGCATGGCAGCCCCAGCCCCCTCCTGGCAGCGCAGGGCTCGCCCCAGTCACACCAGTGATGCATTTACTGAAGCAGAGTTTCCCACGTCCCAAGGCAGGGCTTTCCCTCCCCTCGAAGAGGTTTTTCTCTCATCTTTTCCAGGATACCGGATAATCTGGGCTGCCCCCTCTCACTAGCCCCCTCCTGCCACTCTGAGCCGGATCCCCTCCCTTCAGCCACTTTGGGAGGAGAGAGCACGATAAGGATCAATAGTTGATCAGTGGCTCAAGCCAGTTCCATTACTGGTTCAAGTAATCAGTGATTGATGAGACACAGCAGCGCAGCCAAGGGGCTGGCGCAGGGCGAGAGGGCCCGTCCCAGCACATCCCCTCCCCAGCTGGTCTCTCCGCCCTGGGAAAGGTTTGCCCAGAGCCTTTCCTGCCCCGGGCAGGCAGCGCACAGCCTGCACACCAACGCACCGGGGGTATTAAAGACACCCACCAGTGCTGGAGTCACTACTGACCACGCACCAGTGCCATGTTATCCCACACACATGTATCTGTGCACGGACAAGCCCCCGCGTGGGTACCCCGTGTGTCGAGATGTACACGTGCCAGCCAGCCGATTCACCCCACAGCCACGGGTGGTTTAGGTACCGGCATACACACACGAGGCTCTGCCCTTCCATCCATTTCACACACCAATCCTACAGCCTGCTGCACTCTCCGAAAAAATTAATTAGGGCCCATGCACCCACCTCAGGCCCTGGCCCTACAAAGGTCTGCTCAGCACAGGGAGCGGGAATGGCATCAGCTCCGGATGCTCCGTGTCAAAGGGAGAAGCACGTTAGTTTCCATGGATATGGTGATTCAGACTTGCTCCAGATGTAAATGCATTCGGAGTGCACTGCGAGGAGGCCTGCAGCATCCCTGCCCAGCCCCGCAAGGCAGGACCACAGCACCGAGCCCGTTCAACAGAAAGCAACGGGACCACAGCCGGATCCAAAGCAAACCCAACCCCACCCCAAATAAAATCCTACCCCAGAGTTTTGGAGTTGCCCCGGCAAATACAAGTAACTTCCCTTCTAGCAGTAAGCCAAGCAGGTTTGCATGGTGTGCTATGCCTGGATTGCTATTTTGCTGCTTGACTTCATTTCTAGAAGTACAATATATTTCAGCCAACGGCTCCCAGAGGCAGGCAGGTTGCTGGAAGCTCTTGCTAGGGAAGGGACCGGGACGCAAAGGCTGTGCTGGGGGTTAAGACGACAGCACGGCCAGGGCAGGGCGCCCCAAAACGGGAGCAGTCACCAAACTTGCAACACAGCAGCACAAACCAGTCAGGGCTACAGACCACGCGCAGAACCTCGGCAAACGCACAGTGCCAGCACCCAGCGATACCAGCCCCGAGGGAGCTCAGGGCACCCTTCCCAGCCACGCTACAGGGTAAACTCCTGCACCCACCCCCTCCTGACAGGGTCCCTGCCATGCTGCACCTCCCCACCCTCCTCCTCTGGGTGCTTGAACACTCCCAAATGAAACCTTTGCCTCTCTTCTTTCCCCCCTTACCTCTCTCCATCACCCTCGCTGGTCTCTGCACTGAGCTGGGAGGGGAGAGCCTGGCCCTGCCTGCAATTATACTAACGAGGGCTGGTTGTAACGGCTCACACCTGGGGCCGGGGCAGAGGCACCAGCTCTGGGGACTCTGGGTCAGCCTGCCCTGTGAGAGCCCCTCGCCCCCTGCTTGGTGGCTCTGCTCCTGTCCCAGGGCTCAGACCCTCTGCCACGGACCGTCTCCCTCGTCCCCGAGCTGGGCTGCGGAACATCACAGCCATGACACCGCACCTCCCCTGCCCCCTGCCTGCATGGCCCAGGTGCAAAAGCAGCAGCAAGGGCAGGCAGGCCGGGCAGACAGACAGACAGACAGACTGAAAACACCTGCTTTAATCCACCCCACCCGGGCGTGAGCTCCCTGTCCGCAGGCGCCGCCTTCACCCAGCACCGCAGCAAAGCCCTCCTGCAGGCAGGACATGCCACGCTGGGCACTGCAGCACGCAGAGCGTGTCCCCCGCTTTGTGCTAACGCCTCAGCCCATCAGGCAATAACAAATGCATCCGGACGGCGAAGCCCCGGCTCCAGCCCCGGCTGCGGGCGGCATCGCCGTGGCCCAGCGGGGAAGGAGGCCGGGCTGTGAGCACCATCTGCTCCCGCAGCCTCGCGCTGGAGGCTCTGAGCCTCCTGCACCAGCCTCAGCTCCTCCTGTGCAAGCACAGCCGGGGGGAGAGCTCTCCTCCTCCAAGTCCCCACTCTGTGCCCTCCCTCTCTCCCACTGCCCGGCTCCATAGGGCGATGTCGGGGTGCAGACGGGGAGCACCGAGCCCAGGGCAGGTGAAGGTGCCCATTGCACAGTCCCCGCAGCGGTGACAGCAGCCAACCTATGGACTCTGCCCTGCACAAGGGTGACAGGGTGGGACGGGGACAGCAGGGTGTAGCTGATGGCCGGGAGCCTCCCCAGGGAGAGCAGCTCGTGCTGCTCCTCTCCCTCAGCTTGCACAGCAGAGGAGAAGACCTGTGCAGAGGGAGAGCCTTTGGGACTTTTCTAACATGCCAAGAGCGATCCAAACCCATCTGGGCAGGAGAGAGGGCACACAGAACTGCCCAGCTATTGCTAGAAGTGTTCCTGGGACACGTCTCTGCTGGAGCTGGGGACAGGTATGAAAGCGAGCAAGCAGTGCCCGCAGCACTCCTCTACATCAGGTCCTGACCCGCACTGGGGAGCAGGGTTCCCCCCGTAACTGCAGACAGGGTTTGGTGTCTGTTATGGGATGACTGATGAGCCAAGGGAGGGCTGAACTCCACCGCAAGGCTCTGAACCCCTCTGAGGGTACTTTTGGTCCTCGTTTGGACCTTTGAGACTTCACTGCTTAGGATGGTTTTTGGGTGGCCCAGGATTTCTGCAGCAGCAGCTGCTGCAGGTCCTGGAGCCACCAACAGATCTGAACACAAAAAAGCCCAGGAAAGGCTGAATCCAGAGTTTGCATCTAAAACAACCTCTCCTAAGCGCAGGCAGTTTTACGAGAGGACAGATACATTACAGTAAAACCATTTGCAGCTCATTGAAACATGCTGTTCTGGAGATGGACAAAATGTACCTAACCTTGAAAAGGTTTGCAAGCCAAAATCCAGCAAAGATCAAAAATGTGCCTTTTCCAGCCTTAGCGATGATCCTTAATAAAAGGGACGCTCACAGCACAGGACAAATTCCTGCACCACCCACCCTCAGGAGCAATCCTTCCCCGGGGAATGCTGCTGTAGAAGGAGCTGCCCCACTTACACACAAATGCTCATCTCATCACCTAACCACAGGAGATTGAATTACACTCATTTATCCTGGTAATAGATAGCACTTTGCCTGTGCTGGCCACGCCATCTCTTGTTAAAGCCCATCTCCTACCAAAAGCCATTTCTGCCCCCCCCCCGCCCCCCCGAGTCCTGCTGGAGTTGCCTCCTCCAAAGGATGCTGCTCCACAGTCAGAACTGGAGCTGAGGACACCAGCCCAGGCAGCATCTCCTCTCCCAGAGGCTCAGGAGGACTCAAAATCTCTCTCTAGTTCTTTAACTCTGCCTCCACGATAATGGATCGCTCCCAGGTCCCAGGGGCTCCAGAGGAAAGGGCTAATGCACATGTTTTCCAGTGTGCCCATGCCTCCCTTGCTACTGGAAGTATTAATGACAGCATCCATTAGCAGGGATGAGAGATCCCCTTTCAGTACAACAGAAGGCTCTCGAGTGACTGTCAAAATACCCTATGAAGAGGGGAAAGAACAGGTCCCCGTGGGCCCTCTTCTAATTAAGGACGGAGAGCAGGTCTAAATATCAGATGCAAAGCGCACACCCACACTTTGGAGAAGTTGAGAGTCAGATGCAGGATCCGCGGCTCAGGGTCGTGGCTTCAAGATGCCCCCAGGGTCCCAGCGCAGCCCCAGGTGTGATCTCAAAGCATCAGGCCCTTGGGAACAATTTGATCATGTCACTTAGGCAATAAGACAATCAGGAACATGCAAAACAGTACCTGAGAGGATTATTTCATCCAGTCTCTAACTGCGAACAAATACAGCATCAGCACTTGTAGAAATTACTCTGTTACTCTCTTAGGTGTTTGTTTGATGTGGACCGTACCTGGAGCTCTCCCTGCCTATCACGTCGCTAGTTTTTTCCAAAGGAGTTAAAGCACGGGCTGGGCTGAGGCTGGATTCAAAAAAGCAGAACAGCAGCATCTCCCCGTGCCCCACCTCAGCCTGCAGAGCAGCAGCACCGCACATCCCACCTTTGGAAAGGGCCCTGAGTGTTTCAGGAGCAAATACATGTCTGTGTGCGTGCGGGGGATTCTGGAGAAATGGAGGGATGGACACAAGGAAGTGAGAAGAGAAAACGATGTGAACATTAGGGATCAGAGCAGATGGGGAGGTTGGGGCGGAAAGAGGGAAGCTGCAGAGCTGGAGCCAGCAGCAGAACTGGGGATCAAAGCTGTAGTTTACGGCATAAATAATGAATTGACAACTAATTAAATAATTCAAGTCAGCTTAATTTTTACAAGATACTAGCTTTGCTTGGCCACAGGGAAGGAAGCCGAAGGGGGATGCTCATAGAAGTATTCCCACAGAAGGGCATCGCAGCTCACCCTCCTCTCCCTCCTGACTAGATCTCAGCTCAGCCCTTGGGACCACTGCTTGTTTAGGCGAAGGCGCCCAGGGGAGGCGGGATGCAATTTGCTCTCGCTGAAATGCAGCATCTCTATTTCATACACCAGAAAGTGTGAAGTGCTGGTAAAACCAGAAAGGTGGCAGAGGGGCAGAAGCAGACGGGAGGAGCCGTCAGCACCCCAGGAGGGAGGATGGCCGACTCCGCAGTCCCCAACCGCCTCACGCTGCCTGCTTCTTGTTAAAAGTAACAAAATCCAACTTTCCCACACTCTTTCCTATTTGTTTTAAAAGCGAGAGGTAAAATGAATAGAAGAGAGCAAAGCTGCAGCCGGGCAGTGCCTTCGTGGGCAGCTCCCGGCGCGCAGGCAGAGGACTCTCAGCCTCAGAGAACGGGGCTGGCAGTGATGGAGCAAGACTCTCTCACTTTAATTTCCTGCTGCTGGGTATAGGAACAGCTTCGGTGCTCGCTGCCTTTCACAAACCCTGGGCCTTGGAACACGCTGGTGAAGAAACCAAACTGCAGAGACTTGGAAAAGTCAACTTATTAATTAGCGCGGTGCTGGCATTGCCTGCAAGCCCACATCGCAGCACTGCCTGCAAAACAGATCGAGCTAAAAGCTGGTCCTTGTCCCAAAGTGCTTACGACGTGAGCACAAGACACATGAGAGAGAAGCAGGCAGAGGGTGAAGGCAGGGGAACAATGAGGCAGTGTTAGCTGAAAGGCCGTGGGTTCAGGACACCATTTGGGGCATGATTCTCGTTGACATCAAGTGATTTCATGTGACTGACTCACTTCAGGGCTGCTGGAACAAACTGCGTGGAGCAGCTTTCATGTCAATGAGTCTCACGCCCTTCTCCGCTTTGTCCCCGAATAGCCTGTCTGTAACACAGCTCGGCCCTCTCCCACTGTGCGCCATCATTTCTTTATGGCAGGGGTCCCTCCTTCCCCGGCCGCGCAGTACAATTAAGCACCAGCCTTATTTAGGGCCCTGTCATACAAAAAATATTTAACCAGGGCTTGAGCTAGCTCAAGGTGGGCAGGCTGGGCTCTGCTCTCAGTGCTGGACCAGGAGGCTGGCACCCAGCCCTCCGACCCAAGCACGACAAAACTTGAGGAGGATTTGGGATGGGGTCTCCTCCCTTTCAAGCGATGGTAGCAAAATCTTCTCTTTTGGATGAGGACACAAAGAGGCCAGGTGGCTTTGCCCCCCAGCCCGGGTCCCCGGAGGCAGGACGTGAAGCAAACACAGGACTATCGCTGTTTGCTCAGGTGCATTTCAAGGGCTGCTGTTAACGAGTGAGGCACCAGATTTTTTAAAGCAGCAATGCACAGGGGGCTGCATCCCATGGGGCAGAAAGCTAATCCCTGCTCGGAGGAGCTTAGGAGCAGTACTGCCTTGCTCGGGCAGACAGATGGGCAGGGAGAGGAGTGGAAGTGGCACCAGCTGGAGCAGAGGGATAAGCAGCACTCGCAGCCCACGAGCAGCCCGGCTCTTGGCAGCGCCTTCAGCAGCAGCTCACTGGGGTGTGCGTTTGGGAGGGCACGGGGAAACAGGAGGCTCTGCCAGGCTGTGGGGTTCCTCGATGCATCATTTCAAAAGCATTTGTTAACGAAGAGGGAAAAAAAAACCCAGTCCAACATCCCCACCCAAGTTACAAGGAAAGAGGTGTGTGTGCTGAAGCTGGTCCCATGGTGGCTTTAGCCAGGACAGTTGCAGGGACCCGGGTCTGCACAAACAGCTCGGTGTTTTGTTTGGTTTTTTTTATTTTTGAGAGATCTTTGAAGACAGGAGTCTGCAGAGGGGACTGGAAGTCACTGCCGCGCCTACTAATGTGTCTCATGGCATCAGGAAATGCGTTGGCGCTCCGTTATCTCTTGATTAACTATTCAAATGCATTTAACTTAGAAGAAAAGCAGGAAATGACCCAGCCCTGCGCAGCCACTTTGTGCCGCTCGCTTTCCATGCCGCCTTGCAAGCGTGAGCTCACTGCACGGATGCTCTGCAAGCTGGGTTGCAGTGCACGGTGACGAGCCGGGTCCCCCCAGCCTCTCCACAACAAGAGACTCGGGGCTGGCACGGCACCCAAAAGCAGTTGCTCCCTGCCTGAAGAGTTTCCATTAAAGATGCCTTTTCCACAAAATAACAAGAACAAATGATTTCTTCCCCTCTCCTCCTGCCAATATCCTGCGGGCTTCTGGCTTTGCTTTTTTTCATAAAAAACGCTAGGAAGGACGCATCCTTTTTGGAGGAGGGAGGGAGAATAGCAAATAGTAAGGGAGAAGGAACAACAATTTCCCAACCAGATCTGCCATGTCAGAAAGAAAAAGAGCTCCTTCAAACCCCGGTGTGTTCCTCACAGAGCAGCTGGATGTTTGCTCCCGAGTGACTCTCACCCTGGGCTAGAGGCCAGCGGGGACGCGCAGCTGGATGCCGGACCCTCGAGCAGAGCCACAGGAATGCTGCAGATAACTCCCCTCTCTCTGTCTCTGGCAGGGCTGCTGTCCCCACTCACCCGTAGAGGCCCAGCCGTGGAGGCTGTAACCCGGCCGGAGGCGCAGGATGGGAGGCACCGCTGGATTTGTCCGCACATCCCTTGCTGTCGTCGCCTTGCTGGGTAAGAGCAGCCCCTCCCCTCTCCAGCCCGGAGGTTTCTGTCGGAGGTGCCAAGGGGGACATCGCCCAGAGCACACAACGTACATGTTGCGTTGCTCGCCTGGGACGCACCTCTCCCTGCTCTGCGGCTGCAGCGATGCTGAAGCCCAGTTCTCCTGGGCGGTTGATGCAGCCAGGGGATGTGTCTGTGCTCTGCCCAACTTCCCTTTGTACCACACAAGAAAGAGAACGGTTAACAAACAAGCCTCCCCCTTTCTAAATTCAGATTTAGGTGAAATGCAGGAGATGCAGATCCTCAGGCAAAGCCTTGGCAGGACCAGTGCACCTCCGCAGCCCGTGCTGCCCAGGCTTATCCCAGCCTCGGCACAAGGAGGAATTTCCTCCTGCCAGCAGGACTCGCTCATGGCGAAGCCACTTCTCCTCCCGGTTTTTCTAGGGATGCCTTTTTGGCCATACCCTGACTGCAAAGATTCCCCCATTCATCGGGGACCATTTCTGGATCTCGGGGAGTCTCAGGCTGCACTCTGAAGGTCCCTTTTCAGCAGGGAGACATTTCATTTCAGGCAACTGAGAATTAGATAATGTCTTCAAGCTAATTCATCATCCCAGGCAGAGACTGCTCGCCTGTCCTTATAAATATCTAATTACCTTTTAATGTTCTCTGGATCCCCAAGGAGGCAGAGGGAGGGGTGGCTGCCCTAGATTGGGAGGCAATTAGCCTGTTTGGAAATTGGTCTGACCCAAATCTGGTAGAGGCAGCAAGATGGAGCTGGGCTTTCCCATTAACCAGCTGAGTTCGTGCAACTTGCTCCCCGTCCAAGCTGAGCCCACAAAAAATGACTCACTGTAAAGCCTGTGAGGGTTGTTTTCTCCTGACCTTTGGCTGATGATGCAATGGATCTCAGAAGCCAGCTGGGACAGAGAGAAATACCCACTGGGAACACGAGCGAGGGACCAGGGACAAAAACCCACCAGCTATAGATGAGGCTCAAGGAAACACTCCAGAGTGGGTGAAGACTCAAAGCCTCCAGGTCCCAGCTCTCAGCTCCAGCCCTAGGAAGCTGGGTTGGCAATGACAACCCTCCCTCGGCTGTATCACCGAAAGGATGACTTCCCAGCAATACGTGAAGGTTTAAAGCTTATGAAGTGCACAGACACAACCCTCTAATGAACAAGGCTGTCAGGAAAGTCTAAAAATCTCTCTGGCCTTTCTTCATTCAGTAAAAGCCAATGAAAATCTTGAAATCTAAGGCTAGCCAAAGCACTGTCCCTTTGTTCCTCAGAAAGCTTCTTGTTAAAAATAACCCTCTGTTCCTCAGGGAGCTGCTCTTTAAAAATAAGCACTTTGATTTTGTGCACATGTGTGTGTTCAGATTTCCTATAAAACCAATTAATTGCCCAGCTCCCTCATGAGCCAAGGCTTCAGGCTGTGGTCAGTGCTCCGGAGCTAGGGCTACGCTGTCTGTGAAATCCTATGAAAAGGATTGCTGCTGATGTCCTCATAAACTGGAATGCATCTCGGAAAACATTCAACTGAGACATTTATCATTTCCTGGTCCCCAAAGCTAGTGCAGGGCTCAGCACA
Organism: Sagittarius serpentarius; assembly: GCA_034782735.1. NCBI lineage: Eukaryota > Metazoa > Chordata > Aves > Accipitriformes > Sagittariidae > Sagittarius > Sagittarius serpentarius. The sequence goes on along the minus strand of JAVKLA010000052.1, from coordinate 3,111,489 downwards.
AAGGGAAAGCGTTCAGCCTCCTGGACACCTGGACTTTCCAGGTCTGACTTTCAGCATATTCCAAATACTAATAATAATGCAAAACCACCCTGCCAGAAATGGGCCAGCGCCACTGCACAAGGGAGACACTGGCAGTCACCTCCCTGCTCACTGCAGTGGCAAAGCACCTAAGGTTTGAGTTTTGTCTATTCCAGCAATATCTGGTATAAAGTTTGGGATTTTTTGATACGCACAGAGACTGCCATGCCCTTGGTGGCGTATTACATGATACGGTATTTTTCTCTCCCAAACAGTAGCACGAGCCACTCTTGGAGCACTATGTGAAATCTTCAAGCGTTTCTGCAGCTGTTTTTCCAAATCTTAATTTTCAGATGTTCCAATTTCACCTATTCCTATTTATTTTGGTGTTAATATTTGTTTTTCCTAATAATGAATGTTGTTCCAGAGAGATGTAGCAGTATATTTACCATGATTTCTCCTCTCCTAGCTGGATTTTAACACAGAACGTAGGGCTGCATAAGGCATGCCCAGTTCTGAGCAGGTCACTCTGCTTCTTGCAAATTTGGCTTGCAGGCTTGAAGACCTTTATTTTGTGTTTGTCTTCTCCCCGTTATCCAAATGATAGAGCCCAAGGAAGGTACCTGTTTTGGTAACATTAAAAATGACAGTTCTAGGGTGACGGAAGTAGCCCAGACGATCAGTCTCAGAGGTACTGAGATTTACCACTCTGCTTTGCTCTCAATTCTTAGTTCTAACCATATCCCAATCTTGTAACTGTGTAATTATTACTTTAATCTAACCGTTGCTTTGCTTAATGAGTGAGAGCCAGGCATTTCACCCCCAACACCAACCAGACACCTTGGAACTGTAGATAAAAACTCATCCAAACTTCTGGCATTGATTACATTTGAGAAAATCAATGCCTGACAGTTGTAGTCCATAACCTTGGCAGAGAAAAAGGGACATCAGCAGACAGCAACGGGGTGCAGACTCTGAATCAGGAGGGATGACTAGCGTAATTTAGCTTGATTGGGAAAGAGCATCCTATGAGAAAAGGCATGCATGTGAGTGTTAATAATACATATTTTATTTGTTAAATAAACAGACATTATTTACCATATGCTACCTATTAATCTCAAAATGTAAAGCCGTTAAACCTTAATCCATTCACTACCATCTAACAGAACACAATTAATACACTACTTTCTTATTAATTCTCCATTAACTCATGATTATTTTACCTGCTGGTCAGCAGAGTTATTTCCAGCTGAGACTTGCTCAGCACAGCCATTGCTGACCCAAATGAGAAAAGATTTCCAGTTTACACAAGCTTCTCCCTTATGAATATAACTAATCTAGAAGGAAAATGGCACCTACACTGATTTGGAGGGAATACAACCCTCAAAACACTGCTTTTCTCTTATTCCAAAGTATTAGACACAGGCTCACAGCCCCTCTCCCCTGTGTGACACGAGGGACCATCAGGCTCCTGCCTGCATGCGGCTCCCTTGCAGCAGCACGTCCCCGCTGCCGGAGCCGAGGGCCCGGGTAATTGGCTGGTGCTCGGACACAAGGAGCAGCCGACAGCTGCTCCGGACCCACTGAGCCAATTAGTGGAGCCCCTCTCCTGTCTCACCCTCATCTCCACATGCAAGAGCAGCCGGAACATGAGACGAACCCCAGGAGCTACAGGTAAAGGGCTGCTTCCCCCGAGCCCATGAGAGCTGAGCTGGCCATTCCCTGCTGGAAGTTACTCTTGCATAAAACATCACACTTACTGGAGTCACTTAATTTAACTAGTGACCATGCTGTGTACTGTAGGGAAGGAAACAGATTGCTGGTTGGCATGGCAGTTTTAAGACAGTTATTAATTCAATTACAAAGCATGGAAGGATCCTGGGGCTAGCTAGACATCTCCGAGCTTATCGCTGCAGAGGCAGAGGGGGACTGTGCTGGGAGCACACTGCCTTGAGGTGGCTCCACCACCTAAGGGACAGGCATTTCTCAGGGTGCCAGGGAGAGAACAGGCTTGCTGGCGATCATTATCCCACTAGCCGCTTCTGCAGTTAAAAGATTTCCAGGCAGCTTCTCCTTTGTTCTTACTTATTTGCACTGCCATTTCCATAAAGCCTGCGTGGAAGGGGGTCTGCTAGCATTTGCCGTTTATCTGAGACACAGAGTCACTCACTGTGGACAGGTGGCACTTCCCAGTGAAACATCATCACCACGCCAAAGGGTGGCCCAGACAGCGCAGGAAAAGGCAGGCGGGTTCTTATGTTCCTCTTGTGCCTATGCCTGAGCCATACTCATGACAGCAAGATCAGAATCAAACCCGTCTCTGAACACTACAAAGGAAGCGTCAGGCTCATCCCCTTAGTTGAACAGGAGAACCAAAACCTGTAGCACTGGTCTGCACACCAGCAAGCAGCAGGTTTGAGTCATCAAGAGCTGATGATGTTGCAGACACAGGGATGGAAGGGAGCCAGGAGTGTTCAGGGAGGCAGTGGCAGAGCTGTGAAGATCCAGGTTCTCCTCTCTCCTCCCCTGTCCTGGAGAGGTCTCAGGAGGAACCAACCAGCCGAAGTTTGTACAGTCAGAGGAGGAACCAGCACGTTGTCGCTGCCAGGGACAAGGAGAGCATCCAGGGGTTCCCAGCTCCAGTCTTGTCTCTGCATGGCTCTCCAAGAGGCTTATGTCAGTACTCCTTCTCTGCACGTCTTTAAGCATGTCTGGTCCCTCTGGCACAGCAGAGATGGTGTGAGATGCTCAGTGGGAAATGCACGCTATCTGCCCAAAGCCATGGTTGGGGCTGGGCTGTGGTGACAGATGGGTTGCGATTTTCACGTTGCTCCTTCTTTTATTCTAGATGCAGTTCTGACGCTGCCAGGGACACCCTACAAAACTAAAAATGAGAATTTTTAGAAGAAGCTAAATTGAGCTGAGCAGGTTTTCCCTCTCTTGCAGTTTGGTGCCAAGCACAGAGTAGCACAAAGAACTACGGGCCAGTGTTTGAAGAGCAGCCTGTCCACACCCTCTTCCCTGAAGGCTCAGCAGAGGAGAAAGTCACGCTGGCTTGCCGAGCAAGAGCCAGTCCTCCTGCGACCTACCGGTGAGCTCACCTGCTCTCTCTCTATACCAGGACTGGGACACAACCATCAAGAATTTTGCTTTCTGTTCTCCACTTTTATTTAAAGAAAATCACTAACATGGGAATCAGCCTCCTTGTCCACACATGATGTGCCATCCCTCCCAGGTCACAGACCAGATATGAATCTAACTCAAATCCCAGCACACCACAGCTGGAAAAACCAGCAAACACAGCCTCCTACGAGACACCATGAGTGCTGCAATGAGTACTTACCCCTCTCACTCTTTACACTTGCTCTTGGCAGGTGGAAGATGAATGGCACAGAGATAAAGATGGAGCCAGATTCCCGTTACAGGCTGGTTGCAGGCGACCTAGTGATAAGCAACCCAGTGAAAGCCAAGGATGCTGGCTCCTACCAATGCGTGGCATCTAATGCCAGAGGCACAGTGGTCAGCAGGGAAGCCTCCCTCCGCTTTGGCTGTAAGTTTGTCTCCACAAGGTAAATGAAATGCAGCCACAGTTATGCTGGGGTAAACCGAGCCCTCCTGCTCACATTAATAAAGGTTGGAGAGAAGCTCTCTAGTGCATGGTACCCAACATCATCACATGGAGAAATCCCCTGGCGCTTTCCGTTAACATGGAGGTGTGGTAGAAATTTGATGCGCTACAGAGAAAGTCAGTAACATTTTTGGATTTCCCTCTGTACAACCACTGAAAAGACCAGCCTGTGGAGGGGGAGATAAAATACAGTAATTCCTCCAGCTGTTTTTTTCATCCATGGACAGGTTTTACTTTGCATGTTTAGTTTTGCAGGAATTCTCCGCAGAGGAGCGAGACCCCGTGAAGATTACAGAAGGCTGGGGAGTGATGTTCACCTGCAGCCCTCCTCCCCATTACCCAGGTAAGGTTTTGCATTTCAGCATCGCCACTGGCAGGGATTAGCAGCACTGCTGGTGCCAGGTGGAGAGATGCAACAGAGCAAGGGATTCCCAGACATGTGAATCACTCCTTGCTTTTCTTTGGGAATTTTAGGGAAGCAAATTTGTTTTTAATTCAGACTCTGCAAAGCAACAAAACAGAGGTAGGACTTAGCACATGGAAAAAACAAGTACCATGCAAGGACCAACTTCAGCTTAGACTGGTCTAGAAGACAGCCTGCTGGGTTTAGCCCCACCTGAGAGGACACAGGCAACTTGTGCAGTCTGTTCCTTTTTCTTTTCTCCACAGGCTTATCCTATCGCTGGCTCCTGAATGAGTTTCCCAATTTCATCCCAGCCGATGGAAGGCGTTTCGTCTCTCAGACCACAGGAAACCTTTACATTGCCAAGACAGAGGCTTCCGACCTAGGGAACTATTCATGCTTTGCCACCAGCCACATTGACTTCATCACCAAGAGTGTTTTCAGCAAGTTCTCCCGGCTCAGCCTCGCTGCAGAGGGTCAGTGCTCTTGGATTACCATAAGGGGACGGGGCAAAATGCAAAATTAACAAGCCATCACAAAGCACTCAGGCTCCACAGGACACCAGCAGTGCACAAATCACCCACCAGCCTCTCAGGGGAGCTTAAGAGCTTACAAAAATATTAATTGGCTGGAACCTGAGGGAAGCAGCCCCCTCTCCAGGCTTCGCTGCTTGTGCAGCTACAAACCCATCAGTGGGGTTTCTCTATTTGTTTGTGAAAGAGACATGGCACGAGGTGCAGCCTGTGCAGGCTCACATATCCCTGAAACTACTCTCCTCTGCCTTTGGTGACCTTGCAGAGGCGCAGCTCAAGATACTTCTTGGGCAGGGCAAAGGGACTTAAGCAGGTAGGAAATTAAGGAGAAATAGTCCTGAGATGCTGTAAAGAGATTTTTAGAGACTTTAGCAAGAGCTGTTTTAAAAAAAAAATTAAACATAGCCTCTGTTGCCTTATCCAAATGCACAAAGCTTTTGGAAAGTAGTGTAACCTTGCAGGTACCTCTGCCCTTTAAGACCTCACATGTGCTGTTTTAAAGTTATCCAGAACTCCTCAACAGTGCTTTCCTTTCAACAGATGCCAGGCAGTATGCACCCAGCATAAAAGCCAGGTTTCCTGCAGACACCTACGCTCTGGCTGGGCAGATGGTGACTTTGGAGTGTTTTGCCTTTGGAAAGTGAGTGCAGCGTCTCTATCACTCAGGCTCAGGACGGGGAGGGTATCGCAGAACCTGCAGCTTCCAAAATGCCTCTCTTCAATGGGTCTACTGTAGACCAGAGATGGAGGGATAACAGGAAGAGGGAGGAATTGGCTAAAGCCATCTGTCCTGCTGGCCAAGGCCCAGCTGGGATGGGACCTGGGTGGCTAAGTGGGGATTGAGTTACACTACGTTGTAATGCAGCATGGGGTACCCGAGAGCTGGCCTTCATCAGATTTACTTTTACATAGCCCCGTTCCTCGAATAAAGTGGAGGAAGCTGGACGGCTCGCAGTCCTCCAAGTGGATCAGCAGCGAGCCCCTTTTGCAGATCCAGGATGTTGGCTTTGAGGATGAAGGCACTTACGAGTGTGAGGCTGAAAACATTAAAGGGAGAGACACCTACCAGGGCCGCATCATCATTCAAGGTAACACATTTAAACACATGCCTTTCCAGAACAGAGCAAGATGCTGCAGGCAATGGACTGAGCCTTTGGGACTGAAACCACCACCTCTGATCCTGCCTCGTATCAGCCCTAATTAAATCTATTGCAAAGCCCTAACAAAGACCTGCAGTGATCACTGATACCTTTCCTCAGTGGGTGCAGTTAGGCTATGCCAGGTTGAGAGACACCTCCTAACTTGCTCTAAAATATTTCTAGCAAAAAGGAGGTAACCAGGGAAGGGAGCATAGTAGCAAAAATCAAACTTGGCTCTCAACCAAGATATTCTCCATGCCTGGGGTACTTCCACAAGGGTTAATGCTTGGAGCTATTCATCAGATCTAGTCAAGTTACAAAACTTAACCTGGTTATCTTAGTCTGAATCCAGTCCTTCCTGAAGTTCAGGAATGACTGCATTTACTCTTTAGAAGAGAAACCATAATGTTCTTCCTCAGATCTGGATTCTGCCATAATTTTGTGCAGTCCACTTGCACAGCTGCAGCCAGACCCATAGAGGACTCAGCCTTGCATCGCTGCACAAAAGGCGGAGGCTGTTACTATGGTGAAACTCGCTGTGATAAATAAATCTGCCAGCAGAGATGACACAATGAGCATCCTTCTGCCTGCCTGGCACAACAAACCTCTCATCTGATCTTCTTGGCTCTGCCACCTCTCTTGCTCCTTTGCAGCTCAGCCAGAGTGGCTGAAGGTGATCACGGACACAGAAGCCGACATCGGGTCCGACCTGCGCTGGAGTTGCGCGGCTGCTGGCAAACCCAGGCCCACAGTCCGATGGCTTCGGGACGGGCAGCCGCTGACCTCCCAGGTACCGCTGCGCAGGTCTGACAGCGAGAGCAGCTCAGCCAGTGCACACCAGAACTTGCCGTACTGAACCTGCTACTCCAGACTTAGACCCTCTACTGCCTCCCTGCAAATGCATCTCAACCCCGTTTTATCACCCCCCATCCCTATTCCATGTGCCCCCCATGAGGCTGCAAAGCAATGCCACAGTCCTTACCGACAGCAAGTTCCTTCTCCCGCCACTGCCATCCCAGCCATTGCTTCATGCAACTACAGGAACTCATAGCCAGTTATCAAGGCGGATAAATAGCACCTTGTACCTGTCTCTGTATGACCTGCACGTTGCTGCTCAGGCACTCAGAAGTCTCAGCAAACAGAGCACAGTGATGCGGGTTAGTGACTGGACAGATGGAAAAAAGTGTCCTGCGTTTTCTCCCATGGAAAACCAGGCTGGCTTCAAACTGGCATAAGAGTCTGTAATGAAACTCAACCCTGAACACACAAGGCTTGAGTTCCATTTTTGTTTTTCTCATCTAATGGGTTCATCCTCTTGTTTGCACAGAACCGCATCGAAGTGAGCGGTGGAGAGCTGAGATTTTCCAAGCTAGTCCTGGAGGACTCTGGCATGTATCAGTGTGTGGCTGAGAACAAGCATGGCACAGTATATGCAAGTGCTGAATTAACAGTGCAAGGTAATTTCTCATTTCCCAGTGCTCTGGGTTTCAATGGGACACTGAAGCATTTTAGATCTCTTCCTAATATCCTATGCTTGCTATCTCAGAGTAAGATAAGAGCAGACAAAAACTGCTTCACTCACCATTGAAATATAGTTGCTGGTTCAACAAGACACTCTATGACCCTTTAAAATTTAAACCTTGAAAAAAATTCAGTAATGCTGAAAGAGAACAAGGACATCTGTTTAGCTACAGAAAGTGTACAGGACAGACAGCAGCAGCACTACAAGCTCTCTTCCACTACACAGCCTTCCTCTTTTTTGGAGGAAAGAGGTCAAAGAAAAGAGTTCAGTATCCATTCAGCTGCTTTGGTGGATGGTGATTGGAATTGGACTGATGCCAAACTTGTTCCACAGTAGTCTAAAAGCTTATCTCCTCGTGGTCAGTAGGTGCCAGAGATAAATTAAAGGCCCTAAGCATCAACTGTTCAACATTAACACACTGCAATGCGTGAGGGCAACAGATAAAACCCAATTCAATCTCTGCAGTTGCAGGAGGAGTTTTAGGCAAGCTGGATGTCTGCATTGGTGACTTCAGTCAGGGTATTGAAGAGAATATCCTCTACATTTTCAAAAGCAGCTGTTCTTGTGTCTCTCAAAGACCTTGCACTTGTTAGGGTCATATCCCATTGCTACGTACAACATGTGTGTCAGATAACACCTGCCTCGGCAGGGGTTAGACACCACCCAGCAGCAGAGGAATCACTCCTTCATCTTGCTCACCAGATACTGCCATGCTTCTGTTACCGAGTCATCTAACAACAAATCAATACCTAGTTGTATGGCAGTTAAAATGTGCACATAGCAGGGTTTTCTAATCATTCCTTAATCCTTTTTTCCCCTGTAGCCTTAGCACCAGATTTTAGACTAAACCCAGTGAAGCGACTGATACCTGCAGCCCGAAGTGGGAAGGTCATCATCCCGTGCCAGCCAAGAGCAGCACCAAAAGCCACTGTGCTCTGGACCAAAGGGACTGAACTTCTGATCAACAGTAGCAGGTAGCAGCACAGAGTCAGCTTCTACTCAGAAACCATAGCTAAAATCACATTTTTTTTCTTGCCAGAAAACTGGACTTGATGACCCAAGTGTGCTGCTACGTCCCTGAACATAAGCACTTTGTCATTCCACTAGTTTCTTCTATAGAAAACTCCTGCATAATATTTTGCAGTCTTGTCTTTATCACCAATTTCTCTAAAATCAGCAAGTGCTGGAAATTGTCAGGTGTACACAGCAAACAGACATTTTAACCTTCCTCTTGTATGGCTCTTCTCCCTTTCCAGGGTGACTATTACCACAGATGGCACCTTGATCCTCCAGAATATCAGCAAATCTGATGAGGGAAAGTACACCTGCTTTGCTGAGAATTTCATGGGCAAAGCCAACAGTACTGGAATCCTCTCTGTTCGAGGTAGAGATGTTTACCTTGATTTGGGGTCAATCGAGCAAGAAACGTCTAAGAATGCCATGATGTCCTATTTCTCCTCTCCTTATACTCCCAAAAGTCAGTGCGATACTCGGGGAATCAAAGACATTTCAGCCTGTGGAGCAGCAAACCTTCTGCCTGACCCACCAAATCATACCTACCAACAAGTGGTCCTTGAGAAAAGCATTTCCATTTTCTAACCACTGCAATCCTTCATCTTCCTCCTGTAAAACTACAGCTGTTAGAGAAGGATGACAAGCTGGAAAGTGTTAGTTGGTTTGGATGCTCTGCAGCATTCATATATATCTGGTACACAGACATTTGCAGCTAACAGCCCTCCTTGCTCTTTCCATGCAGATGCCACCAAAATCACATTGGCACCATCTAGTGCTGATATCAATGTAGGTGAAAACCTTACTCTGCAATGTCACGCGTCCCACGACCCAACTATGGACCTAACCTTCACCTGGTCACTAGATGATTTCCCTATTGATTTTGACAAGTCTGAGGGGCACTACCGGCGAGCCAGTGTGGTGAGTAGAAACGGCAATTACGTACTATCAAAAAGGACAGAAAACTAACACCAGCCTCTTTGTTTGCATGTTTGTGGTGGGTTGACCTGGTCGGATGCGAGGTGCCCACCAAAGCCGCTCTATCGCTTCCCCTCCTCATCTGGACAGGGGAAAGAAAATATAACAAAAGGCTTGTGGGTTGAGATAAGGACAGGGAGAGATCACTTGCCAATTACTGTCATGAGCAAAACAGACTTGACTTGGGGAAATTAGTTTAATTTATTAACAATCAAATCAGAGTTGGGTAATGAGAAATAAAACCAAATCTTAAAACACTTTCCCCCCACCGCTCCCTTCTTCCCGGGCTCAACTTTACTCCCGAGTTCCCCACCTCCTCCACCCCAGTGGCACAGGAGGACGGGGAATGGGGATTACAGGCAGTTTGTCACAGGTTGTCTTTGCCGCTCCTTCCTCCTCAGGGGGAGGACTCCTCACACTCTTCCTCACACTCTTCCTGTACTCCAGCATGGGGTCCCTCCCACGGGAGACAGTCCTCCACAAACTTCTCCAACATAAGTCCTTCCCAAGGCCTGCAGTTCTTCACAAACCGCTCCAGCGTGGGTCCCTCCCACGGCAAGCAGTCCTTCAGGCACAGAGTGCTCCAGCACGGGTCCCTCGCGGGGTCACAACTCCTGCCAGCAAACCTGCTTCAGCCTGGGTTCCTCTCTCCATGGGTCCATAGGTCCTGCCAGGAGCCTGCTCCAGCGCGGGCTTCCCACGGGGTCACAGCCTCCTTCGGGCACCCACCCGCTCCGGC
>JAVKLA010000052.1:3075204-3101418 GCA_034782735.1 Sagittarius serpentarius | reverse complement strand
GGTCCTCCCCGGGCTGCAGGGGGAGATCTGCGCCAGCAGGGACCTCCCTGGGCTGCAGGGGCACAGCCTGCCTCACCAGGGTCTTCCCCATGGGCTGCGGGGGAATCTCTGCTCCGGCACCTGGAGCACCTCCTGCCCCTCCTTCTGCACTGACCTGGGGGTCTGCAGGGTTGTTTCTCTCACATATTCTCACTCCTCTCTCCGGCTGCAGTTGCGCAGCGTCTTGTTTCCCCTTCTTAAATCTGTTATACCAGCGGCGCTGCCACTGTTGCTGATGGGCTCGGCCTTGACCAGCGGAAGGTCCATCTTGGAGCTGGCTGGCATTGGCTCTGTCAGACACAGGGGAAGCTTTTAGCAGCTTCTCACAGAAGCCACCCCTGTAGCCCTCCAGCCACCAAAACCTTGCTGTGCAAAGCCAATACAATGTTGGACGCTGGACTGTGATCAGGCAGTTCAAATGCTCTCCCCACTGTTTTTCTTTTCCCCATGCAGAAGGAAGCTATTGGGGACCTCAGCATATTCAACACGCAGCTAAAGCACTCGGGGCGGTACACATGTACAGCCCAGACAGTTGTGGACAGTGCTTCAGAATCAGCCACGCTGACTGTTAGAGGTAATTTCTCTGTCGTAAATTCCCCTGCTCCTTACAAGCCCAAAGTAATGGCATGATCCTTGCAAGGGATCAGCTCGCTCTTCCCTTGTGACCACCTCACCATCTAAGATTTGAACTGGATGGGATAGGCTTATGAGCTTTTCTGGAGGCCAAAATTGGAGGCGAGGCTTCCTAGCTTCCAGAAAAGAAAGCCTGATTTTAATTTACAACTTGCACAATATAAAGAGCAAAGCCTCCAAATCTTTCATCTCAGTAACATGTCCGTTTGATCATCCCAGGACCTCCAGGCCCCCCTGGGGGCGTGGTGGTGAGAGACATCGGTGACACCACCGTCGAGCTGAGCTGGAGCCGTGGCTTTGATAACCACAGCCCTATTGCCAGGTACATCATCGAGGCACGGACCCTCCTCTCCAGCAAATGGAAGCAAATGCGCACCAGTAAGTGTCTTGAGGACAGTGGCATGGCCCGTGCTGGCTGCAGCACACCAGCTCGCTGACAAGTTCTTGCTCTGTGCTCGTACGCCAGCTGCCACTCACTCTATTTGTTCTCCTCTCATGTTATTGGATTATATAGATCCTGTAAATATTGAAGGCAACGCAGAGACAGCCCAGGTGGTGAACCTCATTCCTTGGATGGATTATGAGTTTCGGGTCTTAGCAAGTAACATTCTTGGAGTTGGGGAGCCAAGTTTACCCTCCAGCAAAATCCGTACTAAAGAAGCAGGTATGTGCAGACACGCTCAGAGGTAGAAAGGGGAATCACAGGTACCTGTCCCTACATGCTGGAGGGGGAAGGCTGGATTGCAGCATGCCTTGGTCCCAAACAATTAGTCGTCTCCTTGAGTGCTCCTAGAGGTGATGCCATCACAAAATTGTCTGCCTTTTTTCCCATTTACACATCAAAGACAAAGCAGTACTAGAGCTGGCAGCTAACTTCACCAGCATTAGATACAATATATTAAACCATTATAATTCCTAGCTTCAAATCCTGTACCTTCTGGGCAGTAATGCTTAGAAAGGGGGAAGAGCCCTATTGTATCACAGAGCACAACTCTGCAAAGACAAGGTAAATTTCCCAGCAAATGGCTGTGAATGTTCATTCTATCTTCTGCTGCTTGAACATGCAAGCAGAAAGGATGTAATAACAGCAGGAGAACTGCTCTCAACATACCAAATGCGTATTAACTCCTTTCTAATAAAAACTCTTCTCCATATCCGTGCTTTTGAGCTTGATTCTTGTCCCCTCGGAGACATGCTGCTTCCAAAAAAGCTCATCAGGTACTAGCCCGTATTCTAGATCTGATTTTTCACATACATCTAAAACATAGCTGAAAATATAGACAAGCACTTTCATATGAGCTGTCAAAGCCTAGCTACTCCCAGACCGCGCGGTGTCAGTGCTCATTTTCATCACTATTGTTTCCTTAACCCAACCTGTGCTGTCTGCTTTTGTTTGGGGACCCGACAGCACCTACTGTGGCACCATCTGGGCTCAGCGGAGGCGGAGGGGCTCCCAACGAGCTGATCATCAACTGGACAGTAAGTCAGCAGCACGGCACCAGCGTGGATGCTGGGAGAGGGCCAAGGGGAGGAGCATGTGCCATTTCTTTTGGGAAATCAGTGCTGCAATTACAATTTTGATAACGTGGTTGAGCCAAACGCTGTGCTTAGTCCAAAGTCTTGCTCATTTGAACAGACCAAGGCTCCTCTTTCTTTCCACCCCCCTCACAGCCGACGCTGCGGGACTATCAGAATGGAGATGGCTTTGGCTACATCTTGTCATTTCGTAAGAAAGGCACCCAGGGGTGGTTGACAGCAAGGGTGCCGCACGCAGAATCACTGCACTATGTCTACCGCAACGAGAGCATCGGTCCCTACACTCCCTTCGAAGTGAAGATCAAAGCATACAACAGGAAAGGAGAGGGACCAGAGAGCCTCACTGCCATCGTGTACTCCGCAGAAGAAGGTAAAGAGGGACTGGAGAGACTCTGAATTCACCATGTTTTGTCCAACCAACCAACATGTCCTCAACCAGCTCCTTGCAGAGCTGTCTGTCTGGGAGCTCAACGATAGGAGAGGTTTCTTCTACTCAAAGAACAGCTGTCAGTGATTTCAGCATAACATTTAGCTTCTACTTCAAATACACAGATAGATGTTTCCCTAAGCCCAGCCGTGACTGTACACTCAGAGCTTCAGAGCAGACACAGATCCTCACAGCACACAGCTGTGGCCCTGCTTGTCCTCCTAAGTCCCTAAATCCCTTCCCTTTGCTTTGCTCCGTACGCATAATACCAGCTGTCTGGCCGCATGGTAATGGTGCTGCAGGAAAGCCCTTAGTTTGAGTATCGTGATTATGCTAGGAAAAGGGTTTTATTCCCTTTTGTTGTCTTTTTCAGAACCAAAACTGGCTCCTTTCAGAGTTATGGCCAAGGCTGTTCTGTCCTCAGAAATGGATGTGTCCTGGGAGCCTGTTGAGCAGGGAGACATGACTGGAGTGCTTCTGGGCTATGAGGTACGAGCCTGCCATGGGAATGAGATTGGAGAGCCCAGCAAAGAAAATGCCCCCAGGCTAAGTGAGGTGAAAGGAAACAGCATTTTGTTTCCAAAGATGGAGGATAATTAATGGACAGCACAAGGCTCTAATGGGGCCAGTACTACTGCTCACAAGAGAGATTACTAAGAGAGAAACAGCCCTTCTTTTTCTGCTTGCCTTTCCACACAGGCTGTGACCTTATTCCTGGGCACATACTAAGCAAAATGCACAGAAACAAATACCAAAGGGTCTCCAGTGCTGGCTGTGGATGGACTGAATCTGGTATTTGCAGATGCCTCTATCTTTACTAAACCCATCATATCCTTTTCTACTCAGATCCGGTACTGGAAGGATGGTGATAAAGAGGAGGCAGCTGACAGAGTGAGAACAGCAGGGCTGGTTACATCGGCTCATGTAACAGGCCTAAACCCCAACACGAAATACCACGTGTCAGTCAGAGCTTACAACCGGGCTGGAACTGGCCCCCCCAGTCCCTCTACCAATGTCACAACAACAAAACCACGTGAGTGAGCCCTGACCACCTCCATTTTGCACATTGTACTCCCTGGGCCTGCTGCTTCCTCCCAAGGATCCCCAATGATCAGCTACCTGATTAGCTTTTTTATCTTGGTGCTCCAACGCCATTTTAAGTAGTCCACAAAACAGTTCCCTGAATTTCCTCAGATCAGTCTTGTGGTCTGCGTATCACTTATGTGAGAAGGTCCGTGCTCAGAGTAATGTTTGCTGGGCTACTTCCCTTTAAACCAACCATAATGGTGCCATCGGCCCTGTCGACTAGCCATAGAGTCACAGGAGACAGTTGTAACCAGCACAGCCTTCTCACCGGTCCATGACTTACTGAATCTCTGACTTGTTTTGTATCTCTTAGCACCAAAGAGGCCACCCAGCAACATCTCCTGGACTTTTTCTGGGTCTACAGTCAGCATCAAGTGGGACCCAGTGGTGGCAAAGGCAGATGAGTCTGCAGTTACAGGGTACAAGGTACAGGCAGCATGTAGCTGGTCTTCTCTTACAGGTGACCCTAAGGAAATCACAGTGAACATAAACTCAGACTTGCCTCTTCCAACAGATGCTTTACAGGCAGGATTCCCACTCTGCTCCCACACTATACCTTGCCAGCAAGAGCCGGATCGACATCCCCGTCCCTGAAGACTTCACTCATGCCTTTGTACAGATCAGGGTGACAGGCCCCGGGGGAGATGGAATCCCAGCAGAAGTTCACATCCTCCGAAACAGTGGTACGTGTACTCCTCTGACTATACACACTCCATGTACAAACACTCATTTACAGGGTGCTTCACAGACCACTGGAAAATGAGCTCAGAGAGAGGAGTTAATCTGCAGGACTACTTGCCTGTCATTCACTACCACTGTTCTTTGATAAGTAATGACTGTCATACCTCCTCCCCTACCTGGCCATAGCACAGCATAACAATAATAAATGCTATTATGTTCTAAAATTCCACTCTCCCTTCTAGGAACATGGGGGAACATCCTACCCTACTGTTTTAGGCTGAGACTGTGGAATTGGTCTTTGGCTCTCTTGTGCTGTTCACTTAAACGAACTTCTGACACACTCCTCTCCAGCCTTCCATCAGCTAACCTCTCCCCAGACTCTCAGCAACCTTTCAGTCTAGTCTGAACCCGGCTTTATTATTTGCCGCTAAAGCCCTCAAGGCCCCACGCAAGCCCAACTTACATTCACTGAAAGTGAAAATCTGACTCTGCTTGTGGGGCCCCGACCCCAACTCCAGCAGGTTCCGTTGATTCAGGGGGTAAGTACTCAAGGCCCATCTCCAAATTCTTGTTTCAAATACAAGTGTTCCTGGGAGGTTCATCAGTGACAATCACAATACGAGCACACAGAACCCCAGAACTAACATTTTACCAACCCTTCAAACTCTTTCCTCAAGACTTCCAGTTGTGTCTGTGTAACAAGACAGTTGCTCCTTCCCCTTTCCCTTTCTTTCAGGGACAAGTATGATGGTGGAAGACTCTGTGACGAGGCCAGTGCCACACGCTGTCATTATTACAACTAACTCTCTAGTAATGGTGGCCCTGATCAGCTACCTGGAGCTCTGACAATGGTCAGCACAGCAGAGGACTCCCGGACACACTTCCTCCCAAGCCAGTGGGGAACTACTTAATACTTGGCTGCTGCAACTTCAAGTTTGGACCACAGCAGCGCTACAGAGAAAGTATTTGACAACATTGTTTTAAGGGAGGAAGAAAGAAACAGCTTTTTTTTGTTGTTTTGTTTTGGAAGAATACAAGCTTTCATACAAGACATGGGTCTTTAACCAATTAAAAATTTTTTAAAGAAATGAGTAAAACAAAGAAGAATTCTACATGAATTCTGACAGCCAACTGCCCCACACACTGTACCCAGTAGGTTTTCTGCCTTATGAAGCCATGTACTAAAATAACCAGACTGCTACATTTTACTTTTTTTTTTTTAATACGTACAGTGAATTTTTGGGGGGTAAGGGGAGGATGGGGACTGAGGATTTCACAGTGATCAGCATGTTCCATACCAGTCATAGCCATCTCTAACGAATTATGGGACAGGATTTCCACCCCCCCGCCCCCCATAATATGAGCCAAATTCTGCAGCAACCAGCCCAAGGAGATAAAGCCACAAGAGAGATTGATCTCTGCCCCATCCTGAAGATGGGTGAACACAGAGTTTAGATTGTGAAAAACTTTTTTTACAACACTGGTGTTAACTTGCAACCCCAGCCTATTGTTTGTATCAACTGTTATGCTGTGAGGTGCAATGTTTAATGTTATCCATATCCCACATGCTTTTGGGGTGTTTTTGTTACACGGTTTGCTTCTTTCCTTTTTGTTTGGGGAGGAGAAGGGGTAAGCGAAAAGGAGATACTTTTCTAGCATCCACTAATTTGGAGAGGCAGTTCTGCCTAATAATGGAGATGTCAACATATCCAATTTCAATAGAGAGAGGGTCTTAAAGGAGGAAGAAAAAGGAATATTACATAATTTAACCAAGAACTGGAGACTCAAGGAAACCATCACTGGGGCAACAAGGAAAATCTGGACTCAGTCAGATTCATCACCCTACACAAATGGTTCCGTCCAGCCAAAATACCAGTCTCAACTTGGGACTGCAAGACTGAGATCCAACCAATAAGTCAGTCTGGTTTTCAGGTCCAAGGCTCATGCAGCTAATGTAAATAGGAGGGCTGATACCCCAAAGTAGTCCAGGGATGTTGAGGTGCACCATTAACTAAAATGATTGGGAATAGATATTTCATATTAAAATATTTCTGTCTCCCAGTAAAGCAATTGACCAGTTAACGAGAAGCTGATTTACACTGCTTGCTGGTTAGATCCCAGGCATGCTTTTAGGGACCTTTACCTGCCTGTACCTTCCTCCTTCCCAGCGGACAATACTGCTGGCCTGAGCAATCTCAATTCCAGAATTACCTGACAAAGGGCTACACTTGCAGGACTGTGCAATGGCAAGGGACTGACGTGCAGTTTCTACACTAGATGCCAATTCCTTGCCCTTGCTAATCATTTTAAAACTACTGTGTCCTACGCCTTAATGAGCATTTGAGAGATTACATGCATAAATCCCTGGCCTCCCAAAGTTACGCCTATTGTATATATCCATAGTATCCCATCACAATTTTTTTAGCATCTGGCCTACTCTGGAAGTAAGACAGTAAATGCACCAGTAGGTTCACAGCATGCGATGCAAACAGCAAGGCTCCGGGCTGAGGAAGAAGGGCTCCTAAGTGTTTAGCAAACACAAGAAATGTTTTAAGAAACGAGCAAAGAAAAATCAACTTAATGAAAGAGTCTAAACATTTAGAGCACGGCTGCAGAAAAAAGAAAGGGTACCTCACTGTTTCCATCACAAATAACACCTGGGATAAAGTGGAAAAAAGAAGACAACAGCTCCCACTGACAGATGGCAGACTGAGGCAGGCAGCAAAGGCAGGGAACCATCACCCCTGGAGCCTGTCCTGAGCTTCCTCCATGTCCCTCTGCAGCTCTTCATGAATTACCCTCTTAGTCCCTCAAACAGGCTGAAACACTTCTTTCAGAAGGACAACAGCTACATATAAATTATATTTTTGTATGATTTATGTTCTTGAAGATTTTAAAATATTTTTATTGATGTTTGGAAGCTTTATTTGGCAAAATATTTTATGTTGTTAATTCAGCATTTTCGTTACCGCCTCCATCTTGCTGGGCCTTCAACCTGTCTCCCACAAAAGACGGGACGAAAGGAAAATTAGGAATTCAGTGTTAGCTCAAAAGCAAAGGAAATTAGGGCTTGGGCAACAGTTACCTGATCGATATGCAGAACTAGCGGTAGCCATAATGACAATATTTAGGAGGCATAAACTAACTGGACCTATGGAGCTTCAGAGCACTGCTGGATGATGCCCATTGCAGCCCTGCAGAAGCATGGGCCTGATTCAGGAGAGGAGCAAACAAAAGCAGCAAGGTTAAATGATGTGCCCAAAAAGCGTCCACCGAATGGAGATGCAGATGCTGGAGGCACCCCAGATCCGATCCTGTCGAGTAGCCAGCGCTCTGCATGGGCGGACCAGAATAGAAATCCCTCATCCTAAAGAAGTCTTGTGCGCTCCTCAGGAGGAATCGCTGAGCAGGAGGGAGCTGCTTCGGTGCACAGCCTAGCCGCAGTCATGAGGTTCGTACTGGTTTCAGGCACAGACTCTGCGTGAGGCCAGCTGCGTTCGCCCCATCGTGCATCACCAGTCCCATCCAGGGCAGCCGAAACGTC
The DNA here is from genome assembly GCA_034782735.1 of Sagittarius serpentarius. Lineage (NCBI taxonomy): Eukaryota > Metazoa > Chordata > Aves > Accipitriformes > Sagittariidae > Sagittarius > Sagittarius serpentarius. Next base: position 3,093,472 of record JAVKLA010000052.1, on the reverse strand, counting down.
TCCTCTCCCAAGGGGCTGCTATGCCTGCATGCCCATGGCCACAGCTAATTCCCTTCAAGAGGTGCACGCCTCCAGGGCCGAAGAACATGCTTTGATGGACCACATGTTGGATGAACTCTCACAAGCAAGCGAAGCAAGGTACTCCTGTGAAATTCAAGGGCCGAGGTTCAGCATCAGTCTAGGTCTGACCGCACAGGCCATGCAACGTCTCTTGCAGAAACTTGGTCTCAACAGATGCTTCCAAATGTGTCTGGCAACACTGGTGGCTCTGTCTGTTTTATTGAACTTTACAGTGTTGGAAAGCAAGATGCTTTATAGCATGGTGAAAACAGTATCTAAATGCTGCAATGACACTGGTTTTTAAATAGCAGCCACCTGCAACGTTTCCCTGGGAAGGTTAATACATTTTCCATACATTTCTTTGTTAAACTAGATCACAGGCACATTTTATATATGAAATGAAAAACTACATGAGTTGGATTTTAAATGTTCCAGTTTGCACTGCTCTGCATTGCAAATGGGCTGAATATATTCTAATTTGTAAAACTGATGGGATAGTATCTTTGAAAGCCTTCAAATGACAAGTAGGTTCCCCTGAAAGTTAAATGTCTTCAATCTGAATTCAAGCTAGGCCTCTTTTTTGAGAGTAAATCACTAGTACATACAGTTTCATCAGTATGCATTTTAAACCAAAACACTGCTGAGCTTTTCCAAACTTGTAAGGATTACACATAGAAGCAAAGAGGTATAACCTAGTGATAACCACAACCACCTTACAACCACTTGCTCTAATCCCAGCTCTGACACTGACTCCATCTACAGCTCCAAGCAATTATTTCACCACTCGCTGCCTCAGTTTCCGTTTCTGAAGAGCGAGGCACAAACAGGTCATTGTGTATTTGCAAGTTCTTTGCAGTTTAAAAGTACCTGTGTATTCACACTGCTGTCAAAGGTGTGTCTGCAGCTCACGTAGGGCATCAGAGCTGACTCACACTACCTAGCTTGGGCACCAAGAGCTGTGTACCCGCGGCAACACAGGCTTCAGCAAGGCTGATCAGTCACTGTCCGAGTCCTTGGTGGCAAACCTGTCCTTGTACCTGTGCTGTCTCTGCTACCTAGTCCTTACCTAACTGGGCCAGCCACAGCTCAGCTGACATCAATGTTTCCTGAGCATTAGCATAAGGAAGCTCTGAAAAATGTACATGGTAAACAGGCAGTCTCTCCCCCACAGATTTGTTTGAAATTTGAGGGGAATTTGTTGATACTCCAAAGCTGCAGAGCAGAAAAGATAGTGGCACGTTATTAAACACCTCAGATGAAGGACAGGACACATTGGGGAGGGAGGGGAACAGAAAGATTTTCCACTTGCAACACTGCTAGATGAGAAAGGCCAAGTTCAGGCCCAGACAGTTACAGACTAAACCCCACTCCAGACAAGACAGCTCAGTTTTTGTACATAGACACAAGCCCCGTTAAGACAAATACTGCCTTGTCTTAGGCAGTCTGTTCTGCCATTTGATTTATCAGGGGGTTAGGTGACCCACAGAAAGGGATTTGCACGTGCAAATGCAGCACTTGTACCTAGTTAAATTTTATCCAGGCTATAAAAAAACCTGCACATAAAGCCTAGGCAGAGCCACCAACAGGAGAAAAAGATGTGGACGAAGCCTACTGTAAAGCCAGTTAGAGCTTCCCAAAATGCAGCGCAGGGGTTAAAAGGAAAGGTGTTCAGAGCTGGGAGAGGAAACTTAGATTTCAACACCTTAACAGAATTCACTGGCTTTACACTATTGCATTAAGTTGCAAATCAATTTCCTGTCTCATTAAGAATCCCCTAAATTTAATTGCTCTGAGCATTTGCTTTAGAGATTAACTTGCAGGGATGAGTTAAGTGCCGTGGGTTTTGTCCTCAGCACTGTAATGGCTCGCTAAGGGAAGTCATCTAATTTCACAGGGTCCATCTTATTTGTCAGTAGTAAAAACCAACCTGACAAGGGTGCTGTAAAGAGTATGCAAGAAGGGTGAAATGTTTTGAGACTCCCAAATGACAGGAGCTTTACAGTTCCAATTTATTCATATATAACATAAAATAATCTTCTATCTGATACTACTGAACTTGCAGACTGAAGATTGTGCTTCTGGATTTAGGTTGTCTGGGCTAAATTCAGCACTTGGCTATGAGTTTGAATCAGGAACAGCTCATGTTTGCAGCAGGACAGATTAAGTGTTGTGCCCTGAATGGGAGACACTCATATCTTTCCCCAATGAATCAGTTGGATAACACAGGCAGCACATTCAGCTAATGCCTGGGGGGTCTAAATCCCATCTGCTCTAAACCTGCAAAGCTATCCCCCATCCACAGAAACCCTCTGCTGTGAATATTTTAATCCAGATTCACTACACATGAACAGGACAGTTTTCTTCTCAGTAACTTTGTTGTACCCTATTTTTTTAAGAAAACCAAATGGGAAACATTGTAAGCATACTGTACTTACTGTAATTATGGTTATTTATTGGCTACAGTAGCACGCAGTTCATAAATAAAGATCCTCAGAGACTTTAGACAACTACTGGAGTCTGGAGTACTTCTGTCCAGCTTTAAATGCAATTAGTACCCTGCTTCCTCAGGAGTCCCCCTGGCCCAGGACTATATTTTTCCTGACTGCCTATTGCACGTACTAATACAAACAAGGAGCCCAGTGAAACCCCATCCGCATGGAGCTGGACCCATCAGCAAAAGTTAAGTCAACTGAGATACAGTAAACAGAAATTCTATCCCATGACAGTGATAACTAACCAAAAGAAGAGAGACTGTCCATGGAGCAGGGCATCGCGGGTGGTGAGGGTCTGGTTAGAGATGTTAATATAACGTGCTCTCTCTGGCTGGTATTCCAATGGCTAGGAAGTAATGCTAGAAAACTCAAAGTCAAAAATTTCATGCACCTTATTAGCAGAAGGGGTAACTGATTGTTGGAATAGCTTGCCAAAAAGCTTCACCATCAATCACAGCCTTTAAACCAAGACTGGAAGTCTTCCAGGAAAGATATCCACTAGATCAGCCACAAGCTAGCAGGCTTGCAAAAGTTCACTTACATTATAGAAAATAATTTCCTTCATTGCAGGAAGCACTGCATGAAATCACATCATCTATGTTAAGTCAGATGAATTCATCACAGTCATTCCTTCTGGCCTTAAAAAAATCTACTGGCTTCCTTCCACCTTTGGGAAGGATGTCAAGAGATCAGCTAGACAACTGTACATGGTACAGGCCTGAGGGTCTCCACTGGAGTTAAGCTGAAGCCAGGTGCAATCATGCTGGAGAGAGGACAGACAAGAAACTGGGCTCAGCAGTACCAGGTCATGGGGAATCTCACCCAAAACTCTTTCCCTCAGCCCATCCTGGATGCATTCACTTTCATGTAGCCCCTAAAAGAAATACCATGCTTGACAACAGGTGCACAGGGGGACTCAGGCACTGGGTGCAGCAACATGCGCTCCCAAGACCCCCTCTGAGCCCTTAAGGACAGGGGGAAGGACAGAGGGATGGACGGAGAGAAGCAGCCGTTCCTCCTCTTCCCAGGAGCTACCCACAGCTTGAGGTGACAAATTCAGTTGGTTGCCATATAACACTGCCCACCTCCTGGCCTCCGGGTGCCGATGGCAAAGCAGACCCAACAAAGGGCCCAAAGAGGCCGGGCTCAGCTGTGCTCAGACCCCAGGCAGGCTCCTGCCCCTCTGCCCCATGCTCTGCAGAGCTGCAGGCTGCGGCTGCTCGTCACCAGGGCCATAATTAGCTCAGGGATTTATGCTGCAAAGGGGCTTTGTAAAGGTGAGGGCAGCATCATTAAAGAAACCAGCAGGGAGCGGCCAAGACCGAGATGAATCCCTCCCCAGTTCCTCCCCAGCAAGGGCACTCCTGCTTTCTCAAGAGCCATCATTAAATGCCGCCACACATGATATAAATCAAGCAGACAAATGTATCGTCACCGAGAAACAGGGGGGTCCTACTGGAAACACAAGCACAGCCCTGCAGAGAAAGCATGCTGGCAAGCCGTGCTGCACGGACAGTGGATGAAGGATGCTGTGAGCCATCCCTTGTGTCCATCAGTCCCAGAGAGCCAGGACCAGCTGACCACTATAACCTCAAGAGAGCTCTGCTGCATTTAAGAACAATGCCCAGGTTTATCTAGGAGTGTCTGTGCATTTCCAGCAAAGGCTCCTACACAGCTTTTGGGCATTAAGGCTGTAGCCACTACGAGGGCAGCCCTTGCTGCGGTATTTTGGCAGGCCTGGTCTCAAAAGAGGTATTTTACTACACAGAAATATCAAGGGGAAATAGATAACTTTCTGTGAAACCAAAAGCATTTCCGTATAAGGTTCAAATTTGTATGAGTTGTTTGGTTTTTTTCCTGGAGGAGGAGGGTGGCTGAATTGGTTTACTGCTCCTTTGTTTAAAGTCACAGAAGAAGACAGCTCAAGCAAATCCCTTAAAATTGGTAGCAAAACACTTCAAGAATTCAAAGGAATCTATCTACCCCAACGCTAATGGTTTGCATCCCCCCTGAAAAAACATCCTCCTCATTACTTCCCCACAGGCAGTTTAAAGGATTCCTTGTTACTAGGTCTTACACTGTTGGGTCTCACATTTGCTGCCTACACAGCACCACACATGGCTCGCTGAGACCCCAGCCTGGACACTTGCAGAGAGGTTTCGTTAACCGCTTTCTATACAACTGTCACTTTACTTGCAAATACCAAAAGGGCAAGCAAAGTATTTACACCGATACAGCCCTACTCTCACAGAACAGACATAAAGAGACAAATAAAAGCAGACCTTCCTTGGAAATGAAAAAGCATCAAGAAGAAACAGGCAGTTTCCACAAAGAGCACCCGAATTTAGACAAACAAGCCTGGGACTGGTGAGGGGTTAATGAAAGACCCCTCTGCCTCAAAAAGATATACAAGAGCAGCTTTTTTAAATGTAAGAGACACAGAAAAAGCAAGGGACAGACGGATGCTGGTTGGAATGAACTCAGAAGCCTGGGCAGATGGGCAGAAAGAAGTCAGACTAGGCTTGAAGCATCAGCAGAGCCTGCTTCATTCCTGGGAACCTGACAGAGTGCTCCAACAAAGAGGAACTGCTCGAAAATGATCTTTCTTCTCTCCTTTTGGGACCAAATCAAGGTACAAGTAAATTACCTCTGCGAGTAAATCTTTAAAGCCAACATATGTAAAGAGATGGTTCCTACCACTCTGATGCTTCATAGTCAGCGTTTTCATAAAATTCCTACTCAAAAAAATGAGCAGTTGATCTTTTTACCTCTGTGGACAACACGGTGCAAAACAAATCAATGCTTATATTGTCAGGGACACAGAGGGACAGCATCTTAAAAGCTTTCTGCAAATCTGTGCTACAGTTGGTTTTGTTTAATAATATCCTCCTATTATTTGCTTCTGTCTTATGATTTTGGGAGTTTTTTACCTACCATGAAAGCCAAATTTTCAAAAGAACTCAGCATGTAATGCTTGAAAACTCCTAAAACCTTATTTTCCTGCCTAAAAAGAATTTGTCCCTTACTGGCACTCAGTAGATATTCAGTTACATTGATTTATTGACCCCCACTGAAGCCAAAGACAAAACTTTTGCTAAAGAAGAAGAAACTTCAAAACAGTCAAAGGAAAGGGCAGATTTATTTTATATGCTGCCAAGTAATTCTGGTCTAAAGGTTCTGATTAAATTAAATCACGGCATCAAATTAACTATCATCATAACTAAGCACAAAACCAACCTTATTATGGTCCACACCTGACTCAGCATACACTAATTTAGAGTTAACTAAAACACTCCTGCTTAGGATTAGTGCTGCAACAGTGAATTTGCTTTTCTATCCTCAGCCTAAGATGATGCATGAACTAAACCCACAGTACTCAGCACGCTTTAGTAAAATACGCTGCTTTGCACATGAGTTCCATAGGTCTAAGCCAGCATCACCAGAGACAGGCAACAAATGAACATACTTATGCAGTATTCTGTGGCAGAAACAACTGCCAAAAAGCTGCAGTTTTCTGGAAAAAATGCAGGGAAGAACACAGGCAAAACATCAATAGCTACTGTATCTGTGCTGGGAGAAATCCAGCAGAAGGAAAGGGGAGAGTGAACTCTGATTTTCCCTAGTTTTCAAAAGGATCATTCCGTGGACTTCGAAAATGTTCGTTGGCAAAGTAAATCCTAGCACAGTGTGGAAGAGATCCGATGCTGTCCTTGGGAAGGGAGGTGCATTACGCAGCCAGTAGTTATGCATTCACATGCATTTCTCAGCCATAAGCAAAATATTTCACTCTTCACCTCCTAAAAACCTCTATGGGAGGTATGCAAACGTCCATCCTGCAATCAGCCTCCAAAGCTGCCCAAGCACAACCGATGGGGACTGCATTGCTGGTGCATTCACCAGTCCAGCTGCTGCTTCCACAGAACCAGATTCACTGCTGTTTTGCAAAATGCTCTGACTAGGAAAGATGTTTTACGAAATCAAAGGTCATTAAAAAAAGTCACCGCATTTCCAGTTATCTCCTTTGTCCCGTGTGAGGTTTAGGGAATGCCTGCAGTAAGCGAGATACGGAATAAATAAGCCAAAGGGAGAGGAAAAGCAGCCCTTGAGAAGCAGCAGCGAGTGGGAAAGCGGGGAACAAGAACACAACAGCCCAAGAGCTGCACTGTTCAATACATCCCGGCAGATCGCTGAACTGCTGCAGACAACTGCAGGAACAAGTAAAAGAATTAACACAGACCAACGTGCAGAGGATGGAAGAGTCAGACGGCCCCATCTCAGCGCAAAAGCAGCATATGGGGTTTGTTTTCCTCTTTGCTGCCATTCAAGTTCCAGCAGTTAAGGCAATCTAGTTATTCAATTTAGATAAGCTTCAGTAGCTATCAGCAATTTAAACAGCTGCCTATGCCTCACCATTCTGTTATTACCGCCTTCTTTCCAAGTGCTAATGCCATTAGCAAATTGACTTCCTCCCTCACACAATCTGTCTGGCTTTAGTATGTACAATACTAATTGCTTCCTAATACTTAGGATCATCAGCAGGCAGCAGAAGTTTGTACCACAAAAAAACCTCCAGCTGGGAACTGGTAGCACAACGGGTTTGTACGCAGTCTCCTGCCATCCTCTCCTCCAGGTGAGGCAGACAAACTGGCCAAGTGTGGGAAAAAGACGTTTAGGCACCGTATTACCAATTCAGGGCAGAAAGAGACACTTTTGTCTGCAATACAGCCAGTTACGTTAGGAAGAACAGGGACAGTGACTAAGAAAACAAGCATATTACAGGAAGAGACAGAAAGAAATGCAGGGATGGGGAGAGTATGCTGTTTCGAAGGGTCCTTGCTTCGGCTGCTTTCACTGACCTCCCTATACCTCTGACCTCCCCTATTCCCTTTTTGTGACCTTTCTTTCCCTCAGCTCAAAATGCTCTCCCTTCCCTTTCAAGCCCCAGCAGACCTGCTAATGTAAACATGAGTCAACATACTTTAGATGCCTGCAAAACTCAAAAAGCATACAAGGAAAGTGCCATTTCAAGCAGCAGCTATGCCAGTAAGAGGTCCAGTCCCATTCTTTCTCATAGCTGGAGCCGCACTGTCCATCATAGCCCTCCATCTTAAAATAAGCGTTAAAAAAAAAAATAAAAAAAATTTAATCTTTCCTGCTTCAGGCACCTGGCTCCCCTTGGAAAAAGAAAAAGGGGGAGGACACAATAAAAAGATGAAGGACCCTTTTGGCTCCCACTCTGACCTCCTCAGCTAAGCAGTGAGAAAATGGATTGTCCTGGACCTTTCATGTAATCTTTCTGCATTTCTAAAACACAGCTGCCCACAGGATGTGAGCCTCTACATTTACATCACAAAGAGCAGAGAGGCTCTTCCAGATGGGACAGCTTCTCTTTGTTGATTTTAACCATTAGCTCCCACATGAAGGGTATGTCTGTTCCTGCTATTCAGAGTTCTTTCAGCACAGAGGGGATCCCACAGCCTGCCCCAAACATGACCGGAGGAGGTCTTGTCCCACACAGCAAAATGGACAGGAAAGCAGATAGCAGCATGCAGCTTCCTCTCTCCCGTGATAGGTATCTCTCATTTACAAAGTTCAATTGCCCTTTTCTTCATGTTCAGTAGTCAGAAAGAGCTCTGTAAATCAGGTGTGTGGAAAGCACCTATTTCAGTTTTCATTAGCTATTTGTATTTTTGCTTACATGTACTACAAAGGGTGGCTGCTCTTTGGACATGCCGGGATGTACACTACAGCCACCTGCCACAAAGACACCCACGGACAGGAGAGACCCGGACCAGCTGAATACAGGCAGGCAAGCAGCAGGCTCCCGAGGAGGCTGAAACATGGGTGCACACTGCATGGTGCTGATGCTGCATGCCGCTTTTTACAGGCTGTGGAAAGAGAAGAATTTCCTGGGGGTGAGAAGAGTTTCGCAGGACAGAAATCTAGGGCTCAATGTATGCAGAGTTTGCTCACTGTGGTGTTAAATCTGGGCAAAAGGCTGAGTCAATGTGCTTCACCCTGCTTAGAAGAGGCTCACTGTGGTTTTAGTCAAGTTGATGAGAATGGATTTTAAGATAAAGGAAGCCAGGTAACTTAATGCAAGTATCAACAGGGCACATTAACAGTAAGCCAACGCAAAACATGGAGTTTACTGTAACTTTTTTTTCATACTGATCTTAGAAGCACACTTGAGATACAAAGATACGATTTCATCTCCCATCTCTGCAGCAGAATGAGGAAGCGATTAAGAGCCCTACCTACATGGATCTCTTTCCCCAGTTCGGGGAGATACTGCTGAGCCTCTGAGCAGTTAATCCTGCAGTAGAGCTACCAGCTTCAGGGACGGGGGAGCTCCCTGGTAAGGCGAAGGAATTCTGCCTTAAGAAAACATGAGATTAGTAAGTATGAATGGACTATTTTGCAATCTGCTCCCCTTCTAACCAGGTCAACGGAAAAGATGTCTCCAGAGCCACCTTACAGGAGGTCCTAGAAATGCTCCAGAGCACAGGGGAACAGATTACACTGGAAGTGCAGAGACACAAGTCTGCCCACAAGCCTCCCCAAACATCTGATGCTGCAACCCGGACGGACTTCAGAGAAGGGAATGAGCAATGCTGCAAGGAAGAGAACCGCAGCAAATCAGGTTTAAACCTCTGCCTAGATGGGTATGTACAACACGTTGCTCAAGGTAAAGAAACGTCTCCTAGAAAGCAGCAATAGCATAGCATGCAAAGCACAAGGTCAGCCAACATCTCTCAAAGCTGGACTTCTAATCAGCTGCATGCAGTAACCTTAAAACAGGCTGATCTAGCTCCTGCCTAGCACTGGTTCTTTGATTTGGCCATTCAGACAGTAACAAAAATATGGCCCTCCGCATGCCAAAGCACAGAGCCAGCCCCTCTTGCTGGGCTGGGGAGGGACCCATGTTTCTGTTTGGTTTCCTCACAGAGCTTTCTTTGATTACTTGCTGCCACAGGATTGCCACAGGGATAATGAATCTAATTACCCACTTCCTGCACCCTGTGTCACAGGAAAAGAAGAGTTGAACTATAAAGTATCCCATCCTATTTTGCCTCCATACTTTCCAAAAATCTTTTTCAGTCACCTCAGCCTTACATCATCAGGTTTGCCAAACCAGATTTAACGTTCCCTGCTCTCGTTGCATTTCTCTTTCAGGCATTAGCTCTCATTCATCAAGACGAGCTGAGTTTCAGCAGCTGTTACTCCATCCCTGCAGCTCTCTCCAGTGTCTCTGGGAGCTTGGTAAGGCGACATCTCAGGCTGTTTACAGCAGTAGCCGGGAGAGCTTAAGGCAAGAGAGAAATCCTGCCGTTGCTTATGGCTGGAAGATGCTTAGAGAGATGACTCATGCTCAGCCAGGGAGGATAGCCCCCAAGATATCTAACAGCTTGTGGTGTTTGTTTTTAGGCAGAAAGCGAAAGCAGTAAAGGCGAAGAAGAGCAGGCATTTCTCCATCCCGACTGCGACAGTGGCCTGGGCTTTACTGACATCAGCGCTCAGCCAGGTAAGAATTCTGGGCCTGATGCAGGAGCAGAATCAGCCCATGGCCAGGAAGGTCCCAGCACAGATCTCTGTGCCAGCACACCTGCACAGAGAGGACTACTTAGGGACGGCTTCCCCACCTATGAGAAGTTAAGCAATTCCAGTTTCTGGGGCATGAGTGCAGAAGACTTCAAGAACTCCTGGAAAGCAGACGCAGACAATACAGACCAATTTCCAGGGAACAAGAAATGTCTCAGGAGGCAGGCTGCAAGCAATGCAAACAGGACCAGTGGCTCCGTAAGTGCCTTCAGATTGGTGAAAATAGCACCCCAAGAGACAAAGGCCTGCAGCACAGGGTTGAACTCCAGCTACAGAGCGCAGCAAGCGGGCACAGAAACAAAGCCAGCGAGACCAAACCATCAGCACAGGCCACAGACGTGTGCCCACCACCACACGTTGCTGCCAGTCAAAACAGCTTACGATTCCTCACCAGGCACGTCATTACAGGAGTTACATGAGCTTGCTGCAGGAAAAGGCTGCTGCAGAGTGTCTGAGCGACCCAGCTAGAGTGTCAGCAAAACCAAGGCGATGCAATGAAAGCCCAGAGGGCAGAGCCGGGGATAACAGGAACAGATGGAGGCTGGCATGTGAAAGGAGCAAGTGGTCCTTAAAGAAGCAACACAAGAACTGGCTGCTAAAGGACAGGGCCTTGAGAATCGCAGAAGAACGAAGCGGACTGACCACAGATGAGGATGCCCTCGGCAAGCTAAAGACTGGGAAATACTAGCATAAGGCTCAGAGAAAGCAGCACATGCTCCTAGCCAAGGAACAGAAACAGAGAAAAGCACTGCAGAGCTGGAGGGAACAGCCAAGCAAAGACAAAGCCAGCACTGAGCCCAGGAGAAACTTCAGTATTTTGGAGCTGAGTCAGAGGAAACTGATGAAGAATAGAAGCAAGAAAATCTTGGACAACTGGATCACCATTCAGGAGCTTCTGACCCACGGGACCAGATCGCCAGACGGAAGAAGGACATACAGTCCCTTGCTGTCTGTCACAACTGTGTAGCAACCCTCCTGTCCCTTCCCAGAGGGTCGCCCCAGGCATCAGGAAGGGACAGTGCATCTTCCCAAAGGCATCTTCTGTCACTGCAGAATGGTTCCCTCCAACGATTCCAAAATTCTGCTGGTTATTGTGCCCATTAAAGTCTCCCCGCAGAAATAGGGAACTCAGTAGAACTACAAACTGGGAATTCAAGCCTGATGACAGGCTTGCTTCTCCACTCAAATACAGCTGGTCAGCCCCAGGGTCCACAGGTCATTGTCCTTATATACTTATTACCTACTTCATTGTACATGAAGATTTGCCTCACTACGTTTCAGTCTGATTTTTTTGTCGTACAGGATTCTCTGCAAATAAGGTATTTGCCTCCATATCCAGCTCTTTCTATACTAAAGCATTTTTTTTGTTGTTCTGGTAAAAAGAAAAAATAATAGTATGCTTAAATCTTTAATATTGAGTTGTATCATTATCTTCCCCAGAACTGGGTGTTCTATGCATTCCTGTACTTTAGTTCACGGCGGGGGGGTGGGGGGAGGAAGGAAACAGACTTAGTAAATATAGTTGTTTACTGTAAAATAAGAGACAGAAGTAGAAAGAGAAGCCACTTAATAGGTCCCTCTGTGGATTCTGCTACCAAGGGAGAAACAATGCTCCCTACGGAGTTGCTGTATGTTTTATACTTATTAATGTCTAGGAAAAATGGAAGATCCACAAGCCCAATGAACTCTTCCCTTCCTCCCCTTTAAAGATTTTAGGAATGAGCTCAGCTCTGAGTCATATTTAAAAACACCCAGTTACGTTCCTAAGCAGCAGTGCTCAAATGGAAGATTTGCTTGTGCTACCCAATGCTCCCTGCTTCGCTATTCTACACTACAAAGGAAACCAGGCAAGCTCCAAGCTATTGCTTGAAGATACTTCAGTTTTCCAGGCTCTAGCAGGAGATAAATCTCTCTAGGGGAAGCAGGCAGTGGTGGTCCATGCCTCGGCCCCACACTGCCCCACAGCTACTGACACCAGACCACTTGGATCTGACAGAGAGGACACCAGACAGCCAGGAAACCTGGTTTGGAAGCCCACCTCGAAAGTGTCCTTACTTCTTTGCACCTCTTGCTGGATAAACACCAACTACCAGTGATCTGTGTCAGCTCACATCACCACAGAGTTCTCAGCAAGGCAGAAGAAATTTGAGGAAATAAGACTGGAATAAGGATCGCAAGTTATTAGCGAAATAAAAAAAAAAAAACAGACACCTAGAGGTAAAATAAAGGCCCATTAGAGGAGCACAGCAAGGTAATTAGCAGTGGGCAGTTTTCTGTGGCTCAGTGTCCTCTAACTCTTGTCTGGAGCATTCCAGACCATCCTTTCACACAATGTGGAGCCAAACTGCCTTGCCCCATCTGGAGCTACTGTCTGTGCTATTCCATTAAGACTCGAAGCTCTGGTTCTACAGTCCTGTACTAACTTACCAGACTCTGAAGCTTAAGCAAATATTTGTTAATAAACTGTGTCAGCCAGAAAAAAATTACAAACACTGCCATGAAATACTGCATCAATACTAATGAAGAGACAGAGACAAGAAACTGCATTAAATCTCAGTTCATTACTCTGCAGCACTCCTTCTCAAAATCTTCTGCAAGAAGCAGAGAGCCATGCTTACCAAGACACCCCCCATCACTCCACTTCCAACTCCTACCAAGCATTCATAAAACAATTCTCCTTGCCAAAAGTGCTGCTGTTCTTGCACTTCTTCATGGGTGCTGTTTTCTGTGTTTCCTTCCTCCTCATTCGCTGCTAACTTCTGTTCCCAAGTCAAGGATTTTTGAAAGTTCAGATCCACTAAATCATTTTGGATCACTCTGACCCCAAAGTAGACCCTCTTGATGACTTTCAATGTCTTCAACATCTGTACATCGCATCGGTAAGTCCCTGCATCAGACTCCCTAGCAGGGGAAAATCTAATGACAGAACTGGGGTTTTTGAAAGGTTTGAACAGTACATCATTTGTGGTGATAAGGCCTTGGGCAAGCCTCCACGTATAGCCATAGGCTCGGCTACCAGAGCCGATTGCGTCTGAGGTCAGGCAGCTCAACTGGAAGGGTTTGCCCACAGGGACGGTGAAGTGGAGCAAGCCACAAACCCAGCTGGTCAGGCAGTCGGACCTGCGCAAGGTACAATTCCTCCTCTCTCCGGTGGGAGTGATCTCGCACATCTCTTCCAGTTTGAAGCCCAGCCCACACGTGACGCTGCAGGATGTTGTGTTCACTGCAATTTTCACTACAGCTGACTTCAGCTCTGCTGGGATGGTAACTTTTTCAAAGGAAACTACCAACGGCAGATAGAAAGCACAAGGTAATATCCCAAGGACGCGGACGTTCCCCAAGGTCTTCATATCGGGGTTATCAATCAGACACGCTACTTCCTAAAGCCACACAAATTCAGTAGTCAAAACCCCACAAAATCATTCTTCGTAAATCTTCAAACTTAGTATTTCTGAAATCCCACCAGCATCATCTTCAACACCTAATCCTTCTATTAGGAAAAATTCTCCAACAAGACAGGCTTGAAGTACAACCCTGCTAAAGAAGATGCAACACTTTACTATGTTGGTCAGAACGTGATTAGTGAATTCCAGTTCTTGTAACAAGGCAACAGAATGTTTTAATCCACTACATTCCAGCAAATGGGATCTATTTGACAATTTAAAAAAAGATTAAGTCCTCCCTTCTCTGTAAGATTTTACATACTATTTTAGATTAATTTCCACTATAAAGAAGTACTGTTGCAGTTTACTTTTCCCACCCTACTATAAAGCAATGCAAGTAATCATTACTGGAACCCTTAAAATAATGCTGTTGAGCATAAGGAAATCATAATTTCTTATGCAGCACCTGCACAGTTCTTTCTTATATACACACATCCCAAAAGTACTCCCCAAATTACCAAGATCACGAAAACACAGTTTCAACTTCCAGATAGTCTGATGGCACTGACATCCAAGGGAAGCTGAGCAGTATTTTATCACTGATGCTATCCATCTCTATGCAGGGCTCAGCGAAGCTCCTCGCATCTCCGTGAGCCTGCGTTCCCAGGGAAGCGGTGCCAATGTCATAGTCCAGCTGCCCGGGTCAGAATGCGGCCCCAAACCTTCCGAGGGAGAAAAAAGAACTCTCCTAAGTCTGAAGCCAAAGGAAGTCCTCTGAGATGAGGACTCAGCATAAAAGCATCGTTATTAGGCTCCCGGCATCCACTATCAGACTCAGAAGGGATTCAACAGCGCTGGCCTCACAGGATCACTCAGAGGAGCTGCGAGCCTGAGCCCCGTGCTCTGTGTCATGTACAGCCACCGACTCCGAAGAGACGTATAAGCCAAAATCTCCACGTTCAACTGATGCATATGTAAAACAGAAACCGCTCACATGCTGCCATTGCAGCAAAATGCTTGAAGAGGAGACGTCCCTGTGTAATTCACTTAGTGCTCAAGCATTCCAAAAGAATAATGCGCTACTAAAAAAGTTCTTCATGAAAGAAATCAAAGTTACTTATTTTTCATGGAGTAACTGAACTGTGGTCAAGGCAGTTCAATAATCAGTGCCTCCTTAACAGCAACTGAATTACAGACTGCAGAAAGGACTTGGATTGCCGTGTTCTTCAACAGCTCTGCTAATGAATATCTATATTTCTCTTCCTAACAATCCTTAATTTATTAAAATGAAGACTTCTTAAGATCTAGTATATGTATTTTCCACATTCAGTTTCCCTGGAAGTGCACTCTACACCCAGCACGCTTTGTGTTCAGCTCCCCTTTCGCATGCCTGTCTCAGAGTGCCTAGGCTACACTCAGGTACACAGGCCTTTGATTAGACTACAGATTTACTCCTCTCTTCTCAAAAGAGACCATCAACCAAGTGCCACACAAAAAAAACAACCCACCAAACAACAACACACCAGCTGTGGTGAAGGCACAATATGTTTGGTTTTGCACCGGAGCTGTATTGTAGGATTCCTATACATTGTCACAATATAAACAATTGCCATTGTATGGAAAAGCCAAGACTTACCCAGTAACTTTAGGAAATAAAACATACCTCTTTATTTACAAACACAAAACCTAACATCACTGCTATATACTACCATCAAGCCAGTATTTGACAAATATTGTACAAAACTACAGATACCAAAAAATAAAATAAGAGATGGAAGAAAATAAACCAAGGACATATACACTGTACAGAGAAGTTTTAACAGAAATGAAGGCTGGAGTCTGTGACGATTCATATGCTTTAAAACAATCTAGAGAACCATTGCCTGTGCATCTTTTAAAGCTTGTGGGGTCAGTCACACCACATACGGGTGGATTTGACATAACGGTGTTCCAGGAAAGATGCGAGTCATTCTACAAGCAGAAAGAACAAAGAAAACTAATACTGTACGCAAGGGAATGGATTTCATTAAATGAAGCAGGCCACTGTACCAAAGCCGGAAATGAAAATACCAGTTTCAAAAAACTTTCTGATTTAAAATGTCTCCTCTCTTCCCATGTTTATACCTCATGCAACTATTGCATACTTCCGACTGCAAATTAATACATCTCTTTATGACTCCTCTTCTTGGTTTTTAATGTCTGCAGGATACTTTGAAAATTTAAATACGTAGTGATAATCTCAATAATTACATCTGGGGAAAAACTGAAAGTAATTGCATAGGAACTATAAAAGTCTAGAAAACAAGGGGCATTAAGAATGAAAACTTTCTTTTAACAGGTGGTTGGTCTAGTACAGAAAGGTATCAGGCTGTAGGTATTGGATGGAGAAAGTGTCTCTTCCTATCCCCACAAGGAAAATATTACAACCATCTTTAAGGAATAAAGGTTAAAGTATGGCTGGGAACGAGCTGTTAGCATTCATCTTTCTTCCATTCTTGATCCAGAAGTGGGGAAAAAAAAAACCCTGAAAAACTATTGTTTCAGTTCAGAGAAATATTGGTTCTGTTTTTCTCTAACTGCCAGTACCTACCAGCTAAGGAGGAAACCAGCTGTCTCTGGTAGGGCACCTCACAGGAAAGAGACAGAATAAAAACACTTGCAAGGACAGAAAGAAACTGCCAACAGAGCTTTTCATTTCACAGGCTAGAAGAAACCGAGTATTTTATCCAGAGCTACTTTCGTTTGTTCCTTCTCTCATAAGCAGAGTCATCCTTCATGTCTAAAATATTCACAACACGAAGATTCATTCTTTGCAGACTTCAGAGGGTGTCTTGATTCTTCACATTAGATATCTATCCACTTGAGATGAAATCAAACCTGGCACATAATCATCAGCAGTGTTTCACTAAGCATGTCAGCACAGAAGACATCACACTGAGCTAACAGAAAAGCTGACAAGGTAATGCAGCTGGCATAGAAGGACTTACAACTCACCGAAATGAAAGTTAACAGCAAAGAAAGGGAAGTTTGCAGGATACACAGTCGTACAGCATCAGGAATAAAAAATACACACTTTGGGTGTTCTTCAATTCAGGAACAAAAGAAAAAAAATATTTAAAAGACAATGGCTGATAAGCTCTGGAGTGGCAGACTGTTGGGTACCAGCTCATTTTAGAAATAGTTACATATGTCAACACAAAGGCAGTCCAATTAGTCTCTTTGCAAATCACATGACCTGAGAGTCAGCATCTTACACTGTTCGACGAAGAGGCAGTTAAGGAGGAATGAAGGCCGTTTCCTCTTCCATATTCATTTCTTACAAAAGTCACTCCCTGAATCCATGAACAATCAGTCTGCTGTATTAGTCAGTCCACTCTGACTGAGCATTTCATCTATTTTCCACATTATGGTGTCAATATAGGAAAGAATACAGGAAGATAAAGAAGAGTGTCTTCACAACAATTCTGAGATTGCACCACCTGCTAAAGAGATCAAAGACAGGTGAAAAATAAGTAACCAGACTCAAACAGGTGTTACCAGAAACCAGAGACCACCAAATATGGCAGCATTTCCAGAAAAAAAATGAAAGAGAACAAGATTTTCTAGATAAAGCCATTCTCTTCAGAATGAGATATAATCAACAAGACACTACCTACAACAAATTAAGATCTCCAGTATTTCTGCATTTGTACTTGAGATCACATGCACAGGCATGGACAAGGCGGCTAAGGAACTCCGAGCTTTTACTCCACAAAGTTGCAAGCAAACTTACCTGGTGTACAATTTTTTGATTCATTAATCCCAGAATCTCAGAGCAAAAGACAACTGAAAACAACAAGTTTCACCTAAGTCTGGGTTAAACCAGATTGCTGTAGGATTTTATTCTGAAACAATAAAATGGATAGAGCTTCTCAGTTTGTTTATACTGAAACCTGATTTTGACATAGCTTTAAAAGTAAGACATTTACTGCCAGACTGCACAGCACAGTGACACAGACGCACTTGCGCCAGGCTCCAAGTCCCGGCCATGCAGCCTGCAGAAAGACACTGTACTACGGCATATCAGCAAACAGTTTCCAGAGCAGAAACCCTTATCGTGTGACTGTTTTGCGACTGATTAGTTACTTCAGAAAGCAACAGCACAAGGAACTAGCAGAATTAACAGCTTTATGCACAAGAGACAGAAAAAGCAGTCTGGCTCCAGGATCCCAGGCAGGTGGCCGTTTGAATTTGGAAGTGTGTATTTGCATGTGGTGGAACACTGGCAACCCCAAGAAAAAACTGGCTGCCCAAAATAGGAATTTTAAGTACAAGCCATAAAGAGAACAAAGGCAGACGGACATGAACTTCAGGGACTAAAAGACTACTTGTGAGTTTGCAAAGATCCAAGTGACAGTTTCTTTCAGCGGACAATCTGTTCTTCTCAGAACATGACTCATACAGATGCTTCCAACATCGACTACTGAGATCTACTGCATGGATCTGTTAGATCCTCTTAAGTCAACAGTACTGTAGAAGGGAGCACAATAACAGGTCCTAATGAGAGACAGAAGTCCATCACAGCAATATTGATTATTTGCCTGTATCTCAATCAAGCTAAAGAACATCACCATGGAAAAACACCTTAAAGTGCTGTCCTGGTTTCGGCTGGGATAGAGTTAATTGTCTTCCTAGCAGCTGGCACAGCGCTGTGTTTTCAGTTCAGTAGGAGAAGAATGTTGATAACACCCT
>JAVKLA010000052.1:3038724-3066913 GCA_034782735.1 Sagittarius serpentarius | reverse complement strand
GGCCCAGCGCCGCGCCCCGCCCCCCCACCCCTGCCCACTCCTCACCGCGCGGCGGCGGAGCTCAGGCAGCGCGTTGGGCAGCCCCGGCGCCTGCGCGAGGAGGGTTCCGGGCGGGCCCCGCGGCCCCAGACCCGAGGTTCCGGGGCGCGGCGGGCGGTGCTCCCGGGGCGGCGGAAGAAGCACCGACAGCAGCGGGGAGCGGCCGTTCACTGCGGCTTTATTGTGCAGGGCCCGGTAGGCGAAGGCTGAACTCACAGTCGCGTCTTTTACAACACAGGGAGTGCGGGGGGGGTGGGGGGGGTTAGTACCGCGCGGTTCGGAAACAAACAAAAAAAAAAACCAACCGAAAAATAATAATAACAACAACAATAATAATAATGATGATAAAATACAAGGGTTGAGCTCGGTCGTTCCGGTTATTGCACTTTCTCGTACGCGCTCGGTAAGCTGGTTACGTTTTCCTGTAACGCCGTGACACGCAGCAGGCCGGGCCCCGCTCCCCTGGCCAAGCAGATGAAGCCGCTGAAAGAACATTTAGTGCTATTTTATTTTTAAGCCCCGAGGGAGTTTGAAACAGGTAAAAGGCTGCTTTCCCCTGAAAAGGACAATTCGTTTTGGTTGGTTTTTTTTTTCCTTTTCTAAAGCAGGGTTACTTGTGTAACTTAGTTTCAGGGGCTCCAGGGAAGGCAGGGGGCTGCTCTCTCCTTCCCCAAACATGGGCAGCCTAGGCTCCCAGGGGTGGCGATGGGGGAGAGCCCAGCCACCCCCCTTCCAGGTAAACAGCATGCCTGCTTTTCAAGTCCCAAAACAAGGCATTTAGTGTATGTAACAATCCTCTGAATTAAGTATCTGCTGCTTCAAGACACAGCAAAAGCAGCATCGCTCTGCCAGGCTGCCACAGCCCTCCAGACCCTTCCTCATCCCGTACGGTGTGAGTGCCTTTTCCCCCAGCTCATCCCACTAAGTGTAGTCTAAAGGAAAAGCTTAAAACTGGACTGGGGAGGCCCAAGGGTAGAGCAAGTTCCTGGCAGCTCTCAGGCTGTATTCAAACCTTGCAATGACCTAGCAACTCTTCTAGCAGAGCCACCTCAGAATGCAGACCTCACACCCGTGACTGTTGTAAACAAAGCTTGCTTTTTTTTCCCCAAAAAAGCAGTGTAGGCCTGATCTCTCCTTCAGGCTTACAGGAAGGGATAGAGAAGTTTTACTCCTCACTGTTCACAGAAGTCAGCCTCAACCTCTAGGATTTAGCTTGGTTCGAGTGGCAACAATCACACTGCTGGAACAACACGCGCTGGTTTGTCTCCATAGACAACAAACCAGTCCTGGTTACATGTCATACATTGTACAATGCGCAAGGTATAAATACCCTTTTACAATATAACATTAAAACATACTGTAACAAACATCTTCAGTAGATTGAGGTGGTAAAGGTAGCCTTATCTGGGAGAAGAGTCCCTGCTCAGCTTAGTCTCACTGCACCAGGCTCAGAGGTGCTTGAGTTTGGTACCACTTCCAATTTACAGTCTGTAGAATCTTTTAATAAAGTAATTATTCACCTTGTTTTCCTTGCTCTAATGGGGAGGGGGTGTGCGTATGGTAGAACACTAGTTTTAAAGATGAACAGGGTATGTGAAATCTCTCAAAACAAGTTTAGTCAGGCAGCTTTACACCCAACAGAAAAAAAAACCGCAGAGAAGTAGCCGTACTGAGTTTGGGAAAAGCTGCAGATCTACAATGCCGCACATGCAAAAAAAGACAAACCAAACGGAAACGACATTAAGGTAGCTACAAACAACAATAAAAAGGCATCAGATAAATGTCTGGAGATGGCTACACAGGAAAAGCTATACAAGACATTTCTGGAATTGCATATACGGAGATTTAAATTTTATTCATACATTTATTATTTACACAAGCTACCTCTGTTCATTGCCAGAGACTGACCTTGACTCTCCTAGTTTTAAATAAGGTTACAAACCACCACACACAGCAGAACAGAGTTAATACTGTTAGTGTCATTGGTGGCATGAGCGTGCACCAAGGCAGTGAAACGCTTATCGATTCTACTTTGGAAAAGTATTCGTTCTTCTGCGCATGTGGTTCTTGGTTGCTGCACTTTCAGCTGGAGCAGCTGGCGAGGCTGTATCTGTATAGAACCATACTGTTAATGCCATCACAGACCAGAAAAATGCCCACATGTGCAGGTAAGTAAAAAAGTTTTCTTTTATATATATATAAAAAAGCGCACTAATTCTGTTTATTGCACAAAGAAGATTTAAACTAGACTAATACTGCAGGGTTATGTATCCCTTTCCTTTGTTCAAGCTGTTTAACAGGCAGACTATCGGTTGTAATTTTGCTGTATACTAGCCAATAAATTCCAGCAACAAGGTGCAGTAATTCCACATGCTCACACTACTTTGGATGCAGCATGCTAGCTTTCTTGGGAAACAAAGCCATTGCGTGCCCATCCTCTGCAGCTGGAAGGAAGGAGCAGTAAACCCAGGGAGAACTTGCCAACTCAGTATTTCCTCATGTAGTAAACAACGTGCATTTTCTATTTCAGCCTCCACCCTGTAAGTATGTTGCATTAAGATCAACCAATCTTGCCCCAAAAATGCAAAAGGCAAGGATATTCTTTTCAGAAGCAGCCCTCTTGGGAAGGGCAGCAGGACCACCTCAGCCCATACTTTCCTTGCAAAGGATTCCCCTCCCCCCGATTTTTTATTCTTTTCAATACAGCCAAATTAGAGATCCCAGAGTGAAACGATAGATGAACAGACACAGCCACGATACACAGCTACTGAAGAAGAATGAATGACCTGTTTTCCCTCAAGTATGCTCTCACCAAGCATGTGACTTTTTAAAAGCTGAAGAAACCTTATTTTTAAAAATGTTTGTCATAGCACAATTTAAAACTGTCATTGCCTTTACAACTAATTCAAAAACCAAATTTAATTAAAATGAATTGGCATTTTCCCCATGGACAGTCATTAGTTGTAATGACTTTGTTTCAGTATTACAGTATGTAATCTCTGAGCAGTCTTCCATTTTACCAGAAGACTGTAAAAGAAAGGTCAGGGTTCTTCAGACGTTCAAAGAACTATTATGAAGCAAAATTACCAGGAAGAAAGCTTGTTTACAGAAGTAAGAGGTGAAGGGTACATAAGAGATAAATAGCTTATAACTTGGGGTATTTGCACTGCAGTGGAACAGTATATAAACCCCCTTAGGTAAAACATGGAAGCTTTGCTCCTGTCAATGTAAACATTTTGAGTGTTGCAAGAAGCTAATACAGACAGATGGTCTTAGCTTCTGAACACTTTCTAGCCTAGAGCCTCTGCTTTCTCTTTCGTCTCCAACCGCACTGCAATTGGTGCCAATCGATAAGTGATTGGGATAGTTATGTGTAGACTGAAGGCCACCTAGGACCATCAGTTAATGGGAATAGTTTTTACTTTACTGAGTAAAGACTGTTGTGATCAACTCCTGGCAACACAGACGCTACCGGAAACACACAAGATGCTTTTCTTTGACTGGTGTTTGTGTGGGATTGGCAAAAATCCCTTTTAGTTCAAGGGTGTGGATTTTCTATCTTATTTGCACAACTCCATAATAAAAGCTGCAGCGGGGTAACTAGCATCGACAGGGTGTACCAGGGGAGATTTCTCTGGCTGCTGTTCAAGATGGAACATCCCCGAGGTCTCACCTCTACGAGCAATCTTCTGGTTGCTATTACCTGTCCCACTCATGTTGGCCACAAAGAGCTACATCTGAAGAAGCCATCAGCAGAGTTAGGGGTTCAGAATTCTCCCACAATTAAGAATTCTTCTGCACTTCCTTTTCAAGTAGAGTCATCCAACCCTTTATTTGGGTGCTCAGAGCTTGACTTGCAGAGCCTGTCCATGATCCCCTGCAGCATAGGCTGAACAATCCCCAAGAGAGGGCGCTGGGAGGAGTCTCCATCCCAGCAGGCTTCCATCAGCTGCCAGCATTCCTCATCAAACACCGGAAGACGCTCCGGGCGAACTCCTGGAAAATGGAGAGGGATCTGGTTACCATCAGTACACCTCAAATCTGAGAGAAGCTTTGCCTGATGCTCATGGCTTTGGTGCAGGCTGAAGTGACCAAAGTGGACTCTCGGGGCTCTAATCCTCTTGATAAAGGCTTACATTTCAGCAATGTTGCTGAGACTTCTTTGGGAGAATTGCTGAAATCGCTCAGGAGATCATGCACACTTCCAGAGGATGGTCAACACATTTTATATTCACTGGAGCCACCTCTTTGCAACTACTTGGGAGAAAAACTAATACCCTCCCCTATAAGAAAATAAGCTCCCCTTGCCCCCAGCTCATAATGGTGCCTTTGGGAGCAAGTTCAACATGAGAACAAGCAGCAAGTGCAGCCTTCTGACCAAATACAAGACTCACTCATCTGAGTTAATCTTTTTCACATGAGAAGGGGAGAGATTACAGGCACAGGAACTAAGGACACGAAGTAGTAAAGCATTTTGATACTGTGACACAGCACGAAGGATTAAGCTACCACAAAACATAGTACTACTATAAACCTACACAAACATAAGAGTAAGTTTATATTTTGGGTAACAAGTAGCACAGTGTGTTTTACTCAACATCCAGCTTCCTCAGCACATTAAGCATTCAAACGTACAGATCACCACAGCCTCCAGAAATTGCAAGGGATTAAAGATTCTTTAGGGGATCATGCCTGGCTGGTTCTGGGGTCTGGTTGACATCATACGTGTTGTACTACTTTGCCTGGTTTAAGTGGTGTGCTAGCACAGTTCCTATGACACTGTGGCAAAGAGGTGGTTAACTGAAAGCCTTTTTTTATCCCTGCTAATTTTAGTTAGACTTTCAGTAGAATACGTCCAAGTTTAACTAGATAAGTGTTACTCGTTAGACTGTGAATGAAGCAATACAACTTGTATTTTTACCTTTCAGTTACAAGAGGATAAAAATGGATTTCCTCATCTCCTCAAATTTTACTCAAGCATAAACTATCAACCAATAGAGTTCAAATCAGCCATTTATACCTCTTCTAACGTTGTTCCAAAGGTGATCTTTGCTTGCACATCTCTCGAAAGCCTCTGGTAACTTCACATGTCCCGAACAAATGTACCAAAACAGAATGCCAAATGCATAAACATCCACTGAGTTATCGTACTTTCCTGTGACAAAAATACATTCGATCAGCATGGCAAACGTCATCATCATCACTGGAAAATGAGCAGTCTGAGAACTAATTTCAGTGTTCTACTTCCTCAAGTTAAAACCACAACTTTATTGCCAGAAGGCAAGACTTGCATGAAGCCTAGGAACACATCAGGAGTCATTGCCAAAGGTGGAGAGATAAAAGTTAAGACCTTCCAATTCTCAGAGGATTTACACGCTTAATCTGTACCAGCAGTTCCCAAGCTGAGGTTCACAGCCCACTGCAGGTACAGGTGCTCAGTGTATTTCAGACTTAAACACCAACATTTGTAAGACTATCAGTTCTGCCTGGCTCTGCTGCTAGCCCAGGAGTCTGTCGGAGCCGACATCAACCTCTCAATCCTGAAGTTTGGCGACTACTCATTTATAGCAAGTTCACCCACTGAATAAGAAAAGATTGAGCATGCTATGTGCTTAAGGGCTAAGCCAATGCTCACCTCTGTAAGGTCAAGGTCTAGCCTGCTAGTCATTTCACTGTTAGTAGTAAGAATGACCTGAATATTATTTTCTAAATTAAACACAAATAGAGTTGCTTCAATTTGATTGCAATCTTGTCAAGGCAAGGACAGCATCTCACAGAGGTCCATACCACACTATCAGAATCCTTTTGGTCTAAGTGCTACAGTAAGCTGCTTGCTCACAAAAAAAACCTTAGAGAGAATGCCTGCCAGAAGCACAATGCATAGTGAATTTGAACACATTCCACATGTAACAGCTTGGAAATTCTTTACAGGGGATCATTTCTGAAGTATTTGCCTATGAAAGCCAAGTATTTCCAGCTTCTTAACAACTAGTAATTTAACTTTCCAACTGCAAGAGTATTAATCACTTCAGCAAAGCTTATGAATCCCACAGTTCTCTTTCAAGTAAGCAAAGATTTAAGACTGACACTTAAAAAACAGGAAAAAATATATAGCATGCATTGTAAGCAGGTAGTCTTCCGGGTTTTGTTTTTGGTTTATGTTTGTGTTTGTTTTTTATTTTTTAATTATTTTTACCTCGTAAGCAAGTTGAGATATTAATTCAAAGTAATGGGCAGGACAGTAGTGGATTCAATCAACGAGCATACCTGTAAAGAGCTCAGGAGCCATATGAATGGGTGTGCCTACAATACTGCCAGACATCATGGCTTCTGGTTTGCAGAACCCCAAATCAGTGATTTTGGCTCGATTCTTTTTGTCAAGCTGTAGAAGAATTCATACACAGGCAGCTGATAACCATACTTCTCAGTTTTAGTACTGCTTTTTAATATTAAGGTTTTAAACTATTTTTACATTTGAAGGGTTGGGCATTTGTTCTGAAGTAAGCTTCTCTGATTACTTGGCTGCTCTTGGACATTTACCTAGTTAAGCTCAGTAACAAGACATGCCTTCACTTGTCTTCTACACAGAGGGTGTGGTTGGCATTTAATAGAACCAGGAACTGAAAGTCCTACTTGTAGCTCAAGCTCTCCACCTTCGAGAGAAGTCACTCTACTGCTCCCTTTCCCCTAGGCTTTCTGCCCAAACATGAGTTAAGGAAACCTCACTGGAAGGCTCGTTGTGGCTAACAATACCGCAAGTTAAAAAGACCCTATATGAAGAAAGCTATTACTTCACCTGTATTATGCCTCTCCCTCCCACTAAAAGGGCCTCTTAAGACTTCAGGATTAGCCAGATACAAAAGTTTTCCTTACCAAGACGTTTTTAAGTTTGATATCCCGGTGCACAAGTCCCTGACTGTGAAGATAACGGATTCCTTCAACTACATCCAAGGCAATCTGTAATCGTGTTTCTAATTCTAGACCAGCCTGAAGAATAAACAAACACAGACTTGATTCCTCAAGCGGAAGTTACTTTTGCTTACTCTTATTTGCCAAAACCACTGAAAACTAAGCAATTCTAGCTTTGTTTTACAGATTAATAGATATTTAGGTGTGGATTTTTTTAATGTATAAAAACATGTATATACACATACACACACAGATTGTTGTTACCTTTAGTCCTGTATAGAGGTCTCTGTGCAACCGTTCCATTATCAGTAAGACGGCAATGCTGGAGCCTCCTCCATAGCCATAATCTATCACAGAACCATGGAGATGTACAAGCCGCTCATGTGTCTGTAGAGACCTACAGGAAGTTCAGCACAGAAAACTGGTAATTTTTATATCCTTCCCTCCACCCCAGGCCCAGCCTCACCTTGTAAAGGAAAAAGGCCCAATAGCTGCAGCTTTAGTACAATAGTAAGATACACCTATACCATGTGCCATACAGTAAAAAGTCACAGCACCCCACAGTTCTGAGGACCATAACAATATACAGCTGTCTGATCCAATTAAACTCAAGAAAGCCTATTAAAGGTTATAGTACCAAAGAAATACTGTATTATTTCAGCTGTCTGTACTGCAGCACCTGCCTGCAGCTGTTCACTGAAAACAAGCTCGCGTTTTCTGCAGTGTAGACCCATCATTTTCTTTTGTGAGTTCAGAGAGGACAAAGACAGATTGGGAAAGGAGGGATGATTCAACACCAAAAATCAGTGGAGAAGAACTGTTTGCTATCATACTCTATTAATTCCAATTT
Organism: Sagittarius serpentarius; assembly: GCA_034782735.1. Taxonomy (NCBI): domain Eukaryota; kingdom Metazoa; phylum Chordata; class Aves; order Accipitriformes; family Sagittariidae; genus Sagittarius; species Sagittarius serpentarius. The sequence goes on along the minus strand of JAVKLA010000052.1, from coordinate 3,059,115 downwards.
ACTCTGCAAAATAGTATGCCTTCGTACAGCATAAACGCCAGAGAAGCAGATGACAGGAAGAAGCATGTCTGCCTGCCTGTTACATTTTTGCAGTGGCAATGGCAACCTGTCTTGCCTTTGCTAGAAATGGCAGCTTAGCATTTCGTGAGGTCAAGTCACTGCAGAGTAGAACTATAGCAAGCAAGGTTCTGCCTATGCAAATGCAAATAGCATTTGTTTGCAGCAGTGAAGTTAAGGACATCCATGTGGAATGAGAAAAGCACTTACGATACACACCTCATATAGTGAAACTCAAGTGCAAGGTCATTCCAGTGCTTCTCATCTGGAGGAACAACAGATTTCAGTGCACATGGGAAATGCCCTCCCCAGCTGTCACACAGATAGACCACGCCATACTGTCCTCGGCCCAGCTCACGGCCCAACTTTGGTTTGCCTGTAAGGCACAACATCCATTTAGTCAGGCATTAAGACATGTTTATTTCTTCCCATACACTATGAGGCTGGCAGCCCAGAGCTTTAAACAGGCCAGCAGCTGCACAATTCAAGGTACTCAGTATGTGTCAGATGGAGGCTCACTGAAGTAGCTGAGTGAAAAGCAAAACACTCCTCCTACTCCTTTACACCAACCGACTGCTTTAGAAGGAGGGAGCAGAAGATAATACAGAGAACATCAAGCACAGTGCTCACCATGTAACAGCACATCCTGGAGGGACCTGCTCTCCAGCGAGAGTCGTGCTAGCCGAGGAGCATGATCCTTCCGCACCTTCAGCCACAGGTCTTCTGTTTTCTCCAGCCTGCCAGAATGGCCATCTTCTAACTACAAGAGATCACATATACACTGTAATCCTGCCTGGTTTGAAGCCCTGCTGTGACAAGGTTGAGGGTCATTGCACAACTGAGTGGAGATCCTACCTAAAGCATGCCTAATTTAAAAATAGGACCTTGTATTAGGGCACTCACATCAGCTCCACCACCTCTACCTACAGAATGGCAGCCTTAACTGCACAAGCTGCTCTTTTAGCTATCTCTGTGACTGAAACTCCTCTTTCCATAAGTGGCAATGTACAAAACAAGACCTCCTTCTCAACAGCTCCACACACTCACCTGTCGCAGAGAAGCTGCAAAAGCCTCATGGGAACTGTTTAGCCTGGTCCGGAACTGGCTGCAAATGCTCTTGGCTAACTTGGACGCACTGAGGCTCTCGATAGCATCCTGAGCAACTTTCCTCTTCCAGTCACTGGTGATGGCAGGTGGGCTGACCCATGTAATCCGCTGGATTATCTAGTAAAACAGGAAACAGAATTAAGGCACTAGCACAAAAAAAGCAGAGAGTCAGTCAATTTACTCAGACCACTTAGCCACCTTGTAATAATGCACAGTCATCTGCACATAGAATTGGGCTAAATAATTACCTTATAGTAACTACTAACAACTTAGAGGTATTGATCACAACATTGTTGTATATGCACACTAAATAAGAGATTTGATTTTTCAGAATATCTGCTCAGTTCATTCCTACAAGCCAGCCACCCTTTCATGTCTGACCAAGAACATACATAGCTAGACAGCCACCACTTGGAAAACCACACAATTGTGGTGCAGCTTGTAGGCTGAAAGAACAGGCAGCATAAGCAGTAACCCAGAGACTCAGAAAAAGATGTTCCTAAACTGGTGAAAGCTACAGTGAAGCAGCTTTTTGCTGGACAGACACACTGTCAAGGTATGGATGTCAGTATGCATCGCTTCCCTTAAATTGCTGGGTGATTAAGATGCCCTGCCCACCCTTTATTAGAAGCCACAGAAATCCAGCTGCTGCACACCCAGTCTGCATCCACCTCCCAGGCCGAAGGAGGAATCTGAAGCTTTGTTACCACTCAGTCTGCACTGCACCTATTTGGGAAAAACTCATATTCCTCTCACCCATCCATACAAGGAATCTCAAGAGGGAGAAGGCAGTAAAGGTCATCAACAGCTCAGAGCAGGAACTTCAGAAAGATGAATGCTTTAACAGAGAGAAGTTTAAAACAAAGACCTGAGGAAATTTGGTCTGCTCTAGAGTGAGAAAAGCAAATTGACCTGACTCAAGATACATCGCAAAACAAACAAAAAACCCAAGAGAAACCCCCAAACCCAAATAAACATCTAGTTACCCAAAACAATCTCAAAGAGTTTCAAAATACTGACTGTCATTCCTTTGCTGTTTCAGAACAGAAAACACTAAAGAGGTATTTGCTCTAAATTAAATATTAGCATCCCCAGGAATAAACTACACATGCAGCCTTAGTGTTGAGTGGGGAAGCAACAGCTTTCCAATGCATGTGCCCAGAGTCAAAATTTAGAAAGCAGCTGTGAGTATTCACATTATTCTTTGCTCCAAAAACATTTCACTATACAGTGACATAGACTAGAAATAAATGATAAAGATGCCCATACCTGTTTGATCTGTTCCCACAGCATCCTGGTTACTGTTGAGCCAGAGTGGAAAGTGACTTCAACATGATAGGCTGCATTTAGTATCTGTAAAGCAGGGGAAAGATGAAAGTATGGGAACTTTGCAAGCCATGGTCACTACAAAATTTGCTAGACCCTCTGAAAATGAAAAAATGGACACTATATGGGATAATCCATGATTCACTTGGTTCAATTCATTTATTCTGTTAAGCTCATAGGTGTTTCTAGGCTGTAATCTGATTACTATAAACAGATTTAGGACAGGTAAACACTAGGCCTTTAAGTGACTGTTCCCCAGTTTTAGCACCTCCCTTAATGACATCAGACCCACACATACTCCAGAGCTGTGTTCCTAATTTCACTGAGCATCTCAGTCTCCTACCACCCTTTCTGGATCAGGATAAAGACCATTATTAAGAATATTCTGGACAGCCATTTAAGCCACCATACCTGTTTGAGATAATTGCTTGTGATGTGTACAGAAACATCCTTTGACTTCTCCAAACTCCTTGCAGGATGTACTGAAACCTCCCAAGACTCCTCCAGGCTCTTCAGACATCTCTCCAGAGTCCCTACAAAGCTCTCTCGCAGATAGTCCACTGAACTAATTAACTTGTTGGCAACTGCTTGGTTTAATCGAGAAATAATCAGTTCCTGAATTTGCTTAATACAACACTTTATGTCCTTGGAACTAACAGGTTCCCCATTCTCAGGAATGATGATATCTGCACAAAAGAAACGAAAGAGGCATCTTTTGTATTCAACATAGTTGCAACAATGGCTACCTGAGAGCTGCTTTGTGTGTTTTGCAAAGGAGCTACAGCACAGCCCCAGTCCAGCCAGCTTCTGCTCCAGACACTCTTTAGCTATTTTGCTCCTTCAGAAGTTCATTACTTTAGACCCAGATTACACAAACTGAAGCCAACGGTGTTTCTAAGTCACACAGAAAAAAAACCCTCATAAGCAACAGAGGAACACATATTGACTATTGCAAAGGATTAAATTTTTACCAGTCTGCATGCCTAATGCTACAATGCCAGTTTTACGTGAGGTCCCGAACGCAATCCTACATACCTTCAGTAATTTGGTATTCTGTGATAGAAAGTACTAAAGCATTAGAGTAGCTGCAGGAATACACACCTGGTTACTCCAGTTTCAAGGAAGCTAAAAATCACATCTGACCAAGGTGGAAAATATTCTGACATTTGCTTCCATTCACTGGTGTTCAAATTCACAGGATACTCAACTCTTAGCACCCAATAGACTCCATACAAGCATTCTGTAGCTACTACAGGCTTACAGTGGTACAGTGATGACAAGTCAACTATCATCTCAAAAATTAAAGGGCAGAAGCACAAAGCTGTCTTTCTATCTAAAGAAGTACAGATGAGGAAATTCTTCCAGGACACGCTGCAATCCATAAGCACTGCTGGATGTTGAATGTTATAAAGAAAGTGATACAACAGCCACACTGGTTACATTAATTTTTTTTCCTGGTACCTTGGAAAGGTTGATTACCACTTTGTATTTTTAAACAAACACTTAGCAATCACTGCTCACGCACTGTAACCACTCTGAGCGATACTACATTACTACCAGGAGCTGAAGACATTGTCTCTGGATTTTGGCCAACAACAGTCTGGCCTACTTAAAACAAATCCAGTGATCGACAGATGGCATTAGCTCCTCAAAATAACACCTTCCTTCTTTTAGGATATTACTTCAAATACTGATAGCCAACAAGATGCTACACTCTAAGTGGTATTTGTTGTGCAAATAAACACATACACGTATTTACTGCAGGTGTTTTATCTTGTACTGCCCCTAAACATACCCCTGCACATACAGAACCCTGAACTCAGGCACTACAGTGCTCCAGCTCTGTAACTGTAAAGAGTGGGACAGACAGAATATAGGAATTATTATTACCTGTCCTGATCATGGAGCAGTAACAGCCCTAAACAGGTAGAATTAACACACTCGCTATACTGTTAGCGTATGCTAGTTTGCTGGGGGGGGGGTTGAAACATGTAAATAGGTTATGTTGCAACTAAAACAAGCTCTTTATGAGGACTACATTTTGTATGGAGACTACAAAGCAAACATTTCAAGAAATAGGAAAGATCTTATCCATTTCCCACCTGTGGAAGCAAAGAGATCCAGATCCTAACCTGAAGGATTAAACATAATCCATCATTCCTCCTCTTCGTCCCAGGAGATAGCACTCCAGTTTGAAAATGGGAGGAAGTCAGTCAAGACAAAATTATCTAGAGTTTTGGCCTCTCTCATACCTCAGGAGAGTGCTCAATTCACAAAAAATAGTTTCTTCTAAACCAATAGCCTAGAGTTATTTCTGATTTTAGTTTAAATAGAAAAATCTTTCCACATCAGCCCAGTGAACTGCATTTCCTTAGAACAGAAATGATCGTTATGGTAAACCTCTGCTTAGCAAGCAGAGGAGAAAAGAGCTGTGGAGTATCAACCTACAGATCTTCACTTTGATGTTTATGACAGACCACATATTCCTGCAGACAAAATTTGGATAGCCTCTCACCCTTCACAGTTTACACATCATTCTGTATGCTTCCAGCTTATGTGTTCCTGGAAGTTCTGGTACTAGAGGATGTAGCAAGAATTCTCACATTTCCCAAAAACACACATTAAAAGCCAAGCATAGGCCTCAGGAGCACAGTATGCTGTGTTGATTTATTTTAAAAGGAAAACCTTACCTACCCAGAAGGATTTCATTTTAGGAGGTTCTATACCCAAAAGTCTTATGCAAACCTCTCTCAGACAAAGAAATCAAGCAGAAAATAGAAATAGAGCCTTCACCGCTAAACTCAAACAGCTTTTTTTTCTTAGGACAGATTTTTTTCCCCAAGTCTCAACACATCCACTGAGGCAAAGTTGAAAGAGTTATTTTCTTCTTGAGCAGAATAGGGAATTAAAGCAGAGAAGTAAAATGCCCTAAGCCAGAACTGTGAAGCAAGCTCTGGGGGAAAAAAGTCTGATTTATAAGAAACCAAGACTTAATATGTTCAGGCCTCATTTAAGGACACTGCTTTTTACCCAGGAGATACTACAGAAAAATCCCTCATGTATTAGTTCTGAATTTTCTTGCAGTCACTTGTCTAGACTGCCATTCAACTGTCCCTTAGCAGATGGCAAATATTACTCCACCACTCTCCTTTAAAGCCCCTAACCTCTTCATTCCCATTACTCTCCTGCCAGTAGTTACCTTTGAATTCCATACTAGCAGCATCCTCCAAGAGCTCCTCTTTCATATTGCTAAGAGTCTCTACAATCATGTCCTTCATCTCCTCTTGTTTGCGGTTGGCAATGTTCATCAGAGACTCATAGAGCTCATTCTCCTTCTTGCGGGTATACTCCAGCCTCTTGGGGGTGATTTGCAAGTCTCGCTGCATGTCGAAAGCCTGATTGATGAAGATGTTCAGACAGCGGCAGTGCACCTCATTTAAACTAGTAGCTGCTTCCACAAGGTGCTTCTGAAGCACCTGCCTGGAAAAAGTGCTTAGGAGACGGAGCTTCTCAGACTGCTCCACCAGCATGCTTTGGGCATCGGCATCGGGACCCGGTGCCCCACAGCTGCAGTGGTTGGTACTCAGGTACTCCAAGTCCATCAGCTGGCAGTAAAGGGAGGAGTTTTCATTATCAGGTTTTTTGGGAGAGATCAGGTCAACCCCCGACTCTGGCACTTTGAAGAAGAAAATGGGCAAAGAGAATTTCTCTTTGATTTCGCGCAGTTCATTCTCATCTGATGAAGAAAGTTCAGCCTCGCTGATGGCAAAGATGACAACAGGCAAGACTTGGTTCACATACTCTCCCAAGGTGGCTTCAGCAGACTGGAATCCACGACATGGTGCTACCACAACATCCACTTCCTAGCAAGTGAGGAAGTAAAAAAAATAGGTTTGTCCTTTTAGAAACTGATGAATGCAAAAGTGCACTGTAGTTCATTCACAAAGTGCAAAACCAGAAACATTAAAACCCTTTAGAACAGTTATGGAGTCTCACATACAGCATCATGCTTTAGTATATAGCCTACCTGCAAGGCTGCCGATAGCCCTCTCGCAGGGATGCAGCCAGACATGGATTAGTGCCTACTGTCTCCAATTTTGTACCAAGTGCCTTTAAGTTTTAGCCTAGTTCAGAACAAAACTTAGAACAAGTTTCCCAGATAAGTGCCATCACAGAACAGCTGTCATTCTTTAGCTTATACCTGTCCCATTTTGCAACTCTCTCTCCCACTGATGTTTACCAGATCTATAGCTCTTTGAGGAGATATCCATGCTGTCAGTTTTCAGTGCAGCTTCCAATGGTAGAAAGCACTACGCTAGCCACTACTGCCAACACAAAGGCAGCACAATAAGTGATTCCAAAGAGTTCACAGCCAAAGGACAGATAAGGAGGAACAGATGGTTGTGACAAGCTTAGTTATGACTTGTTCAAATCCAACCAAAAGCTAAGAGATGTATTCCATTTACTTATTTTCTTACTGCACAGAGTTTCACTGCTTTGGTCATACGCTCCTGCTGACATCACTTCTTACTAAACCTACTAAAAAGGGCCAGTTCTGAAACCTGCTTCCTTCCCTTCCAAGGAAGGAGGCAAGGTTCAGCTTTGGATATGCAAGAACATTGTTAGAATTGCATACACCACTCTACTAAAATAAGGAAAGAAAATGTCAAAGGCTTTGAACTGAAGAGAGAATTTAAGTGCCATCTTCCTGACTCCTAACAGAGGGCAATAATTAAGAATTCTTCAATCATTTTTCTCCACCAGAAAAATAAAAGACTTGACCACATTTCCCGACTGCTCTGAGAGCTAAGAGGAAGTCGTTACTGCCATGGCACTCCCCGGCGCTGAACTCAGACCTGTCTGATGCACAGGAGGTTAGGCAGAATGGGATGTGCAGTGCTGCAATATTCACCAGGACGGATGACTCACACCAGCGACTGTAAACAAAGGAGGAAGCCAGTGCTGTCTCTAGGAGACAGGGAGAAAACCAACACACACAACCGAACACAGCGTGAGCAACTGGTCCTTCTGTTTCCATAGAGGCCTCTCAGACTTTTCCAAAGAGTATTAACAACATTTCTTGCCCACTTTTTTTTTTTAAAAATGTCCTATAGAAGTCTATGCTGTAATACTGTTAGGGACCAAGTCTTCCTTTATGGGGAATACCTATGACTCACACTGGATTCCTAAAATTTTTAAGCTGTTCTCACAAGGTCACGCTGCTAAACATGCTTAACACTTCTGACAGAGCTGTAAGCATGAAATTGCTGTCAAGTAACTTCATTCCCATTTTGCCTAACTAAAAGGCCCTTTGTAAAATATCAAAGCCTCTCACTTAGCAATCTGAACATCAGGTACGCAAATATCAGAGTTATAGCTTTTCCACTTAAAATATGATGCAGAGGTACTGTCAACAGCAATACAAAAAAGGCAGTTTAAAGAGAATACCATGCAGACACACTATGTCTTCATCTATAGATTCAGACTTGCAATGCCAGGATGACCACTGCATCCCATATCCCAGAATAAAAAAAAAAAAAAAAAAAAAAGTTAAAGTCAAGGATGAAGTAGGTCTTGACCTACAATAAGCCAAGTGGAGTCTCACTAAATGCATTCAGGGACCACTGAAGTGTGCCATTTTACTAAGTCAACAGATAATTCCTCATTTCCAAATCAGTTAAAAAGCATTTATTTGATACATCCCAAGAGAACCTCGTCCTATTTTGCTAAGCTTCGGGCAGTTTAATCACTGTTTGCTTAGGTAACTGAGGTGCTGAGAGGCTCACCCCATTTAGTCAGATTTTTACCCAAACTCCTACCAAGCAGATTATGACTTAAGGCCCAGCTCAGTCTTTTTCTAAGCCATTTTGAATACTCTGCCTTCCAAGAATAGTCTGTGAATCACTGAAGTCTGACAGTTACTGCATTTATTACATATGTGAGCTAGTTTCATTACCTCCCTATTAATCTGAGGTACATATATACCCCTAGATTCTACACAGAACATTCCCCTCCCCCCCAAAATCCCCCACATTTTTCTGAAATCTTGCCAGTTTACTCTGTTTCCATGGGGATCCGAGTCAGAAGTTCAGTAAACTCTAGATTAGAGAGAATCTAGGTAAGAAAACTGAACTACACCTCAAATCTCCAGCAAACACTGCTCTCCTTTACAGAGCATAATTGCTTTGATTTGTGCAATGACTCTGAACCCCACTTCATCAGGGAATTTTGTTTTACCTTTGCTGGAAGGGCCAGCCCAAGAAAGCCTGTGAGGTGTACACGCTCATGAAACAGCCTGAGAAGCAATGCTCTTTTTCTGACCATAAACTATTCCTCTGTAAAAGATATATCACTAAGCAAGCAAAACTAGAAATAGACATCAGGTTTCACATGGGTGGAAGAATAATTCATGGTGCTGGCATCTTCAGTATCTGCTACCCTCAGTTATGCCAGCATAGAGGGACAGATGAAGATGACTTCAGCTATTTGGTGCTGGTACGTGGCAGGAACAGCTCAGCATACCCCAAAGTAAACTGATGCTACGTGGAAGGAAGAGGGTCTCAGCCAACACGAAAGCTTTTCAGCTTTCTGTATTAATGCCACAACCAAACACACTAAAAATATCCTCAAGAAGGAGATCAGGGCATGTTCTTCCAAGTTTTAAGCAGGATGTATATTAAAATAACAACCCAATAGGTACTTAACCACATTCTTTGCTACTCGTAACAACTACTAATTCATATGACCTGAATCACTGCTATAGTACCTGAAGAAAGGCAACGATAAACCCAAACTAATTCTTCTGTTAGAGCTCATAGATCCATCTTGTATTTCTCCATTCATTTTCCAGCTTTGTCAGAGCAGCTGAAAATTTTTCTTTCCCTACAAGCGCTGGCTAAAACTTTTCAGCCTGACACTCAAAGTTGCATGAAGCACAAAGCAGGACCAAGGCATGAAAAATGAAGCTTTCACCCCTCTTAACCTCCCCCCATTCAGCTGTACCATCCAGACAAAAACCAATACTTAGAGAAGTCCATTTCAGCTTCCAGTCACAACTGATAAGATTCAGGGAAAAAGCCAACTGTTTACTTCCACTATAAATCTAATAATCTGCCTGGCTATATGGATTATTCCCCATGACCTAGATGCATTCCTGTGCACAGTGATCCCCAAGGAATAGAGTAGCTTTGCCAAAGTTTTTCCTTCCCTGACATTTTACATTTAAAAATAACTAAGTTCACATACCTATTAGCACAAGGTAGTGTTCTCACAGCAGCTGACCCACGCAAATGAAATTTTTGGCTCCTTTCTCCTCACCCCCTTTTCTGTGAAACAAGTTTTGATTGAGACATCCTTCAGTAGCACAGAAAAGCAAGCATGGTCCCACCCTAGATATCAGACTAAAGAAGAAAATTCAGGGTGCTCCACTGGCAGTTCAATATTAAAAAGTGGTATATTCTACACTTGCATTGAATTTATCTCCAAGTGAAAAAAAAGTAGTTTAGTTAACGTTTGGATACTGTTGACTTACAAATAACTTAGCCTTTCTTTACTGGAGTAATGGCTAATGAGACTGGATTTAGCAAACAAGTATCTGCACCAAGAAGCATGATTCACCATTAAGTGCCTGCACAGAACGGCAGCATGTAATCTAGGTGCCCAAGCAAGCCTGTGCAATTAAGTTTCTCGGTAAGAGATGCTTAGGCCTAAAAAGCTGCACAGCATTCCCCAGGCCCTGAAGTCACCGACAGCTCCTCTGATGGCAGCCTACTGGTAGATAAGTGTCCTCCCTATGGTGAATGAATGTGATTTCAAACAGAAATCCACAAATGAAATTCTCATCTCCTATAACTGTTCAAGTCTACAATGAGGACCTGAAAATGTTTCTTCAAACACTAGTAAGGTGTTTGAATATCTAGAATGTAAGGTTATCATGAAACACAACTTATAAGCACTCTGCTGTTGGGAGAAAAACAAACAGACGAAAATACAGGGATTCTAGGTAACAAGTGGGGTAAAATTCAGATTGATTTCCCTCCCCCTCTGCCCAAAAGGTGCTGAGATCCTTCAAATTATTTCGTTCCTGGGCAAATCTAAATCCTTAAGATCTGTACTGAATAACATGTTATCATCAAGCATGCAATTGTTATTAGACTGCATAATTTTGTTTCACAAGTTAAGAAAAAGCAGAAGTTCCTTCAGAGTAGTTTTACAGACAAGCAACTTTGGACCGTGCCCAAAAGACCTCATCCATTACTGCTCCAGATATATATTCTGCTGGTCACAGAAGTAGTGTCCATGACTAGCAGATATTTACTTAAAACTTTTCTGTCTTGGTGTACACTGAGCAGAGCTGGAGAACGCACATCAGCTAGAAGGGTGGAAAAACCACAGGTCTCTCAACAAGAGGTCAGACTCCTATAATTTAACAGGAAGCTATCCCTAGCCCATTTACCTGCTAAAATGCATTATGTTCTCCTACCAGCCTTAAACAAAATTTTCTTCTTCCTTTAGCCCATTGAATTCTTGTAAGGAATCAATCCGAAGTGAGCTGTGATTCACCCTCCCTCTCCTTCTATTGGAAGAGCTTTTTATTTCACCAACCCTTTTCAAATTAAGCTGACTAGCTGTTTTCATCTAAGTGTCCTAAATATAACCAAAGCCAGACAGAGATATCTTTGTCACTCACATGAGAAATCTGAAAGAGAGTTGTAAACTGCAGTGTGTCTAAACTGGCCCATATAAAAATGTAATCAACTAAAACAAATGTAAAGCTAAATACTCTTTTATGCATAGCAAGGCAGGATTTTATAAACAGAAGATCCAGAACAGGCATTTACTTTGCAGCAACAGCAGCTGATCTGGTGCTCTTTGGGAAAGTAGTGGATGCCTAACGTACAGTTCATACAAACATGGCACTTTCTCTTTCAGTGGATACAGGAAGCCACAAATGCACTACAACATAGCGCTGATTTGGCTGATCTCGTTAGGCTAGGCTTAACTTTAGCTACAGACTGGGTTTGTAAAATGTATTTCAAACTGATGAAGATAGACTGGGTCTTCATTTTCTGCCTATTTACAATCAGGCCTCGATTCATATGTCCAGAAAAAAATTACCTTGCTATTTTATTGTTCAAATATGAAGTTCATACTCTTACTCATGTGACAACAGATCACATTCCTTGCACTTAAGAAATTTATATTTAAGAATTAATTATCTATTCCAGATATTCGACTGCCAAACACAACGCTGCAGAAGTATTATACTGCAATAACAAGGGCTCGACATAAGCTTTCGTTGCATTTCGTATCTTATGAAAGCTATAAAAAGCTATGAAATACAACCTTCACCTTTAAAGATATCTGCTAAACAACAAGCTGCATGACTCACAGGACAGGAATACGTTTTATGAAGAAGTAAAAGGAAATTCACAAAGCAAGATACTAACAACATTAGAAACAGCACTGAGAACAGACTCCCATCTTCTTGTTCTTAACACCTTCGATTTCCACTGACACCACAGCAATGTAAAAAGCCACCCTGTCAAACGAAGTCAGGTCATTTTTTCAGATGTTGGCATTATGCAGCTTTTTTCCTGACAACAAGCTTTTCAGGACAGAGATAAAGTACGTATCCTTGTACGACAGCTTCTAGCTACTATCAGACAGCAAAGCTAACTCTGAATGACCTTGAAACTGGAGTAAAATTTTAGAAGACACTTGGAGTTACATCTGAGTAAGCTTGGCTTCTGAAGTGGATGGAAACATTACAGAGGAATGATAATGCTAAAAGTCAACAAGGAAACAAAAGCACACAAGCATAGACAGTGATGTCCAATTAAAATCCTAACACCAGACTTGCAGCTCTCTAATTAAAAAAAAATTCCTATGCTTGACAGTTTACACATTAGGTTTATTAGGGACTACAAATGTTACATCTTAAGTTCACTGCAACGACGGTACATGGACACCTAGTTACCTTTAGTAGTGAGTATGGCAGCATGACCTCCAGCTCTGCTATCCGGTGAGCGGGATCTTCGCTGTCCCCATGAATTTCTAAGTCCTCCTCTGGTATCGTGTCCCAGTGCCCTCGGTGGGCTGCCATCATATGGACCAGTTCATACTGCTCAGGCAGCGCTAGGCTAATCCGTGTTTGTGTCCCGTGGGTGAAACGGATCCGTCGCCTCCTACAATTCTCCTCATTGCTGATTTTGGTGGTAGGGAGCAGCTTCTCACCCAGCAGTATGTTGAGTAACTGGCATTTGGCATTACAGTTCTGGCCAAGAATCAGAAGGCAAGGGTGCCAGCTCACAGTCCGCTGGAGATGCTCTTCCTCATGGCGAGGGAAGGAAATGAAATTCTGCCCTAAAATTGAGGGCAGACTGCATTAGAACAGGTTGACTGAACAATAAGTCTTGTATCGCTAAGCCAGCTGAACACAAAAGTTCAGACATTGCTGCCCCACAGCCCGCCAAGAAACCCACATAGCACCAAGAATTTGCTTTTGTATCCTGAAACTAGCGTCAGCAATTCAGCATTTCTACTGCACCAACACAGAGGTCCACAGTAGGTTCTCACAAAGCCATTAAGACAATTTGTTACTGTTTTCCCCACCTATTTCACCGGAAAGCATTTACACAGAGCTCTCTTCAGCAAGTTAGTGGAAGACTAAGGGTAGGCCCTAGAAGTCAAGAGGAAACAGTTGTCAAGGTTGAAACAACCAAAGGGCTAATTTTGCCTTAGGCTGGAACAGTGTTTCGCCTTGCTTCAGAGTTCTAGGAGGCCCAATGGGTCACTAAGGCTAACTCTTCCCAAGTTTTGATGGCTTGGCTGTACAGAATGTTCCTGTCACATACCAGAAATAAATTCAATCAACTATGAATCGGTGACAGTTCCACCCACACACTTAAAAATGTCAAATACTTTGCACCTACCAAATCCCAAGAGTATTACTGTACAAGCTTGTTGACCAAAGTCTAGGTTCATTGACATTAAAGTAACAAAGCCTCCTTTCTAGCCTCCAGGGAAGGCATTCTTGCAAAATTGCTTCTCTACATGAAGCAGAGGACAAGACCAAGTTTGCTGAGACATGGTAGCAGAACTAATAGCCTCTGCCAGCAATTCCCTGTGATGGAAATACAATCACAGCATCTAAAGAAACTCACACTTTCACCAGCCTGGGTAGAGACGAGCCCAAGGGACGACGCTCTGCTAGCAGCCAGAAGGTTCCTAGGGCAGTCTAAAACACCATAAGAAACGGCTTCACTCCTTTGATTGCACTAACAGCACACGTATTTCGTAACCTATATAATTGAACTAAATAGGCACAGTTTGCCAGATATTCTTATTAATTTTAAGAACAACATTTAAGCTACAAAAGAAAATTACTCAACATCTGTATCTCCTTCCAAGTAGCAGGACTCCCTGTAATCACTCTCCTTACCCATTTTCCATCTGAAGCATCAGTTGTACCATCCCACTAACCAGGCCCTTTGAATTCTTAGTCCATGGTGCTGCAACTCCTTGCCTTTACCTTAATACATTAATTCAGACTCAGTACTGAATTTAGCTTCTGTATTCTTTTACAAGTCCTAAATACAGCTTTTCCCAAGCTCAGTCATCTAAGCTGAAGTCTAAGAAGCTTTGCATTACCTTATGCATAGCAACAGAATGACTCTGGTAGTACAAAAAAATGGACACAAACAAATTCCCCATCTGCTGCACTTCAGCACAATCCCCACGAGTACAAAACAGCTAGTGTTCCACCACAGCCAGAGAGCTAGCCCACGTTCCCAGATCTGAAGGCAGATGGCACCCAAGAATGAAACGGCAAATGGAGACACCAGTCCCCAAAAGAAGTGCCAAATCTGAAAGCTATAAAACAGCATGATTGCCCTGATATCAGGCAAACTGACAAGAAGACAGTTTAAAGATAGTTTAAAGATAGACTCAAATACAATACAGCAGAGAAGTACCAGCAAAGATTTTGTAGGGAAAGGTCCTGTTCCACCAGGGCTATTAAAATTCTTTTAATGAGTCATGTTCTGGCATGCAAAATTGTTTCAGCATCTCAAGCCCCAAGAAAACAAGATACTCATATACAAAGATATTCAACACTACCAACCAAATTAAAGATAACATACAACAGCTATTCTAGCCCTCATTCTGATAGCATTCCATTCTTCTATTTTAATTAAAATCATTCCAATCAGGACCAACACCATGTGTAGTTTGTTGTGTCTTAGACCCAGTTTAAGGCTTCTTTAACATCTTGCCTAATATTTACCTTTCCTTCAAATCTGCAGTCTGGAAATAGGACTGCTGGAGGAGTTCTCTCCATCAGAGGAGTCCTTCCATCCCACACAACACTAAGGGGAAACCCTCTCTGTGCCTCAGCAAGCCCCTCTCCTGCACCTCTGCCCCACACAGCCCTGAATGCTGACCCCCATAAACCAATAGTCTGGAAAAGGTTAAGGGAGACATCACTTCTTGAAGCGTGACTCTTCGTAACTGTTTCTTAAACAAGCCTTTCAAGATCCACAACCATAGCAGAGTGGCCACATCAAGTGACTGAAGGGCAGAATCTGGCTAGCAGCTCACAAAAGATAAAAATCAGCAGAACCCCACAAATAGCACATTTAAGCCTTCATCTACAAGATAAAAGAATTTCTTTGATCTGGTTACAGCTACTGAAACTTCAACTGGAATTCAGGCTCACTCTTCAGCTACCAAGCATGAAAAAAGCAATTCAGAAGGCATTGTACAGGCTGTGAAGCCTTCTCTGCACAGGCTTTTGAAAAGAAAAGAAGAGGCAGATTGCACACTCTTCTCATTCTGGGCGGCCTCTATATTTACGGGTACTTAACGCCAGCACAAAATGATTGAAATACAGCAGCTTAACTGAAATTATTGAAGCACAGAATGGATATATAAATACTACATCTTTAAAAAACCTTTCATCTTTTCACACACACAACCTCCCTGTGATCAGCATTTATTCAACAAGTTTACTACAAGCGGTATCAGTAACGAAGCCATGACATTTAACATTATGTCACACCGCGATATTCCAAGTATATGTACAAACCTGGAACTAGCACCAAAAGCAAGATTCAGCCACATCACAACTAACCCAGCGCACCATCAAGGCACTCAAGCCCTGGCAGTGGTTTCAACCCTGCGCAGATATCCAGTGACCTCAAGGTCCCAAACCTGAGGCGAGCTGCACAGCAGTGGAGCTATCGCTCATATTCTGCATCACAGAAAGTATGTCACTATTTCTGCATGTCAGAATAAGACACAGGGTAAAAACACTCATACAGTACTTAATAGGTGATGCCACTAATCTGAACATGAAGAATTCAAGTTGGGAGGAATATAACCTCCTACGGTACCCAACAAAAAGTAGATTTAGAACTTGCTTACTGAAGAGATGTAGTGATATTCCCCTATCTACATGAGCAGCCCCCGTTTGTGACAGGACTTTTGCCAATATTTTAGCTGGTGCTACATACTGTATCCAAATACTGTATCATTTGGAGACATGTGATAAACACTTCAAAAAAAAAATGGCTGCAGGGGGAGTCCTTAAGCGCGTGCATCCTATTAAGCTCCTTTTGATGAAAGGAGGCCTGTCCAAGAACAAGGACATCTCTCACCAAGACTCATCTCAAAATTCAAACACTTGGAAGAAAAATCTTAGGTTGAATTTATGGAATCTACAGAAGCCCTAAGCATTTACTCATGCCCTTTTCAAGGAAGGCCAGCTACACTGTCAGTCCCGCTTGTCTTTCTATTCTATTTTCAATAATACATGCGGACAACAGTGCCTAAATAAGGCCAGAGCCTCATACTTCTTATTGCAAATACCGGTACCTTTCACAGAAATCCTTACATTTCTGTGGTGCTGGCGATGACTTGCAGCATGCTTTGACCACTACAAGACTTATGATTAATACACTCCCATTTTAGTTCCACCCCACCACACATCTATCAGCACGGTGGTGTTAATTCTAGGAGAACACATGCGACTGATCAATATACCAACATAAGCAGTTCCTACAGGAGCAGCTGTTACAACATCAGCAGCTCCCATGGTCTGCAGAACCAAGCTTCATCTTCTGCTCAACTTGAAGCTTGTTAGCAAGTGCCTCCTCCCATCTATTTGAGGAGTTATTTCACAAGTACCCTCCTGACCAGCTCCCCACACATTATCTAGTCTTAAAAGCCATCTTCTTCTGTTGACATACCTGACAGCACAATAGGAGTCCTATCCTTTTGAGGATCACAGCAATATAGGCAGAGCAGTCACATTTTAACCAGCGTATATACCCTTGGTCAATATAGCATTGGGATGAAAACTCTTCCAAACCCTCTGGTTAATACATTCACTCCCTACAAAATACATTTATGTATGGAGCCATTAGGCTACCAAGCCTAGGGCTTTCCCCCCAGCACACACTCCTTCAGATAACACCACAGCTGCTGACCAAAACTCTGGAGAGGCTGTGGATATCTGTACAAGAGGTACAGCTCAGTTTACAGAAATTTCTGTAATCAGGCAAAAGAAATATCAAAAAAACTCAGGTTTCTAGGTCAAAGAGTTCAAATTATTTCAAGCACAGAATGAAGAAAACAACTACAATTAGTAGAAAACAGAGTTGCTGGGGTTTTTTTCTTAGTAGCTTCACATATTTTAGTAAAATCTGCTACTGAGTCCCTAATTAAGATTTTCTTTTTACAGAAAGTCAGTACATAACACACTAGCTAACAGCACCAAGAATAAAAAGTTGTCAGACCTGTGCAGGCTAAAGCTACAGGATTTAACAAATCATTCTTAAAAGCCTATTCATGACAAAGCAGACCTACAGAACAGACAATATTTTGTTGAATGCTTCAGAAATGCAGACAGTGCAAACAAGACTTTCTCCCTCCCGTCATAAACAGTAGCTGGAAGGCAATTCTTTTTTCCTTGAAGTTATTTTACTTCTCTTGCTATGAGGAGTAAGTCCTGGTACTAAGGCCACAGAGTGAACATTTGGTCAATGACAATCCTTTATTGACAAATTTTGCCTGTCATCCTCCTAAGCAGAGGGAAGTGGGATGTAAAAGGAAGTACACATTTGCCCCTTCAAGTACCCAATCCTGACTGACCCAGCTTACCTGAAAGGTCAGTGGCTACTACTCAGCAGATACTTAGATCTGGTTTTGGACAGACTGTCCTTTAGGTTGCTCGAGCTGTGTTGATTTGAAGGGCAGCTACCTTTCTATGTTGTTTACACTAGCTTCACAGGTGTCTCAAAACAAACTCTTTCACATTTGTTTTGTTTCCAAGACATCTAAATTTACTTCCACAGTTTATTTTTCCAGTTCAAACATAGGCAGTAAGTGTCCTGTCCATTTCACTTCCCAGTTCCTTTGTATTTCACAAAATATCAGCATTCACACCTCAGCACACTGCTGAGCACTGCAAAAAGTCTGCACAGCTGTTCAGTCAAAATTACTCTCACTTTTGACACCACTCACAGGGCAAATTCTAGCAAAAAGTGGTTCTGAAGTCAGTGAGAACTGTGCTCCTTAAACCCTCTAACACTTAAAATAATCTCCCCATGTTAGGGAAAAAAAGCTTTATTACCAGCCATTAAGTTTCAGAGAGTACTGGAAATGTACAATACAACTAAAATTTTACGGAAACAAGAAGCTCTGTCCAAAAATGATTATTCAGGCACAAAGGTAATAAGCAATACCAGGGCTCTGGGTTTTGGGCAAAGGCTTGTGTCTTCCCATATCTTAAAAAAACACAATAATCATTGCTTCAGTTATTTTGCTGTTGACTCCTTTAAGAAAACTGCCAGCCTCCACTATTTTACCAAGTCCTGCTCTTCATCCTCTCCCTTCATCTTTCCGCACTCCCCTCAAGACTGCCACCATGACTTCCCACCTTCTAACATGGAGCAGGTTTATTAACTTGATCTGTGCCCCACCTGGAACATCTCACCACTTGGCCAGTTTGAAAACTGCTGATTTATTTTTAAGAATAGTAAATGTTATACAACCTCTGCAGTCTGAAATCCTAAACCAAGAGTCTACAATGTTATTACTGCTTGCATGCACAAGCTCTAAAGCAGTCAGCCTTTCCTTGAAGCCCCGATACTTAAGGGCCAGTTGGTAACACATTCAGCAGTAAAGTCAAACTGGGTCAAGACAGGTATTTGAAAAAAAAGGTTATAAGCACTCTGTATTAGAAACAACAGGCAGGATATTTGGTGAAATCTGTATCCTACATCAGGAATATTTAATTAATGATGCATCCAAATCTACAAAGCTCTATAAGCAGACTTTCAAAGATGCAACTTCTATTTGACTAGCAATGTTTTACAAGAAGTAACCAAACAGAAGAGCAACTCCAGTGGAGTGCTACCATTCAAACAGCATTGAGACCCACAGAAAATGAGTGAAACCAACTAGTTTCTGCTTCTTGGACCTCACAGAAAGATGTAAACAAACATTTTTATGGAACTATTCACTTTTATTCCAACAGATTACATAGATGTGGTGGATTGACCTTGGCTGGATGCCAGGTACCCACCAAGCTGCTCTGTCACTCCCCTTCTCAGCAGGATGGGGCAGGGAGAAATAAGATGGAAAAAAAAAACCAAACCAACTTGTGGGTCAAGATAAAGGCTGTTTAATAAAGCAAAAGCAAAGGCCACATGCAGAAGCAAAGGAAAACAACAGATATATACTCTACTTTCCATCAGCAGGCCATGTCCAGCCACTTCCCAGGAAGCAGGGCTTCAGTACATGTAGCAGTTGCTCCAGAAGACAAATGTCATAATAACGAACGTCCCCCGCTTCCCCGCCTTGTCTTCGCTTTTATTGCTGAGCAGATGTCATATGGTATGGAATATCGTTTTGGTCAGTTTGGGTCAGCTGTGCTGGCTGTGTCCACTCCCAAGATCTTGCCCACCCCCAGCCTGCTGGGTAAGGGGGGGAATGTTGGAAAGACAGCCTTGACACTGTGTGAGCACTGCTCAGCAGCAGCCAAAACACTGGAGTGTTATCAACACTTTTCTAGCTAGCGATACAAAGCACAGCACTACAAGGGCTGCTATGGGGAAAATGAACTCCCTCTCAGTCAGACCCAATTCAGTGGAACACTACCTTTTTTTTTTTTTTTTTTTTTTTTACACAGACTGACAGAAGAGTTCAACAACACTTCAATTTTCAAATCAGAATTGTAAGTATAAGACAAGCATGGACAAGTACCTTGGACAAGTAGCCAGAAATGACTCAAGAGCCATTTGGAAATGCATAAAGATCATCTTTATAAACCTTTAGCACCATGCTAAACTCTTCTCACAAGACAGTCTTACGGAAAGACGAAGGTCTGCACATGGCAGGAGGGCTCCCACCAGCAGCAATGTTTGTCAACAGTGACAGATGAGGATAAAGCTGATGAAGAATGAAGCCCGGCACTATTCCCGCAGAGCTCCACGACAAACACACTGCGAGGCACACCAACCCCACAAACCACCCACTCCCAGGTGCTGCATCTCCCTAACCCCCACCCTGCAGCTCCCAGACCCGCCACGGGTCGGGGTTACGAAGATGGGCAGAATGGCCCATCTCCCTGACAGCCCCCATCACCCACTCACCCCCTGGCCTGCTCACTTCACCCCACAAAGCCTCTCACACCCCCAAAGCACCCCAGCTCTCCATATGCACCCCCACCGCACAGCCCATCTACTCCCCCATTAACAGCCCCCCAGCAGCACCCCCTCGCCCACTCCCCCAGCTGCACCCTTCACTCCCCACAGCCCCCCCCCCCCCACCCCCCCGCCCCCCCACCCCCCCCCCCAAAGGGTGTCAGATTCCTCTCTAACGTAAATAAGCTTAACT
>JAVKLA010000052.1:2997050-3027434 GCA_034782735.1 Sagittarius serpentarius | reverse complement strand
CGGGTAGAGGCAGCCTCTTTTTTTTTTTTTTTTAATTTACCTGAAAATGCCAGCAGTGAATTGGCAAAGCGGGCTTGGGGTGGGGAGATGGCCAGGCAGGCTCCGGCACGCCGCGGGGGCTCTTGGGTGGGTGGCTGGGTGGCTTTTACAGGAATAGCTGTGTAATAGGGTGGCAGTGGCTGGGCAGAGCTGCCGGGGTGGGATAGCAGTGGGGGTGTCAGGTCCACGCGTTCCCCCCGAGCAGTGGGACCCAGCGGACACAGGGGCCGGGGGCGATACTTCCCATGTGCCCCCGCCGCCAGCCGCTCCTGTCTCCTTGGCACTGAGTCTCTGAGAGGGAAATCTGACCTGGGGACTTCTGTTGCCCTCTGAGCTAATGGAAAGAGGATCAACCCGATACTTTTTCTTTCTGTTTTCACTGGCAGTTTCAGCGCCGAGCTGCAGCTGACGCTCGCAGCTTGCAGCAGGTGCCAGCACTGCTCCCCTGCCACAGCCGTGCGGGGACGCGGCCACCACCGGGACGTGGGAATCTGGTCCCAGAGGAAAAACATGTCATTGAATCAGCAGCTTTGCAAGAAACGCCTGCCCAGGTCCTCCTCTCCCCATTTTACTGTGTGCAAATCAGGGCACCCCAACCCTTCCCTGGTAGTCCCTGCTCCTCCCCGCCGGCACACTGCGCCCAGACCAAGTGCCCAAGCAAGGCCAGGAGCCATTCAAGTTGTTAATTTAAGCATCTGCAGCCAAAATTTCTTCCATCTAGCCTGTGGCATGGGCCTCGCAAGGAGCCTGGTCCTACTGAGCCTCTGGGGTTACGGCCGAAGGTTCGAGCCAAAGCGGTTCACACCGGGACAGAAGCACCCGGAGGGAGGCAAGAGCAGAGCGGGTCCACGTCCGCTCACGGAGCGGCACAAAGAGCACAGAAAGGGAATGAATAATTAACTGCATATGACACAAAGAGTAATAAGAAGAGAGGCGATACTGGGGCCTTTGTCAGGCAGTGGAAAAAATAACCTATTTAGAGAAAGAAGGGCTATGTGATATTCTCATGCCGGATTATTTTTCCGTAGCCCTCAGGAAACCCAGCCTCCTGCCCACGGCAAACCGGCTCCTCTTCCACAGGGATGGCTGGTGCTGCCGTGCCGTGGGCTCGAGCAGACTCGGCACGGCTCTGCCAGACCCCCGCAGGCAGGTTTCCGCCAGGGCTTTGGGCCTCTTTGCTTCACATCGCCTCTGCCTTGTCCTGCCGGGGTCAGACACCTCCTCCCCATTTCCCCCTCAGTTTGGAAGCCACCGCCCCAGGGGTGCACAAAGCTCCTGTGAAAGAGCCATTTTCCCTCCAGAAATTTCATGCTGAATTTTCCACCCGTTGCGTAAGGGCCTGAGCGCACGCTGGATTAATCCCTCGTGGGATTGCTCAGCCTCAGCAAGCGCTTTTTGAACAGCTATTGATTTTTTTATTCCTTTTTTTTTTCCTTAATTAGGTTCCTGCAGTTTTCCCTTCCCTACCTTCGCCTGCACCGGTTCCTCACCCTGCGGTCCCCGCCGGCGCTGGGCCACCCTCTGCCCTGCTGGGGCCAGGCAGACACGGTTCCTCCCCCCTGCACCCCCTAAGTGCCCCAAAGAGGCAGCTGCTGGGGCCCTGTGGCAGCCAGGAGCAGATGGGGTGGCTGGAGGAGGCAAGTGGGACTATGGCACGGTCTGGGCATTCGGCGCCGGGCACTGGTTCCAGCTGGGGCTCGTGGTGTAACCGGAGAGATGCCTTGCGTGCCCCTGCACTGCCCACGCGCTGCCTGCGCCTGCAGCTGCCCTGTGCCCCGGCACAGCTGCCCGTCGCAGGGAGCATCACCAAGCAGTAACCCCCAACTGGGGCTGGGGGGGGCCAGCAAAGGGCAGGGACAAGGCTTTGCTTTGCAGGGTGATGCCCACCTGGCCCACGAGTATTCGTGGCTTCCTCTCCCTAGCCTTCCACACCGTGCTCTGCCCACCTTGTGCCTGCAAAGAGCAGCTCTCGATGAGGGTGGGATGACTTAGATGTCCCCTGCCTCCCACCAGCAATTGCAGGCAGCTCGGGACCAAGATTTTGTACGTTGACTCTGCTCCAAGAACCGCTGCCGGTCGGTGTGTGCCCATGGGGCGCGTGCCCTTTGGTTTGCAGTAACACGGATCTCTGCTGGCCGGCGAGCTGGGGGAGCCACTTCTCCCAGGCTGTGGGTACCAACGGCCAGGAGCACCACTGGATTTTAAGCAGCCGCTCTCCCGTACGTCCCATCGTGTATGGCTCGTTTGCTTAGCCAAAGCAAGGTGGCATATTTGGGGAGTACATTGGTGTTGGTGTGTCCGAGGGAGCACGTGGCCGGTGTCGGTGTTACATACAGGGACATGCCGGCTTGCAGACACGGTGGCATGCGTGACGGCGGTGGTGGGGGCAGCGGGAGGCTGCGGGCAGGGACCGCGCGTGGCCATGGGAGCTAGAGAGCTTTCTCCTTATCTCACTAATCTCCTCCTGGTGACCCGCCAGCGCTTTGTGGGAGAGGTGGGCAGACGGGCACTACCGGCTGGGCCGGCCGCCAAGGCCCCGGCACCGCCAGCAGCGGCTGCGGGGTCTCCCCGCGGACCCCGATCCCCCGCGGCTGTGGGGTCAGCCAAGCACCGGTGCTGGCGGGGCAGAGCATCCCGGGGGGGACCCCATCCCCGTCCCCGTTGGGGCGGCCGGAGCCGGACCGGGGCGGCCGCGGGGTTTTGTGCCTGGTGCTGCCGGGGAGCTGCGCGGGCGCCTGCGGGGACTGCGGGATGGTCCACGTCCAGGTGAGCCCCTGCGTTGTGCCGGGGCCACGGGGCCCCTCCGAGCCCCCGCAACCCGCACCGAGCAGCGGCGGGGGGCGAGCGGGAGGGAGCCCGTGCGACCGGGCTGGATCCGGGGCCGGTGGCCGTTAGAGGGCAGCGTTACCGCACCGGCGTGCCCGGTGTGTGTCTGTCTGTCTGTCTGTCTGTCTGTCTGTCCGCCTGTGCGCACCTCCCGCAGCCGGCTTCTCCCCGGCACCCCAGAGGGATCCGCTCACAAGTGTCACGAGTGCAAGTGCTCAGCCCCGGCCGGCAGCGCACCCCGGACCCGCGGAGCGTCCCCCGAGGGGTGCGAGGGGCCGGACGCTGGCCGGGCTCGCTGCCCGTCTGCCCTCGGCGTCCCTCGGCAAGTGACAGCACCAGCTGCCACCACTGCCCGTGGCCCCCCCGTGCCCCTCCTGCAGCCGCCTTGGCCCCCCAGCACGGATACTTATCCTCTGAGACACAGGGGAGGAATGGGGGGGAGCAGGGGGGGCTTCATGCCACGTCTCAGCTTTGGGCTTGCAGGCCAGGCCGGCTGCTGAGCGGCTGTGAACCGCACTTATTTATGGGCTCGTAGCCCGAGTGTGTCGTTTCCCTGCTCCCGTCTCCTCACTTCGGTCCCCTGCCGTCTGCCCGGGCTCTGTGGGAGGTGGTCTGCTCTGTGGGAGGTGGTCTGCAGCGTCCTGGGGCTCTGCCTGGCAGGGGGGACCCGTCCTTATGGCCCCGTCCTCGCTGTCCCGCTGCCTCAAGGGCATCAACCCTCTAAACACAGGGCAAGATTCATCCCACTAAATTTAGATGCTTGCCGGGTCAGTGGCTATATCAGGGCGAGACGGATTATAGTCAGTGGGGAGAAACCAGCGGTTTCTGAGCATTCACCCCAGCGGCTGTGGCCCATGGGCATGGAGGGGTCTGGGTGAGTGGTGGCCAGGAGGCTGTGGGACAGCTCAGCCCTCACCCCAGCGGCTCAGGGCCATCAGGCAAAGTTCTCCCCTGCCCAGGCATCTGCTTTCTGCCTGCAGTGTGTCCAGCTCAGTCCTGGCTCCCTCCAGCCCCACTGGCATCCGATCGCCTTCGGTTTCAGGGCGGGGACGTGGTTTCTCGCCTCCTACAGCTCTGGTTACCCAGAACTGGTCTCAGTCGACAACTGGGACAGGGACAGGGATGGGGACTCTGCACAGCCCAGCCAGGACCCCCCAGGGCCAGCGCAGCCCGACAGGGTGCTGAGCAGCCCCAGCCTGGCTCCAGCTCAGAGGGGAGATGCCCCAGGGCCGGGGACTTGCCGGTAGGAACCCAGGTTTGCTCCACGACACTTCTTGAGTATCCTTTCTCCCTGCGGTGGGTGAGGACGCGGTGGTGGCAAGGCAGGTCAGCCGGGTGTGCTGGGGTGGCTGGGATGGTGGGATGCTGGTGAGCACTTTTCTGCCCCTAAAGCTCACTTTCGATGGAAATTTTGTGGCACTGGGGCCAGCAAGCCTAAAACCAGAAGCTTGAAGCTGAGCTCCTGAGCAGGGAGCCTGCTTTCTGGAAGTGCTGAGCACCTAAGGATCCCCAAAGAGCTGGCAGGAGCTAAGGGGATGCAGGACCTTCAAGTCTCACTGCTTTGGTTGCTCTCCCTACACGTCTAACCCAGGCAGGGGTTTCCCCTCGCTCCCTGCCTCGGTTTCCCCAGCTGGGAACCAGGGCCAACATTTCCATGCATTGGGGTTGAAGTCTCTTGCATCTCTTTAGGAGGATTTGCTGATGGAGGCAAAGCACATCCTCCCCTCCCACCCAAATTCCGGTCGAGTTCTGGTGTTAAAATCCCAGAGGAAGGAGCTAAAATAGGCCAGCGGTGACTGCAAAAGCGAATAGAGGCAACGGTGGTGTAAAGCTGCCTGCCCTGCAGGTCCACGGCCCCATGGCTGGACATCCCCTCAGCATCCGGGCAGGGTCCCGAGGGGGTACCGGTGTGCGGAGACCCTACAAGTGCCAAGGGTTTTGGGGGGGGACTGCTGGCCTGAGCTGTGAACTGAGCCCCCGCCGAGCATCAGGAAACTGTCCAGGTCAGCTCCCACCTCTCTACCTCCGTCTCCCCACGTGTCGCAGGGGTCGGTGAGAGTCGGTGAGCAAAGGGTGGTGGCGGGAACTTGTTCCCTCACTCCCGTTGGGATGGTGCTTCGAGGAGCACTTTGGGAAAAGCAGATAATAGCTGTGAAGACAAAGATACCCGAGATTGCTGCTTAATTAATTCAGGACAAGAAGAATATCAGACTCTCGTACTGATTCACCCCCTAGCAAAAGACATCGTGTTCCTCAGCCTTCGTTGACATATGGCTGTTGTTTCCAGCCCACCAGCAGCTCCCGCTCCCCGACAGGCAGGTGCCGTGAACGCCGCCTTGCCGCCTGCCCCCGGGGGATTTGGGTCGAGCGGGCGGCTGGTGTGCGGGGTGGATGCCCGGGGTGGGCAGGGCAGGACTGGGGGGAGCCAGGGTTTATGTCCACGCTGCGATCTCTCCTGCTCATCCCCTGCCACAGTGGGCAGGCGGCCGGGTTGTAGCTGAGAGCAGGATTTGGCTCCTGAGTCAGGATGAGCAAAGTAAGGTCCTGCCTTGTGACTCCTCGCCTCACCGCGGCTGTGGCTCTGCCTCCCCTCTCAAACCCTTCATACAAAAGCTGCCAAAAATCCCCCCTGGCTGCACAAGCACCCTGTTAGAGGTGTCAAAACCCAGCTGCAGCATGGGCTGGGGGTACTGCGGATGGTTTTAATGCTGTGTCACCCAGCAAGCGAAATAGCAGCACCATTGCTGAAGCAGCTGGGGTTACTCCCTCCAGTAAAAACAACAGCAGGAATTTTTCCAGAGATTCTCCAGGTGTAGGCAGGGCCCTGAATAGCTTCACCCGTGAGGGGTGGTCATTGAATCACCTCTGCCGAGGTGTCCCTTCCGGTGACCTGCAAGGCCAGGGCACAAGCGACAGTCCCCAACCCGGAGGATGTGGTGTCAAATTAGGAAACGCTGGAGTCTGCATGGTCTGGATGGGCACAGAGGTGTAGGAACATTCTGAGCCCAGGGCAGGCAGCAGGGACGGATCCCGGGATCTGCCCACCTGTACCCACGCAGCCACCTTCCACGCGGGGTTCTTCGCCGGGTGCCATGCAGGAGCACGCTCCCCCCCTGCTGCCACTGAGAGCCCCGTGGGTTGGTGGCACCGTCCCAGCTCAGACTGGGGACCGGGGAACCGCGGTGCCTTGTTTGTTTATTCTCTGCATGGTTCGGAAGGCAGCCCGGCCAAGCAGCGCTTGGCGGTGCTGTTTGTTCTCCCAGCACAGTTGGAGGAGCAGGACCGGCCCCTGTGACGCCCAAGCCTGTTCCCGCTCCCCCGGGCTCCCTCTCTGCTTGCCAGCCTGTGCTGCTTGTTCTTGGCTGCCTCAAAGCCTCGTAGTGCCTCTTCTGCGAAGGCACGTCGTACGATCCTCTGCCCCTTCGGCTCCTTAACCGCAGCCATGACAGAGGGAGAGGATCCGGCCGCCTTGCGGAGCACCGGCCAGGCGCTTTGCAGGAGCGACCAGGGCATCCTCATGCCGGAACCGCATCCTCCCGACTCCTGTCCTGGGAAAAGGATACTGCTCTTAAATTCTCTGCTGGGTGTCTTTGTAAGTACCCCCCTCCGCTCTCCTTCCTGCTCCTAGGCACCAGCAAGGCAAGGACTGGGGATGTCCAGGAATAAGGGGTGAGGAGCAAGGTGGTACCTGCAGGCAAAGGTCAGGCTGCTGCTGGGCTCTGGGTGGCCACTGCTTGCAAGGGTTGAGGTCTTAGCCAAGAAGCCACTTGCTTTGGACACCAAAAGCATTCAGGAATGTGAGGTTACGAAGGAGTGGGCTTTGCAGATCTTCACCTATATCAGCATCCTGGCTCGCGCTAATCTGTACGCAGCTTTCCCAGCCCGGTTGAGGACAGTCTAGTGCAGCTCAGCCGGTCTTCCTCCTTTTTATAGTACCTGCTTCTCTGTGCTAAGCTCAGGCCCTGTGCGTTCCCACTAAGCCCAGCCCCAGCTGCCGCCCGTGCCGGCCCAAGTCCAAAATTTGCCGTGTGTTTGCGTTGCATTGCTAGGTGACCTGTCTCTTGGTTGAGATGCTCGGCCCAGGACTTTGTAAGCATTCAGGGCCAGATTCTGCACCACTCAGCACTGGCACACACCGAATGTGCTGTGATTTTTTGTCTACCCAGGGATTTCCTTTGCACGGGAGCTGGTGTTTATTTATTTTTAAATTTGCCTCTTACAGGCAGGCCTGAAAAACATAGCTGCCTCTTTCTAAGCAGCGGACTAAGTCTCCTAAAGCAGAGCTGGTGCTAAGGATGAAGGGGAGTCCACCACCAACCTCTCAGGTGATTTCCTTGCAAAACCCCCACTTTTCCCGTGCTGGCGGGGTTTTTGCATCATGTGGAAGGGAGGCTGTGCCCTCAGGAGGGGAGATGCTGCACCATTGCTCCACCTTGCTTTGCTGGGGCATTAATAGGCGACGTTCTTGCTTCTGCAATTATTTGCTAACCCTAACCTTCCCCCTGCAGTGGAGAGCTGAGAACAGGTTATGAATCAAAATGTTCTCCAGGTCTCGTTGCAGCAGGCTGCCTGCAAAGTCTCATCCTGAGCATCCTGGTGTTCATCAAATCCTCACTTCTTCAGCCTGCTCAGGGGAAATCTGTGTTTCTCCATCCTCCCCTGAGGCCAGGGACAGCCTGGCAGGTCAGGCAGGGTTTTCAGGGGGCAGTGAGCTAGCAGGAGGTGTAGGAGGCTTGGGGGGGGGCCATTACAGTTAACCACAGGCTGGGAGGACCAAGTCACAGCACGGAAGCAGGGCTGTGCCTGGCAGCCCCGAAAAGCACTTCCCTCCGCTGCCTGCAGCATGGCTGCGAGCGGCCGGCGGGGAGCAGACGGGCTTCGAGGCTGGCCCCAGTGCTTTAAGTGAGGGAAATGGAAAGCAGAGCTTGGAGCAGGGAGGGTGTTTTCCAGAGCGTGTTGTGCAGCTGGGGATTTTTCCTGCCCCGCTGAGACGGCGGAAGAGTGATGGGAAGTGACCTCTGGCTCCTGTGCCAAAACGAGAAGTGATGCTATGAGAGATGTTAAACCGAAGATGAATGTCCCTCGGTAATCTGCCCTGTGTCATACCTGGAGGCATCCACGCCCGGGGCTTGGCCAGGCTGCGAAATCCACCCTCACTGGGGCAGCTCAGTGGGATCGGAGGGACGGACGAGGAGCGACGCCTGCCCGCGGGAGACACACTGCTCCTACCCACGCCGGCAAGGAGCCGTGTGTGCTGCCAGCACCGGTCCCCGTGGGCAGCGTTGCAGCATTGCCCGCAGGGTCTGGCTGTACCCCACATCTCTGGAGCGTCGGTGCGGCACCGGGAGGAAACTGCTCCTTCCTCTCCCTTCACCAGCACAGCTGAGCACCGTATGGTAGGTACAGCTGGTTTCACTGCTCTTGGTGGGTTTAACTTACCGTGGAATCTGCTGCTTCTCTGTGCCCTTCGCTGTGGATGGTACCACAGCCCCCTGCCAGTGCCTGCAAACAGTGGGCGGGTGTGCAGGGAAGGGGCTCAGCTCTGGCATGCACAGAGGTTGCTCGTGCAAACTCTCAGCCGGATGAGGAGGGGAGGCTTTTGCTTACAAGATCCTGTCCTCCCGAGAGGACAGACCAAAAAATACAGGGGCTTCCGGCGGCTCCATGTGTAGAAGCAACTCCCGTAGGGGTTATGTGACCTGCAGGGATGCACAGGTCAGCGCAGGGCTGTGCTGTCCCCGGGCTGGGGTGCGGGGACCGGCCAAGTCCCTCCAGTGGTGCTTCCCCACCACGGGGCCAGCAGCCAACGCCGGTTTTGGAAGACAGCGCTGGTGAGCTACGCTGCCGTGTGGTCGATTCAGCCTGTCCCTTCCTCCCAAGCACCATCTCATATAAATAAACACCTGCCAGGCGCGGCTGGGGATGCCCTGGCCAGGGTGCTGTGCACGGTGCTGGTGCCACCGTGGCGAGAGCCCGGGTTGGAGGGGGCCAAGGATTTTAGTTGTTGGTGTCAAACTGTGCTTTGGCAGCTTTGCATCACAGATGGGTCCTGACGGGCTGCTCCGGCTCTGCCTCCTCCTGGCTTCCAGCACGCAGTGATGCATGGAGAGCTGCAAGCGCAGGCACCGACACCGCTCCAGGAGGGTCTGCTGGGTCCAGCAGATTCCGGGTGATTCAAGGAAATGCCTTCCCGGCTCAAAGCAGCCCAAGCAGAGGCTGCTGCTTCTGGGCCCATTTCCTCCTGTCGCACTGGTCAGCTTATCTGCAGCCACACGCGTTCCCATGGCCCAGCAGCGCAGGCAGCCCGTGGCAGCCCCGGCCTCAGACCTGTCAGAGCCAGTATCTCCTGGGAATTGTTCCCGCCGGGAGGCTTCATCGCTGTTGCAAGGGCAGTTGTCCGTGGCGAGGTTTAGGGGAGCCCACGTTTGCAGCATACAGAGGGACTGAGACCTGGGGATGCTGCTTTTGTGGAGCCGTCAAACCAAACCTTTCCAATCCGTCTGTCCTGGGTCAGGTTGATTTTTGTGCTGCCCGCCCCAGCTGCTAAACCTGGGCAGGGCCAGCTCCAGCGCGGGCAGCGCTGGCTGTGCGCCGCGGGGTAGCTCAGAGGTGCAGTGTTGCACCCAAACCTTCTCCGATGCGGCAGATTACACTTCCAGGGCATGGATGGACGTAGGGACAGCCTGAGAGATGATGGGAAGTGCGGGGCTGAGCGGTGCTTGGCTTGTTTCAGCTGTGGGAGCAGCACGGTCTTCCCCATTAAACATGCATCTAGGTCACGATCAGCTCTTCAGTCCAGCCTGTACAATTCAATGCGTGGCTGAAAATACTTCCTAAGCTGTTGTTGTCTTGTTGCTTTTTTTGAGGAATAACCAAACCAGAGAGCTGCAAATGAACCTTCCTCATTTAGCCTGTTGTCTGCAGCTGCACAGATGCTTTGATCTGTGGCCGCAGTTGGTTTGAGGTTTCAAACAGCCCCAGCATCAGCGGGGCACGCTGAGGGCTTTGGTCTGGCACAGCGTAAGGCTGTGGGCTTGAATTCTGCTTCCCTCAGTGGCTCTTATCCAGGCCTGATCCTGCAGCGCTGGCCGCATCAACCCTGCTCTGTGCAACCCCACAGGTTTGGGCTGAGTCAAATGCACAAGCTCCAGGTCTCCTTCCTCGCCCAGGACTTTTGCTTTGGCCCCCTCAGCAGCTCCCCTACCCCGGCATAAATGCAGCGCCTGTGGGGTGACTCCAGACTGCCACAGGCTTCTGCAGAACCAGAGCCTGCTGTCGTCCCTGCTTGCTTTTTGGACATCTCATTTAATATCTTTTTAATTGCATGTGAAGTCTCAAACAGTTGTATCTGCTCAGTCGGCTGGATGTTTCTTCTGGGCACTGCATATTCTCCCATGGCAGAATCAGGTCGATGCGACCTTTCCCATCGCTCTCTGTGGCGTGAGCGGGCCAGATCAGGTCCATCCCAGTGCACGGTGTGGGCCAAGACACCACCTGGCCCTGGCACAAGTGGCTGGTTCCCGGCTTTTAGCTCCCTCAGGCTGCCCAACTCCTTGCTTGGCAACTGTATTTTTCCTGTGCATCGGTCCCACCCAGGATTTTGCTTTGTGCGTGCCTCCCCCTGCTTCTCCCGGGCTTTATGTCCTGGTATGTGACACAGCAGATGACAACAGCCTGTCCCGACCCCCTGCGTCAGGGCACAGGCAGCGTATGGGGCTGGAGGCGTGTGAATATCCCGCCACAGGGACGAGGGGGGTTTTGCATTACAGCCCTGAAAGCTCCAGTCGCCGAGAGCTGTAAACAGCTCCGGCAGATTTTCTGAGTCGGCAATCCCGCTGCAGCCATCGGCTTAGTCCCTGCGCCTTCGGGAAGCACCCAGGGACACGGGGCCAGCCCTGACCGGCGGGGTCTGCAGGAGGGCTTTCCTTCTCCCTCCGTCCCTGCTGCTCCTCTCAAACTTTGCTGCCGTCGGCTGCCGCTTTCCTCCGGCCAGGCACCCTGCCATGGCAGCCAGCGCTGCCCACACATCGCTGCCGGGCTCCGGGACGCTGCGGGGACGTGGCCGAGCAGCCCACGCCAACTAACCCTGGGGGACCCGAGCCCTGCCCACGATGGAGGTAGGTGCCGGCAGCTGTTGGGGTGAGAATAAGACCACGGGGAGGATGGCGATGGGCAGAGAGATCCGCAGGGGCTTTCGGTACCTCCATTTCTGGCGCTCGGTGAATGAAACCCACCGGCATGATCCGTGCCGGCGCAGCAAAGATGGGGTGGGAAGCTCCGCTGTCAGCTGAAACCCTTAATGTGCCTCTGTACATTATGTAGGAAAAAATATTCTCAGGCTGGTAAATTAGCGGAGGCAGCTGCTGCTGGCCCGTTGTGTCCGTCCAGGGACGGCACGGGAGCGGGCAGCAGGCAGAGCAGGCAGGGCGCGGAGGGGGACACGGGGCTGCCTGCTTCGGTCTCTGCTGCAGGCTTGAAAGGAGGGTGGGAAGTGTGAGTCAGGGCTCCTGCTTCTATTTTCACCGCCTGGGGTGGGTAACGAGGTCTGGTGGGAACAGTGCCTCTGGGAGGCACGGGGCTGCGAACGCACGTGGGGACGGGGACAGGACTGGGGACACCCAGAGCATCCCCCGTAATGCTGGGCTAACTGCAGTCACCAACTAACAGCACGGATGCTGTCCCAAATTATGCTGATAAAGTGCTCTGGGGAAGAGAGGCCACAGAAGTACCCACATTGAATGGCTGCCCCAAAATCAACCTCCCCACGCCCACTGCCCACCCGCATTTCTCTGCTGGCTGTGGCCCCTAGCTCATGGGTTTCCACAGCCGCCAAGGGCCCAGGGCACAGTGACATCCGCGCCGCGGAGCTGCCGGATCAGTGCAGCAGCTCCTCGGGTCTCCCCTGAATGCCAGCATCCCTCGGGAGCTCGGTGGTACTTATTTTTTTCCATGCTTGCAGGTGCATATGGTCCTTCCCACAGCCGTTTCATCCCCATGTTGTATTTCAGCTGGGAACCACGGTCACGCTTCGTAGTGAAAGTCCTCGCTCGGGGTCAGTGCAGCAGGAGCCATGGCATTAGCTCATCCGCTGCACTTCCTAGTAGGCTATAGGGTATGGAAAACAGAATAGTTCAGGGCATGAGTAAGTGTCTTGAGAGTTTTGTTCTGAACTTCGCAGTAATTGTGCAATTTCTTGAGAATGGGTTTAAATCCCTTCCAGTCATGGGTGTGCCGGGAGACCCACAGTCCCGCGCCAGGGACACGGCCACGAGCGAGCTGCTGGGCCCCGAGCTTCTCACCTGCCACCTGGCCTTTCTTCCATCTAACCTGCAGCAGCAAATAAACCAGCGTTGCATAATTCTGCCCAGCCATGGCCCTCTAAGTACTGTTTGCTCAGCTTATTAGCTTGAGCCTTTTGCATATCTCAGCTCTCCTGGGTTGAACTCTGTTGATAAGAATAATTTTTCTTCCTGTGTCCTGCATTTCTCCCGCATCCCACATCAGCCCCTGCTCTCCCCTCCGAATCTGCCTGGAAAACAAGGGCTGGAAAACAGCACTTTCATTTTGATATGCCTACCAGAAGGTTTTCTGCATGTAGGGAAAGTGTGGCTTTTACTAATCCCCCGCTTAAATCCACTGCACAGTCATTTAGGCTTTCTGGGATTTAGCAGGCACTGTCTGTTAATACTGCAGAGATCGGTATTGTCTTTTTTTGGTTGTTGTTTTCAAAGCAATAACCTGATGTGGCTTTCCTGTGATGTGCCCTGTGTCTGAGAGAGAGCAGAGCTTTTGGTGGGTTTTGGGGAAAGGATTTCACCCCAGCCACGTCAGCACCGATGGGCAGTGTCAGATCCATGTCATTCACCACCCATCCTGCCCACTCTTCCCCCCGCGCTCCCGAAGATACTCCCACAAATAAAGCCAAAAGATTGGCTAAAGCTTGGCTTTGCAGGGGCAAACCTTTCCCTCTTTGGAAACAAAGTTTGAGCAACTTCTCCCCTTCACTGGCCCAGTTGGGGTTTCCCGTTTCGGCATCTCCGGGGCTGCCTTTTCCTTTGCCGTGGCCGGTTTGTCCCTTACTGTACAGAGAACTGTACATCTGGGCAAAAAGTCTGTTTCCTGCTGCTTCTAATTTCTGCCCTTCGATAAGAAACCAAGGCGAAACCCTTTGTGGGGCAGCTGGAGGGCCCAGCCGGCCGAGCAACTAAGAATAGCCTGGCAGCAGGGTCCGAAAACTCTGTAGGTTTGTTGGGCATTATTTTTTTTTTTTTTTTTTAGAAAAAGTGCTGCTCCAGCCAGACTGAAGGCAGCTCCCAGCTCTGCCCTGTGTCTGCCTGGGGGCTGCTGCGTTCTCCCTTTTGCTCTCATCCTCCAGCCCCTGCCCCAGATCGCTTTAGTGCTGCTGCAACGGAGAGAGAAGAAAAGCCTTGGGGAGGGGGCTGGGGGATGCTCCCACCGAGCTTGTGGTTGTCTGCTTTTGCCTCCCAAGGAGGCTGAGACCCCCGCACGAAACCCCAACACCCCTGGGCTCCCGGCAGGACAGCAGCGCCGGGGAAGGAGGAGATGCAGGTAAATAACAGGCGGGCAGCGTTCGCCCCTGCTTTTCCAAGCCCCGCGCAGGACCTGCTGCAGACGGGAGTGTTTGTAAGCAACATCTTGAGAACATTCCTCCCTCCCGCGCAAGGCATTTCCTGGTGATAACACACTCCTAAGTAATGATCTCGCAGCATTATCCCTATTAAAGGGTCATTCGGGGAAAGTGTGATGGAAATTAGAAATTATTCAGGTCTGCCAACAGTATTTAACTTTCAAGCAGCTCTTAATTAGAAGCCAGGAGCCATTTATACAACCACTGAGATTTGCATAAGAATCTGCATATAAAACCCAGCAACTGGAAAGATTTAGTGATTTATTTTTTTTTTTCCCCAAGTAGCAAAGCAGCACGCCCGAGTTGGGGAGCGCGAGGTAAGACCCTGGGTTGCAGTCCAGGCTCTGCCAGTGATTTTAAGTGTGGCCTTAGGCAAGTGATTTCCTCTCCCAAAGCTCCCATTTTTCCATCTGTAAAATGGAAATCAGCATGTGTCCAAACTTTCTAGGTGGCAGCTTGTGTTTGCCCGAGGAGTCTGGCATTGCCAGGTGAGAAACCTTGGAAAAGAAAGCAAAGAGTCCCTGCGCCTGCAGCCTGCTGCTCTCTGGGGATCAGGAGCTGCTCCTGAGTCACTCACAAATTGGGGTTATGGCAGTTTCTCTTCAGCTGAAAAACTGTGTGCATCTAGGCTAGAAGCCAAAGTCTGAAAATGAGACTAAAATACCTCCGGATTGCTCAATCCCTGCTCTCACCACTGGTTTGGTGGGAGATTTGTTGATGGGTTCCAGTTTTAGCTCCTGGCTCCTTTCTCCCTGGCTGGCACTGGGTGCCCAGCGGCCCAGAAACGCGGGTGCCCATCTCTGCACAGTGCAAGGGCGGAAAGTCAGAGTCGAGCTCCCAGCGGCGGATGCTCCTTGCTGAAAACCATTGGCCAAAACCAACCCCAAAACCCTAATTATTTTGTTGCTGCGCCCTCTAACTGGCTTATTCCTGGATGCCAGCAGTAGTGGTATGGCTGGGAAATGCTAGGAAAAAAAAAAAAAACAACTTCTTGCTATTGCTCTGGTTAACTTTCTCCTGCCCAGCTCTTGCCTCCCTCTCCCTCCTCTGCTCCCCACCTTGTTCCTCTCCTGCCCCCTCCCCAGGGGGTACCTGGGTGTTAGCTCCCTCCGCTGAGCATCACCCTCCTCTCTCTTTGCTCACAGCTGGACAAGGGGGACGTGACCGCGCTCAGCCTGCCCTCCACCACCGGGCACGGCGACGCCGATGGCACCGTCTGCCTGGACGTCCCCGATGGCACCCCTGACCCTCACAGGACAAAAGCCGCCATTGAGCACCTGCACCAGAAGATCCTCAAGATCACCGAGCAGATCAAGATCGAGCAGGAGGCTCGGGATGACAACGTGGCCGAGTACCTGAAGCTGGCCAATAACGCGGACAAGCAGCAAGCCTCCCGCATCAAGCAGGTTTTTGAGAAGAAGAACCAGAAGTCGGCGCAGACCATCGCGCAGCTACACAAGAAGCTGGAGCACTACCACAAGAAGCTGAAGGAGATCGAGCAGAACGGCCCTTCTCGGCAGCCCAAGGATGTCTTCCGGGACATGCACCAGGGTCTCAAGGACGTGGGCGCCAACGTTCGATCCAGCATCAGCGGCTTTGGCGGTGGCGTGGTGGAGGGCGTCAAGGGAGGGCTCTCGGGTCTGTCGCAGGCCACCCACACCGCTGTGGTTTCCAAGCCCCGGGAGTTCGCCAGCCTCATCCGGAACAAGTTCGGCAGCGCAGACAATATTGCCCACCTGAAGGACACGCTGGATGACGGGCACCCAGAGGAGGCTTCACGGGCTCTCAGCGGCAGTGCCACCCTGGTCTCCAGCCCCAAGTACGGCAGCGACGACGAGTGCTCCAGTGCCACCTCCGGCTCGGCTGGTGGCAGCAACTCAGGGGCAGGACCCGGCGGCTTGGGGAGCCCCAAGTCCAACACGCTGGACAGCCACCACAATAACTTTGACACCATCCTGGAGGAGCTCCGGGAGATCAAGGACAGCCAGTCGCACCTGGAGGACTCCATGGAAGACCTCAAGGCCCAGCTGCAGCGGGATTACACCTACATGACGCAGTGCTTGCAGGAGGAACGGTACAGGTAGGGATGGGTGGGTGCCGGGCGGGCAGCACATGTCATCCAGTGTGGCTCTTTGGGGACCACAAGGCCACCATCCTGGGCTTGTCTGGCTAAGCCCTCCATGCCAGGGACGTGGGGAGCTACAGTCCCCACTGCCCTCCTCACTGCCAGACCCCCAGCAGCACCGCTCCCGTGGAGGGTCGTGCAATGCTTTCCCTTCAGCAGCCATAACCAGCTGCAGCCAGGAGTGGGGTGGGTCGGAGGGGCCGGGCGGTTTCCCCAGTGTCAGGGGAAGGAGGGAAGGGGGGTCTGCGGGGAGAACTGCCCGCCCCAGCACCCCTCCACCCCCGTGCGCAGGTACGAGCGCCTGGAGGAGCAGCTGAACGACCTCACCGAGCTGCACCAGAATGAAATGACCAACCTGAAGCAGGAGCTGGCCAGCATGGAGGAGAAGGTGGCCTACCAGTCCTACGAGAGGGCACGGGACATCCAGGTAGGGGAGCGTGAGGGCTCAGCCCCCCGCTGCACCCTCCATCCATGGGGCAAGGGAGGGACCCTGGGCTGGGAAAGAGGGTGGGCAAGGGGGATCCCTTTCTCTAGCACCCTCCAGATGAGGTCCTCACTGTGATGCTGTCACAGCAAGAAGCAGGTAACTAAGCCATGTCCCCAAAAATCCCTGTCCATGCCCCAGCGAGTCCCCGCTGTGCTAAAGTCCCCGGGTGCTCAAGGCAGGGCAAGGCTCCGGGCGGATGGCTGCAGCGCTGGGCTGTTACGAGCCACATGTGGGCCAACACATAGTCCCCACTGTCCCAGTTTGGGTCATCTCCCCTGCTGCAGTAGGTACTCCTGGCACCAAGACCTTCCCCGGCAGAGGCAGAGCGGGACAGGGCATGCCTTGCCCATCGCACGGGCCAAGGGTTTGCAGGGGGGAAGCCCTTTGCAGGCGAGGCGGTCACCCGTCGGAGCTGTGCAAGTAAAGCTTTGCAGCAGCAAGGTCTCGGAGCACGGTGCAAGTACCAAAAGCCCGCAAAGGGCACCCCTTTGAGGAGCCACCGGCCAGCTCTGATGTGCTGTCCCTCGCAGGAGGCCGTGGAGTCCTGCCTGACACGGGTGACCAAGCTGGAGCTGCAGCAGCAGCAGCAGCAGGTAGTGCAGCTGGAAGGGGTGGAGAATGCCAACGCCCGGGCGCTGCTGGGCAAGTTCATCAACGTCATCCTGGCCCTGATGGCTGTGCTGCTCGTCTTCGTCTCCACCATCGCCAACTTCATCACCCCGCTCATGAAGACCCGCATGCGCATCCTCAGCACCGCCCTGCTCGTCCTTTTCCTCTTCTTCCTCTGGAAGCACTGGGACTCCATCAGCTACTTTCTGGAGCACGTTCTGCTCCCCAGCTGATCCGCAGCCCGGCCGCTGCGGCCCCGGGGGCTTTCCATTTCCCACAGAGGAGAGGGCCGGGGGGACGGTGGTCCAAAGCCTCCGGGTTGTTTCTTCACATGCTCGGTTTGGTTGCTTTCCTGGCCCTCCATCCTCGCTGCAACCAGCCGCAATGGCTCGGAGCGCAGCGTGTCGCAGCCAGGATCCCTCAGTCCTTTGGGGAGGGCGGGATGGGGAATGAGAAGGAGGTGTGGAAGAAACTGGTAATTTATGGGGCGCTGGGTTTTTCTAGGGTTTTGGGGTTGTTTTTTTAAATGTCATTCTGTTCTGAAAGTCCATGGGAAGGTCTTCTGCAGAGGTCTTCTGTCAGCGGGAAGATTGAGCTGGACCAAACCTGGCTCCGGGAGACCTTCCTGCAGAGAGAGGAGAGGGGTTAGTTGGGGCTGGGTTTTCTCTTCCATCCTTGAAGACCAAGATGGCAAAAAGCTCAGTCCCAGGATGCAGCGAAAGCAAAGCACGTGACGAAGAAGAAAGCGGGTCCAAGGCAAATGCAGCAGGACATGCACATCCTACCAGCCTCTCCCAACCCCACCGCAGCCCAGCCAGGACAGAGCAGGGCTGTGACATTGTCTCTGTGTCCCTACAGGGGCCTGGGCAGACACAGGGGACCTGATGCCCGAGACAGCACCGGCACAAGTGAGATCCCCTCCGCTGGTTTCCCTTCATTTATTTATTTCCCCCTCCTTCGGCTTTAGTTGGTCTGATCTCTTCAGGGACACCTGGACTTTCCAGCATCACGCCTCTGAGTTTTACAGCCTCTGCGCCGTGTCGTGTGTGTGTGCGTGCGTGTGTGTGCGCGTGCGGTTTTTAATTTAATTCAAGACTCTGTTTCCATTTGTGAATCAAAGCTGGTAGAGCAGGGGGAGGCGAGCAGCTGCCTTCCCAGCCTCCCTGGCCCTACACAAGAGCACAGCATGCTGTCTGTCTCGGATGTTTCTTAAATTATTTCATACATATATATTTATGTAATATATCTATACACACATATATATAAATATATATATATAAGTATATGCACAGTCAGGTCCTCCTCTGGTGCCACTCCACTGACTTCGGAGGCCCTGAACCAGTTTGCCTCAGCTGAGAATTTGGCCCTTAACATTTTCTGTGGCACTTCCCAGCCTGATGCACAGGGCTGGTGCGCGGCACAGGGTACTCTGGAGGGTCAGGGGTCCAGCAGAAGGGCAGAGGCAGTTCCAGCATGTGGAAGGGAAGGTGCCTGTCCTCTCCCACCTCCTCCGTGCTCCCGGGGCCAAGCCCAGCCTGCCTGTGACCCCACATCAGGCTCCCTGCATCCCCTCGGCACTTGAGCATCACCTCTCACACTGACACAACTCCCAGTGCGTCCCAGCAGCTGGGGCTTGGTGCAGGAGCTCCGCACGGGGCAGTGGGTGCCTGCAGGAGCCCTGTGCTCTGCCAAAGGAACCAGCAACACAAGGCGGGGGGCTGCAAGGAGGAGGGCTGGGGGGCACTGGGCTGGAGACTCCAGCTTGTACCCTGGGGCCACAACTGAGAACTCTGAGCGGGAGCTCCGATCCCAGGGCACTGGGTCTGATGCATCAGCAAGGAGAGAAGTGGTGGAGGAGACCGAGGATGGGGAAGAGCCAGGGCTTGTGGAGGGTGACCACAGCAAGAGGTGGCCCCACTATCCTTGCGGAGACCTGGCAGCAGGTACCAGATGCATCCCGGCCCGTCCGTTTGCACCGAAGTTAAACCATGCATGCCGTGAGTGAGCTCAGCACGAGGGAGTGGGGGCGAACAGCTGGGAGATAAGCCTGCACTATTTCTGAAGCACAGCAGCAGGCTGGGTTTCAACTGCTTTGACCCGGAAAGATGGCAAATGGATCTGAATTGGCTGCTGAGCAGACACGGGTGGGGAGAAGCAAGGCAGCAGGGCTTTGAGGGGGCCTAGTAGTACCTCTGGCTGGTGATGGACTGGGGGCACGGAGATGGACCCTGCTCCCAGGCATCCCCTATACTTACTGAAAAGGGCATCTAGAAGGTGACATGGGTTTAATATCGGAGACAAGGCGGCCAAGCCCCAATGCGCAGGACAGCGGAGGAGCAGGGGCCGTGCCCAGGTGGGACAGGCAAGCAGGGACAGTACAGACCTTTGCGGAGGCTCCCTGAAGCCTGGCCGGTTGCTGCAGGTGACACCCAGGGCACATTCTCTCTGGAGTAAACCGTCCTATCTCCATGGACTTCATTTGAGCAACGTGGGCTTGCCCAGAGCTGCACTGATTTTCAGGCACAGGGCTGGGGAACCTGCCGCATCCTCGGGTGCAGCAGAGCTGCCAGCCCTGCCGCAGCCCGAGAAGGAGCGTGCCGCCCGGGCTGCGCCTGCACCAGGTCGGCTTTTACACCATTAAATATCTGTAAGAACAAAAGAGCGAGTAATTAAATTACAAAGGCTGAGCTCCCTAAACCCAACTCCCTTCGTTGCTTGGCTCTGCCCGAGCCCAGACCCGGAGAGCCTGAGGGGGGCACAGCTGCCCCACTGCTGCAAGCCCCACGCCGGTAGGCAGGAGGGGGAAGAACGGGGGAAAAAAAAAAACCTCTTTCCTGCCGATCATCGGCATCCCAGCAGGCAGGGGTGCGGGCAGGGGTGCGGGCAGGGGGCTGACGGCGCTGCGGACCCGCGGCCGCAGGGGGGCCCCCGGCCTCCGCCGCAGAGGGGCGGGCGGCGGCGGCCCGGGAGCCGCCCCGGAGCATCCTCCCTAAATGCCGTGTAGGGGCAGGGTGGGGTCCCTCACCCCAATCAGCGCTTTAACCTCTTCCTGCCTGCAGCGTGGCATTGCCCCTTGTCCCCTGGCCTGGGGGTCTGGAGCAGCGAGGAGGGGCTGGGGGGGGGGGGATGCCCAGGGTGCGGAGGGGGAGGGCTGATGCCCCTGAGCTTGTAAGGGGGGGGGTGGGGGTGTTCTGCTGGAGACAGGGAGCACCTTGTCTGAGGAGGCTGCAGGCTCCTCTTGCAGCGGGAGGTGGGTGCAATAGGGTGCCCAAGCACGGAGGTGTGTGCCACAGCTCGGCGCCAGCGCTCGCTGTGTCCTTGGCAAAGTGGAGGAGGTGTTGGGGCAGGAGCCCTGCCACCTCCCCTCGCGCTGGGGGGCACCCCGAAGCTGGGCAGCCCCGGCAGCAGAGGCAGGGCTGCAGCTGGCGGAGGGCAGAGGAGCAGCCTGTGACACTTGTGGGCATTCACATCAAAATGCTCATGTCCTGGCGCTGCCCAGGTCCCCACCACCTCCTTGGTAGCGGCCGGAGGAGGTCCCAGTGCTGGGGCAGCGAGCAGAGTTTCTCCAGCCTGCTGGGTGACTGCCATCCCAGCGGGAATTTTGGGACCTCTGACATATCCCGTTCCCGGACTTGCTTGTCCCCCTCCGCCGCCCAGCTGCCTGGGCTGGTCCCCACTTCCACTCCATCCTGCCCTGGGGAGCAGGAGAGCCCGTGAGCTGGGTCGTGCTGGCCAGCCAGGAGCGATATTCCCACCGCCCCTCCAGCATCCAGCATCCTCCCGCTCCCCCGGCCTGGGCACCCGGCCGAGCCCCTCTCTCGTGGGCGAGCAGCTGGCAGACGGGGCCTGCCGGCATCTTCCCATGCCCGGCAAGGGGGAGGCGGCAGCCAGAAAATCCTGTGCAGGGAGCCAGGGAGCTGCCTGGGAGCTGCTGGTGACATTCGTGCTGGTCGCAGGGACAATTCCCACACGGCATGTGCAGCCTGGGGCTCCCTGAGGACTCGCATTCTTCCAGCGGGCACCGGCACAGCGGGGCCAGGGGGGCTCATAACGGCCCCCTTTGTGCTGGTGGCGGGAGGAGAGGTGAAGCTTTGACGTCAGCCCGGGAGGAATTCCTTAATGCCATTCAGGCCTCCCTCGCCCGCGTTGCTAATTGCATTTTATGTAATAGCTGCAGCTGGGCTCCCAGTCCGCTATTGAGAGCGGGATGAGACACAGTGACAGGGGCGGGGCAGTGGGGGCCCAGGCAGCGCCGGTGGCTGCGAGGCATACCGAGCCAGGGACGCCGGGTGTGGGGACCCTCATGGTCCCGCACCCTGGGACCCTGGGGCTCAGCCACCCCTTCCCCGGCGTGGGGAGCAGCTCACACCCACTGCGAGCCGTGTTGCACGGGGCTGGCACGGGTGCATGCAGAGGCTGGTGCCCGCTGCAGGCAGGGAAGACAGACACCGGGAGTCCAGTGGGAAAAGCCAGAGATGGGTCAGGGGCTTCTGCAGGGGCCAGGGGCACTAAAGCTGCAGCCGAGCCAGTGGGCTGGCACGTCTCCGGCCGGCACAGCCGGAGGAGCGCTTCCCTCTGCAGGGTTTGCCTTCGCTCCCCGTTTGGGGCTGGTTTGCAGGGTTGCAACCGCACCACCGGTGCCACCCAAAGGCGCCCTGGGGTGCCCGAGCCCTGTGGTGTGGGGTGAGGGGGGGCCAGGCAGTGCTGGCCCCCTTCCCCTGCCTCAAGTGTGTGATCACCCATCACCGCAACAAGCTTGGAAGAAGTAATAATAATAAATTGTTTTGATATCTAAGGGTTAATTGCACTTAATGGAGACAAACGAGGCAGCGATTTATCTTGCTAGCATTACGCTGTCGGGTTTCGAGCTGCACGAGCCTTGGACGATAAAATAATGTATTTGCTGCCCTCTGCTCTGCTGGTGGATCTCCCCAAATATCCCTGCAGCGTCCCCATTGCCCCAGGGGTCTCCCTGCGTGCCCAAGGAGAGGCGCACCAAGAGCTGGAGGCTGCTCCCTCATGCAAGGACCCAGGGGTGCTCACCTGCTTTTTGGGGTGCTGTGGCATTGCCTTGCCCCCTGGCTTGCCCCCCCTCACCCCACTGCAAACCCTGGCCTGGAGACCCTCACCCAGGCACCCGCTGGGACAGCTGACCCAGGCACACCGTGGGGGTGTAAAGCAGAAGGGGAGTTTCCCCAAGGAGGAGGAGGAGGAGGAAGAGGAAGGGGGCTTGGGGGAAGAATGTTGGCAGTCATCAATGAGAAAGGCAGCAGGACCCCAGGCATCGTGTTCCCCCCACCCCCCGGCCGGCCGGCATGGCCAAGCTTAGGCCGTAAAAAGAAAGAGCTGGTACCAAGGATAACATGCTTCGCATTCCTGCGCTGTCTCCGGGGGAATTTCGACTGATCTACATGAAAAATACTTGCTGCCCCCCAGGTCAAAGTGTGTGGAGGAAAAATTTCCAAGCGGAAAAGCTTAAAGTGGTGCAGAGCCACAGCCAGCGGGCCGGCTCCGGGGCACTCGGATCTCACCTGGTGTGAGCGGTGGTGGCCAGTGCCCATGCCACCATGGCCAGTGCCCGGGCTACTGTGACCAGTGCCCGTGCCACTGTGATCAGTGCCAATGCCACCACGGCCAGTGCCTGCACCACTGTGGCTAGTGGTTGTGCTGCTGTGGGCAGTGCCCATGCCACCATGACCGGTGCCAATGCCACCACGACCGGCCCCAATGCCACCACGGCCCTCCCAGAGCGTGGCAGGGCGCAGGAGGCTGCTGCCACCACCCGTGAGCCCGTCCTGCCTCCCTCATCCCCATCAGGGCTGGGGGGGCTCTGCCTGCCCCCACGTGCGGCTTCACTTTTCTTTCTTGTGGCCAGGGAAAGGTGGGGAGGGAGTCACTGCTGGGAGTCAAAACCACCCCCCGCAGCCCCTTTCTTTCAGGCCACTGCAGTTAAAACCACAGCTCGTGAGTCCAAGCTCCTGCCGTGAGCCCCTGCAGCCGCTGGGGAGGGCAAGTCCTGGCCGGAGACAGAGGCAGGGACAGGTAGGTTGACACGGCCCGTCTCAGATGCCACCTGCCTGCACCGTACCAGTGACGCGGTTTTGGGAACCATCTGCTTTCCAGGCCACTGCCCTACACCCTCACGCTCTTGGCCAACACAGGCATTTCGGCTGCCCCCGGGGGTGGGGGGGACCCCTCCCAGGAGCTGCTCTCAGCAAGCTCAGTGCCCAGCAGTGACCACCATCACCCTGGGGGATGCAACCTTCTCCCTCTCCAGGGCTGCTGCCGGGGGCGGGGGGGGCGGGGGGGGTGTACACCATGGCACCCATGCACATTGTCTGCAGCCATCAGAGGCACATTGGCCACACCGTGGAGCAGCTCCTGGTGACACTGGGCTTTGGAAAGGCCAATGCCTGCGGGTGCTGGCCACTAGACACGTGCTGTCCCTTTGCCACAGGCTGGTCCCAAGCCCTGCAGCAGCACAGGGGCTTCCAGCCCCCGAGCCCGAGCTCCCTGCCCCGTGCACCCACGCTCAGGCACATGGGGCGAACAGCAGCACCCCGAGCTCGTACGAACCCGGCAGCCCGCAGTTCAGCTGCGCGGGGAGGGAGAGCAGGGGCAAAGCCCCAAGGTTACCCCCTGAACCGTGCGGAGCAGAGCCCCGGTGGATCGGTCTCCTGTTATACTCATGACCAGTCTAATAATTTAATTGCACACTTAAAAATAAATACTTGTCTGAGGTTGGGGGAAAGAAAGGCTTAGGGAAGAAAATTAAGAGGAATTTAATTAAGGGCAGTGCTGGGAATGTCTCTACCACAATAAAGATAAGGAGGATCAATTGCTTCTTCCTAGGATCAAAGCGAAGGGCTGGAGGGGGGAAGCGGGGCTGTCGGGCGGCTACAAAGGGAGGGAGGGGAAGGCAGGGAGAGGAAGGCACACAAGAGAA
Organism: Sagittarius serpentarius; assembly: GCA_034782735.1. Lineage (NCBI taxonomy): Eukaryota > Metazoa > Chordata > Aves > Accipitriformes > Sagittariidae > Sagittarius > Sagittarius serpentarius. The sequence goes on along the minus strand of JAVKLA010000052.1, from coordinate 3,003,754 downwards.
AGCAGGAGAAAGACAGCTAGATAAGATTAGAAAAATAATTGATCGCATAGCTCCCTGAGGGCTGACCAGACTCGCAGGTCGATCATAGCGTGGAGGAGGCGGGGGGGGGGTCACGCTGTCTCCCTGGCTGCCCACCGCCCCTGCTGCCTCCTGCCTGGCAAGAGCCACTGGGGCGGAGCAGAGGGAAGGGGCAGCACCGTCCCTCCCTTCCAGACTGCCTTATCTCAAGGTACCGGCCCAGCCGGGCACCAGCTGGGCATCCCTCAGCTGAGGCCATGGCTTGGTTGTGCCGATCCCCAGTCACCCTCGTAGGGCTGCGCAGGTCCCAACGTAAATCAAATTAAACCTTCGGTGCCCCATGTCAGGCACCAAATGCCCAAAGGCTCAGGGTCCTGCTACCCGCCTCGGGCCTCCTGGAGGGTCGGTGACGGCTCTGCTGTCCCCGTCCCCCGTGCCTGTGGGCTGGTGCCCTCCCGGCTACCACGAGCAGGGTGCTGCGGGCAGATGCAGGCAGAACGCAGAGGTGTGGGGCTGCGCTGTGGGCAGCTGCCCGGCTACAGGCACCCTCATCCCAGCCCTTCGGCTGCTCCTGGAGCACGGCGGGTTTGCGCAAGCCGCTGGCTAACACCCCTCAGGCAGCGCGGGTCCCCGGGGTGGCCTGTCTGGGGCGAAGCCCTGACAGCACCGTGACTCAGGTGGCCCCGTGGGACGCCGAGGTCTGCAACACCTTCTCTCACCACCGTGTCACCGCGATGGCATCTCCGCAGTGCCCAGGCCGGCACCCCTCCAGCTTGGGAGGGCTCCGCTGTCTGGTGCACCAGGGGAAGGCCAGACCCCGAGCAAGGTGGCTCCCCGGGCACAGGGCTGCTGTTAGCCAGCACGGGGGGAGCAGGAGGCTCCGAAACACCTCTGCCAAGAGCCCTTTCTGCATCAGCCGGGAGCCTTCGCCCCACAGCCCAGCGCCGCGAGGGATCTTGTCCCGTGTCTCACATGGGAAGGGAGTGTGGGACCGCTGGGAGCTGCAGGGGAGGGCGATTTTCCCAGCGTATCTGGTTGCCTGTGAATGCAAAGAAGCACCCAGACGGGTTTCTTGAAAGGGCTGGACCTGGCGGGTCCTGAATTCAGGAGGCTGGTACCCAGCCAACCAGGCAGTCCTGATGATCCAGTGAGGCAACGCTTTGCATCTTTAGGCACCCAAGTAGCTGTGTGACTCCAGTTTCTTCAGGTGTAAAATGGGAATGCCAATACCCGTCTACCCACAAGACCTACCGCGGAGTTGCCAGGAGGCCTGCTTCTTGCTCATGGTGACCGCATAGGCTGGGACATCATTGCCATGTCAGGAGCCGGTTTGCATCCCAGCTGGGAACTTCCTGCAGCGGCACTGCCCTGCATGTGAGCGGCCCTGAGCCCCGGCCCCCCCGGCCACTGCCTCCGGAAAAATGGGCTCCTTTCTTGCCTCACCTGCTTTTGCAAGAAGCCGAGCCTGCACCCAGAGAAAGCGGTTCAGCCAGCTCTGGCGGGGAGGGCTGAGCTGGCAGCCTGGCAAGGAGACAGCATCTGGGTGCGCCACATCCCTGCAGAGCCCGATCGCAGCCCTGCCCGCACCGGGCGATAGCAGCCGGCAGCCCCCGGCGCAGGCAGCCGGTGACGGCGCGCTCGGCCAGGCAGTCGAGCCAGCGTGGCTGGTTTACTGTGTCTCTGCGGGAGCCCCGCCAGCTTTGCGCCTCCCGTGCCTGTTTTGCACGTATATGAAGCACTTCAGAAGCCTATGGAGTTTTATTGCCATATGGCAGCTGTCTATGCGGCCGGGCCGGGCCCCCCCGGGGGGGCTCGGCAAGAGACGGGCTGTGCTGGGTAGGGTGCTCAGGCAAACGGCTGTCCCGTGAGAGCACTTGTGGGTCCCACAGCGCGAGTGCGGCTTTCACATCCCATCAGCTCACGGCAGGCATGATGGGGTAGACGGCCCTGCAAATGACGGGCAGGACAGGAGGTGGCCGGACGGTCCCCCGGCTGCAAACCGTGCTCCAGCAGTGCCGGCAAAGCACAGCACCCTCTTCCCAAACCCCTCTGCCCCATCCTGCTGCAGAGAGGACCGCAGCCCCAGCGCTGCTCGCCCCAGGACTGCAGAGCTGCTGGTCTGGATAGATGGGCAGAGTCGTCAGAGAAATCCCATGGGCTGCCTCCTCCGGCAGAGACCGAGCACTGGGGCTTCAGGGTGGTTACCAGTGCTCGGTTATCTGGGTCCCCAGCGGGGTCTGGGATTACATTTTTAAGTCTCAGGCTCAGATGTGATGCAGCCATTCCTTGTGCTCCAGGGAAACAAGATCAAAGTTTCCGGGTGCCGCTTTCTCCCCTTTTTCGGCCGCTCCAGGCTGCAGCAAAGTGCCATTGAAGATGGGACGACTTTCATGTGGGGATTTCTCTTCTTCAGATCTTCAAAGAAATCCGGCAATCAAACAGGTAGTAGTGGAGGCACCTTAAAAGAAAAAAAGCCCTACTTTGAAAGCATCACATGCAAAAGAAACATCTCAACTTTGTTGTGTTAATTGTTCTGGCACTCAAAGTTACGACAAAATGCCTTAGAAATATTGTTGGCTCTGGGCCCACGATGCGTCAGACAGACACAAAAATGTTCAGACAGAAACCCTGAGGAAAATAAAAAAGCCCAACAACAGGAGATTTCTACAGGAAGGAACAGCAGCGTGGCTCAGTCGTGGCAGTCGGGGAGATGACAGCCGCTCGGCAGCTGACAGGAAAACTCCAGCGCACCCGGAGCATCCACCCGCATTTCCTTGAGCCTCTCCATGCCCTGGGCATCGTTAGGAGCCGGCTGCTAATGACAGCAACCTGTGGCCCTGCCACCATCTCCTTTCCAGCGGCATGAGAACAGTTCTCGCGAGCGTCAACAGAGATGCCAGCTGCAGCCCTGTGCTGCTTGCAGCCGCTTTCTAAACAGTTATGGGCAAGTGGGTTTTGCTGCAGGCTGCCCGTGGGGGTCACAGTCGCCCCCCCCCCCCCCGCCCCGGGTCTCCCTTCCCACGCTGCGTCCCCCCCCCGAGCCTGCTCTGCCTGCCCCGCTCCGAAACCCAAATATGGGCTCGGCGCATCCGGGCTCCCCGGCACAAGCCCGGACAGGAGCGCGGTGCCGTGGGGTGACTCAGGGCCCCAGCAGCTCCCCGGGGCCAGGGGAGCGCTGACAGCTCCCCTCTGCCAGGAAACCTGGCCCGGCCCGGGCAGGACCTGCTGGGAGTGGCGGTGGAGCCGCTTGCTTCTGCTCCTCCAGCCAGCTCGACTCTGTCCCGGCCCCAAAATACCATTTTCTCCCCTTTTTCAGGGCACACGGGCACTGGGGCTGCTTGTGGATGTTGCACGGGGATGTGGCTCCCAAAAGAGCCCCCCCAGATGAGTGGGAGTTATAGGTCTGGGCTGGCGCATGGGGCGGCACGCCTGGGGTGCAAGTGACCCTCCAAGCCACAGCCATGCCATCCACTCCCTGCGCCCCCCCCACCACCTGGAAAATCCCTGGAAACACCCAATTTTCATGCCTGAAAAGCCTCACACCTGCCCTCTGGCAATGTCCACTGCACCAGTCCCTGGGGTGCAGCCTGCGGGGATGCACAGCTGCCCCCCGGTAAGAAGCCAGCACCCCGAGGGCCAGCAGGAATGGGTCCAGGCTGTCCCCCAGCATCCACGGTGCTTACCGCAGGCCAGCTTCGCCCAGATAACCCCTCGGGACAGTGACAAGGGAAGCTTGCACCGGTTGGTATACATGCACAGGGCAACATGCTGTGCTGCAAGCACTTCAGCGTGACCTCGTCATCCGGGACAGTTTAGCTTTGGGTGTTTCTCCCCATTTCCTTCTCCCCCAAGCCAGCCCGGCAGGAGCACAGTTCTGCTCCCACACGCCAAGGCAGCACTGCTGGTGCTGGGAGCAAACGCAGCAGGTCAGCTGAAGTCGCCCCCAAAAAATAGCATTTTCTCAGCAAAATGCCGCTGAGGTCATTTTCACCCGCTTCAGACACCCACGGGGGGATGGGTCTGTGCTAAGCGGTTCCCGGGAGCTCAGGAGGCTGGAGGGAAGTGGAGGGTTTGTGAAGCCTCGGGATGAAAGGGCTGAATAAAAAAGAGCCGTTTATAATAGTCGTGGCCTGAAAGGGGGGCTCAGCCCCTGGTCATGGGGGGGCAGCCACCGTACGAGGGGCAGCAGCAGCAGCAGCAGAAATCCGGACTGGGATGAAAGGAGCATTTCCAAGGGCTGGCGGGGGAATGCCAGCAGCACGGGCACAGCACAGGGAGGGGGGCACCAGCAGGGACAGGGGACGGTCACTACAGCCCCCACCACCACCTCCAAGGTGCCTTCGGACTGAGACTGTCTCCTTCATGCGCTCATCCAGCCCTGGGAGTCTCTGACAGTACTTCTCACCCTTGCACATCGCTGTGGCCCGGGACAGGGTGGGCAGGGGCTCTGCTCGCTGCCGCAGCCCCAAGGGGCTGCCAAGAGCCAGGGCTGCGCTGGGCTGACCAAGCCGCTGCTCCTGAACCGGTGCAAACAGCAGCTGACGCCGTCCGGGACGTGGTGCCCACCCAGAGCTGCCACAGCTCAGCCCGGCTCCGAAGCCAGCACGCGAGAACGTTTCCTTGCAAATCGTTAATGAAACAGGACCGCAGCACCTCAGGATGCTCCAGAAACCGTAACCCACAGATGCTTTCCAAAAAGGAGGCTCTGTCCCTCAGTGGCCGTTAAAAACTCAGCCCAACCTGAAGCTCCATGCCCCCGCCTCGGCAGCCCACAGGGCACCAGGACTTTGCCCTGGCTAAGCTGGATCTCCTCGGAGTGGCTTTAAGCGCTCCAGCATTTCTCAATGGCACGGGAAGCACGCAGGGAATGCACGGCGGGGGGCAGAGCGTGCGTGGCCCCCCATGGCGTGGGATGAGGGGTGGCATTCCTGGCAGGCAGCCCTGCCACCCGGCCCCTGCGGCTCAGCCTCTCCGCAGTGGGGCAGAGGAGACCTGAAATATCTCTTATTAACCCAACTGGAAACGGGAAATGGTTAGTGCTTTGTAGAGCAATAAAACTGGTTTCAATGCCACAGCAGGAGAAGAGGATAAAGGAAGCTGGGGGAAAGGGCCGGAGAGGAGACAGCCCCGTGGTGGGTACGTGCCACGGCCGAGCTCCGGCTGCCGGGGCTCAGTCTCACTCGGTCCTTCCTCTGACAGAGGCACCTGCAGGCACCACGAGAGGAGATGGCAGCTGCCCAGGAGGCGGCTCCTGCCACCAAGACCTGCAGATAGTTCACCAATCTAAACCCATGCACCACCAGCATTGTGAAAGGGTGGTTTGGGAGCAGAGCTGGGACAGCGGGGCTGCCCGCGGGTGGGGAGGGGGCAAGGGGTCCCTCCGCCTCCATCACAGCTTTCCCTGAATTTTGGGCTCCGCTTGTTCCTTGCCCTCTGGGTCAGGGGCACAGCATTAGCAGCATCACTGCACCAGTGCCGTAGTACCCTGACAGCAGGTCCTGCCCCCAGCCAGCCCCCTCCCTGGCCCCCTAGCCTCCCTGGGTCATGCAGCAGCAGCTGCTCAGCCTTAAAAACTACAGCCAGTCACCCTCCTCGTGGGTGCTGAGCCCCCGCATAAGGGATAGGCCAAGTCACAGCTCAGCCCCATGCAGCGCTGCGGGGAGGCACCAGTTTAAGCCCACGCAACAGTCTCAGCACTGCCAAAGGGGCACGTGCTGGAGCCCTGAAGGGGTCAAGCACATGGCGCACAGAGGCGTTACACCCTGCAGGACATATGTCCAGAGCTAACTCATGCTCACCTATACTAGAGTGAGACCCAGCACCATGCACAGCCCCATCCCGCTGGGAGCAGCGCAGGAGCCAGGAGATACCAGCCCGGGACAGGCAGCTCAGGGGAGCAGCACCCCATCACACCTCCCTGCCCACCCCGAGCTGCAGCGGCACAGCAATCAAGGTAACAACTCACATCTACCGTTTGCTTTTAATTTAATGGTTTTCTCAAGACCACTCCGTAGGAAGGAGGGGAAAAACACACACACCTTGGAGAAGGGAAAGGGCCAGCAAACACGTGGCAATAGTGCAACGGAGCTTCAACGTGCAGCACATGAGACAACGGCACAGACACCTCCACCTCCCCGTGAAAAACATCTGGGTGGCCATTATGGAGCCAGACACACCCCATGCTGCTGAAGTTTTACATCAAGTCGGACAAAGGCAATAAATAAAGAAGCAATGCCTCAAAGGCACTTTTTTTCTTTTCCTCCTTTCATTATTAAAAAAAAAAAAAAAAAAAGTTGGCACCAGAGCATGTTCTTACACTAGGGTTTCGGCCAGATCCAGTTGGGTTTCTCAGCGCAGGAGAGGGAAGAGCTGGGCCTTGGGCGGTTTGGACCCCGTTGCCAGCATGTCCCAAGCCCAGCTCGCAGACACCAGCCCGGGCAGCACCTTTCAGCCCCTCGCCAGCACCCTGCTACATCTCCAGCTTGTTTGAGGTATATCACCTGCCCCATCCGTTACCTTGTGCAGCCAAAAAAAAAAAACCAACAGTGCAAAGAAAAAAAAAAAATCCCCCCAACCCCTTGGTTTCTCCCCCCAATGAGATGAGCCTGTTTGCAAGGGGAAGATGGCAGCAAGGAGCCTCCGGGACCCCCCCAGCCCCTCCACAGGGGCAGCAGCTGGATCACTCA
>JAVKLA010000052.1:2975361-2985742 GCA_034782735.1 Sagittarius serpentarius | reverse complement strand
CCCCCCCCCCCCCCCCCCCCCCCCCCCCTGCTGAGAGAGGGCTTTCCAGAAGATGATGCAGGGAGAGACTGGCACCCAAAGGCTGAGAAGAGGCGCAGGAGCGGGGCGCTGGGAGGATGCGGAGCAAAGCGCCCGGGTGTCTCACACCAGGAGAGATGCCGGGGACGGAGGGACACAGGCGGACAGCCGGGCAAGACACGCACTCATAGACGTGGTTCGCTGCAAAGAGCCACAATGCACCCGGGACTCTCATTAAAAAATAGGTATTGAGGACAAAATCAGAGAGAGGAGAGGCCTGGGCAAGCACAGCCTGCCCACGCTCGCCACAGGACCGTGCTTTGCCCTCCTGGACGCACGGCCTGGGAGGGAGCAGCATGCTCCACCACCAGAGCCGGGACGGGGGGCGGCGGGGGGGCAAACGTCTGCAGGCTGCTCAGGTGCTCCCACGCAAAGGCTTTTTATGGACATTTCTGGTTAACTCTGCAGCACCTTCCCGTGTGGTCTTCTTGCCCCTGTGGTAAATCTTGGTTTTAAGATATTAAAAGAATGCAATTATTTCCCAAAGCAGCCAAAACAAAAGCTCTTGCCCAGCTCTGGCATGTGTGAGGACACACCATATTGATTGAAGAAAGAGATAACTACAGCATTACTCATCCCCACACTCAGACCTGGATTTTCCCACCACTTCCAGCAGCTCAGGGCAGCCTGGCAGGGTAAGGCAGAGCAGGGGCTCGTGAGCGTCTGCGAGTGATGATTTAATCCAGCACCAGCTCCTCTCTGCAGGCTTTGTGTCCCTGAGCACAGAGGTGGCACAGGCTGGAGCTGTGCAATGGCCCAGCACCCGCGCTCAGCGGATCGTGGCCGTGCCATGTCTCTATGTCAGGATGAGACCCAGGCAGGCGTCACAGTCCCCTGGCTGGTCTTGCAATCTGGGTGTTGGGGGATTGAGATTATAAAACAACTTGTTGAGGACATACACCCTGCAGGGTAGCTGTAACAACAGGCACAGGCGTCCAGGTCATGGAGACAGCCGTGCACCAAGCTTCCGCCCGTCCGTGGCTGTGATCTGTCTCAGTGCTGGAAGGACTGCATGTTACGTACCATTTTGATACAGTTAGGACACACAAAGTCCCTGTCCCTGATTTTTATTGCCGATGGCCGTGTGGCACCTCTGTTCCTCACCAGGTGTCAGGGATGAACAACTTCTTGCAGCTTCAGACTGCTCCTGCATCCCTTCCACCCTTAGACCTCCCCCCCAAAGCTGAACACACCGTAACCCATGGGCAAATCTCCCTCCCGATTTTAGAATCGGTCATCTCCCACCAGTATGGGGGGGGGGGGGCGGGGGGGATTGTCCTAAGAGGATACTGTGCTGAAGCAGAGTTGCAATAATAAATTATTTACTGTGCAGTAACAGGAGCTGCGTTTCAATCTGCAAGTGGCCAGCAGAGCCCATAGGGAAGATAAACAAGGCGTAGATGAGATTAACTAAACTGCTGTAATTTCAATGTCAAAGTAAACAGATAGGATCCTGTTCAGGCACAGCCCAGAGATTGCAGAAGAGTTGAAGGGGGAAGGTACAAACCTACCTTATTGCAATAAACAAAGCAATTTCACTTGACTAAGATGAAAGTGTCTGTGTCTCCCGGGCACTGCGAGCCCACAGAGCAATGCTATCGGCAGCTGTGGGATCACTCGTGGTTTAGCCCGCTGGTCCAAGAAAGCACTTGAGCACGCGTTTAACTTTAAGCACTTGTTTAATACTCCCGTTGATTTATAAGGATGCTTTCCAGAGGCTTTCCCTGTGATGAAAGGAAGCGAAGCCTTGGCTAGCTTCTTTCTGTTTCTACCAGATAAATTCTTTTCTGCAATTTTCTGTGTTGTCGGTGATACGTAGGCTTAGGTATGCTTTTGTTCTAGACTGGCTCAGGAAGCCTATTTTAATGGAAATGTCAAGGGACACAGATCTAAGTCCACTGGAATCCACTGATAAGGATCCTCTATTGTAACAGTATTGCTACTGCTTTCTCAGCAGTGGGGAAATCCACTAAAATTCCCCCTGCCTCCCCCAGCTGCAGCCTTAGAAACCCTAAACAGGGTTTCTCCAGCAGCAGCCCTTTGTACCACAGGCCCCAGTGCATGTCCGCTAAAACCAACATGAAAGTCAACGAGGAATTTGGCTCGGTGTCACGTAAACTTGCTCAAAGCTAGTCTAATCAACTTGATTTGTCATAACGGAAGCTCTATTTACTTGTAGGCTCCTAACTTTATATTTATTTATTTCTTATTTTTAAATAAATGCTCCGCCATTACCTCAGTGCTAAAAACATCCACGTCGTGGCCAAAACCTGCGGCTCTGCCTTTGGAGTCGGTGGCAACATGTTCTGTTCACCTCTGCTTGTGGACTGGTAAAGGAATAAACTTTCCCCAAAAGATACGCTTACAGCGGTGAGCCCTCCAAGAGGGAAAGGAAGGCATCAAAATGCCAAAGACAACAAAAATTTTAATGATTACCTCTCCTTAGTGGTCTTCCAAGCTGGCAGCATTCCTCACCTGCTGCTGGGTAGTGCTCAGGCAGGTGTGAAACCCATTCCTCCTCTGAAAACACTAAGGAAACTGGTTTTGCTCTGATCCTCCCAATTGGGTGTCCCATCCATCAGCAGAAGAAGGGAAACACATTAGCACCAATAGGAGCCCTTTGAAAAGTAATTTATGGCCTATCACATCTAATGATTACAGCAGAGGCCACCTCTGCACCCCACTTCCACCGCAGCTGTGCATTACACCAGACTCCCGCCATCCACTCAGGACATACGTCTGCTCTGGGTAAAGCCAAGCTCATTTTGCTCAGCTTGATAACTACTCGCTGGGCAGACTTTGTGCCCAGGCGGGTCGTTTGTAAGGATCATTTTGCAAAACGCCATTAGCCTGGTAATGTTTGCATCGCGGTGCCTGTGAACCCCAGGTCCTGCCATCTCTCCTTATCGCTGCCAGCGTAGGCAGAGGCATGGTGGGGAGAGCAGAAGGGAGCTCCCTGCTGCGCGGAGCTACGGAGATAAGGGACGTGCCTCAGCCAAGGATGGATCACGGCTGGAAAAAGCAGAAATATTGGAATTCAGCTGGACAGAGTGGGAGAAAAGCATCGCTCTTGGAGGAGCTCCGCATGTAGAAACGTGAGCGATGATGAAAGACACCAAGAAGAGAAAAACAGCAAAGCAAAACTGTAGTTAGGAGTGACCTGGCTTGTGCGCAGCGTGGGAGCACGGCCCCGCTGGGGTGCAGCCTGCAGGGAAGGACAGGCTCCCAGGTTGGTACCCTGCTCGCTCTGCAGCTGAACCAGCCACCGGAGGTCCCAGGACCTCACCTCCTGGCCGCTGGCACGGGTCAGTGACACGCGCCTCCTTTAACCATTAGGGTTACGAGCTCTTTAGATGAGGCCAGGAACCATCCGCTTCAAAATATGAACTTATTTCTTTGGATTTTTAATCATCGTGTTATCAGGTGACAACCCGATCTTCGTTATTATATGGTATTTACCTTACAAATTGCTACGGATAGATAAGAGAGATGTGCAGTGGTCTGAACTACGCTTTAATCTAAACGTTTGTTGAATAAAACCCAAATCAGCAACCCCCATCCAACCCAAGCCCTGTAGTTCAGCTACGACAACATCCATTAACCCCTATGGCTGAAGCCCCCACTTAAAAACAGTAAACCCCAGACAAGCGGGGGCAAGGGCCGAGTAGGGACTCGTATGCAGTTTTCTCTTACACTGGTGAGTTTGGAGCAACTCTCCGGGCTTTGCTTTCCTCTCGCGTACATGCCAATGGCTCACTCTAATACACAGCTAGTGGGAGTTCGGTGCACAGACCAGCAAACACAAGTTACCCACACCAAGGAGAGAAAATTTTATATATATAATAAAATACATTATTATCTATATTATTATTCTATTATACCATCTCATTCAAGGTCCCCCTACTACAGATCAAACAGACTGTACAGATCAAGCAACCCAGGACACCCTGCGACACGCTCCCAGGCGCTGGAAGGTCATGGCGGGGAAGGTTACAGCCGGCGGCAGCACGTGGGGTTGCAGAAATGCCGAGGCATTCATAAAAAAAATAAGCAAACTCCTCCGAAAAAGCTGGAGCTTTTATTTTCAGAGCAGGAAGCGTCTGTATTTCAGGCTAGTGACTTGATATCCGTTACAGCACCGGCAGACACCAGTGGAGCGGGTTTGTCTGCTGGCAGCGACGGCGGCCGGGGCTGGCTCAGCTGTGACTCGGTGGCTGGCGTCCCCGCAGGGCTGGGGACCTAACGGGGCCAGGGCAGCGCGTACGTACGGGGACAGCAGTGACAGAGGGGTCCTAGTGTTTCCTGGTGCCACTGCAGCTCTGGCAGCATGGAGGAGCTCTATTCCCAGCTATCCAAAGATAAATTCAGCGCTGAAGCTGTACGACAGCGTTCACACAAAACTATCCTGGGTCTCATTTTGGGAAGGGTTGGCCAACTCTGTTGGCCAAAGGGCAGCACTGACCCCAAAGAGCATCTTCCTCCGACGGCCAGGACCAGCCGAGCAGAGTGGGGCATTGCCTGTGCAAGTTATGGGCCCATGGCAAGGTACAGGAGCCATTTCTGCTCCACAACCAGCTCTGCTAGAGGTTGTTCTAAGGAAGTTTCCTGTTTACTCAGACAAAGTCTGCTCAGGGACAATAAGAAGTGATGCTTTTTGGCAGGAGGGCCACTGCGGTCATCAGCAACAGGACGGCACTGCTGTGTCGGAGCGGCCACCGGCGCTGGTACTGAAAAGCCCGGCTTTTGGTAAACACAACTTCGAGTATCGGGAGTTCAGGCGAGGACACAGCAGCAGCCAGCTCCAGGATTTGTTGAGCCCCACGAGGTAGCTGGAAAACTACGAGAGCTCAGCTGGGTTTCAGATAAAGGCGCACAGAGAACAGACTGCAACTGCCGAGAAGGTTGGTGGGCGCAGGGCTCCTGTCAAACCTGGGGGCTGGCTGGGCCAGAAGGACCAGCCTGTAGCTTTTTGCAGCTCCCCAGAGACAGGAGGAGCTGGCTGACGTACCTACTGAAGACCAGTAAGAAAGAATGCCACAATGCAACCTTCAAAGCACTTGGTGTACTTGATCCCATTTCAGTGCAAGTCTCCCTGAGAGCTAATACATATATTAAAAAAAAAAAAGAAAAGATAGCGCAGGCACTTGCCAATCCATTCTCAAGATTGCTGACAACAATTCTCCAAGGCAGGTCAAAGTTACTACTTACGTTAGAAAGAAAGCTGGGTTGAAAACTAGTTATTTTATATTTGTTTCTTTTATTTTGAAAAGATTCCCTTTGCAGCACCATTCACAATTTAAAGGCCAGGTTCACCAAGCGTGCTTTGACATCAACAGGTCTTCTACACCGAGGTCTAAGCACACCCCTTAAATACACTACTGAATTGGCATCTGAATTAGTTTTCAATGTCAGACAACAGACACCAGTAATCCTGACGACATGAGATGAGGTGGACAGTTCACTGAATTCCATGCCCCTGAAAAACAAACACCAGCACAGTTTCTTTTCAGTTGGCCCTGGGAAGCCCAGCCCGGCGTACCAGGGCAGCAGCAGCCAGCCGAGGCCACAAAGTCTCTTCTGCGCGAGCCGGAATGACCCCAGCCATGGCAGCAGCTCCTCTAGAACGGAGCAGGGAGGAACGACGCAACCCAAGATGGTGCGATAGGAGCCGGTGCGTGCCTGCCGCCCACCGAGCTGGGGCAATATGTGAATTCATGCAAGTACCTCCCTGAGATCTCTTGAAGCAGCTCTCCTGGTCACAGTTGTGGCTCAGACAGCAGTACCTGCTGGAGGTGACAGTGGCTGACAGGTATGTGCTCTCATAACACCCGACAAACCCAGCCGTGGGCGCAGCCTGCAAGCTGCCGGCTCCCCGACCCGCTCACCGTGGTGGCAATTTTGTCGGCTGATGTCCCCCAGGAGCACGGCACAGCTGCACCCTTTAGAGTGGGGTTGTACACGCAGCCCCGTGTGCTATCATACGTGAACCTGGTCCCACGGACATATGTGCCAACTCACACATGCGCTGGCAGTGCAGGGTGTCTGCACACACTGAATTGTACGTCCCCCTATGTTAACACACACTCCTTCCCCTCTGTGCATCTGTATATGTAGGCACACAGACACACACCTCCCTCCTCCTCCTCACAGCACAAGGTACCTCTGTGCCATGCCCGAGCCTGAACAGCCAAACCATTCCGGAGAAGAGAGGGGTTTGTCACCATCCCTCGCCCCGAATAGCAGCCGTCTGCCCCACGCAGCCACCGAAGCTCACCCTCCACCCCTGGCAACTCCCATCAAGGGCCCCATTCCACAGGGCTGGTTTGATCACTGGGCTCGACCTCCCAGCTGAGGCTTTACCTTGTCCCTCCAGGCATAATGAGCTCTGTCAAGTATCAGTTTCAAAGATGGAAGCACTTAGCATCACCTGCTGAAAAGCAGGCAACATGCATCTCGGGAAAGAAACTCTGCAGCTATCTGATCCCCAGATTTGCTGCAGAGCTCAGGGAGCTGCAGCAGGGCAAGCAAGAGCAGGATTCAACCCCACAGACATTTCCTTGACTGGCACTGTGCAGCGGTATTAAAGACTATCTGCCTGCCTGGGGGACCTGCGAGCAGAATCCAGCTCTGTCATAGCTACTGCAAGGTGTCTCGACTCAGAGGCGATGCCTGTTCATGGGAATGAAATGCTGGAGGAGATGTATAACATCCTTTTCCCATCAAGTTACTTGCTGGATCCTTATGCTATTAGCTAGGATCCCTGCACAACCCAAAATGGCATTTTGGAGCCAGCCTGTGATCCCACCAGCACCGTCCATCACCGCCCGGGCAGGGCAGCCCCCCCGCCCGCGGCAGGATGCCTGCCGGGAGGTGCTGGTCCCGCCTGGGCTCAGCCCATGGATGCCATCTGCCGTTCAGGGCACCGGGAGGAGACCGGGAGCCCATCCAGCACTGCTCGGCCCAAACAAGCGCGGCACTGCTTAAAACCAAACCACCCTACGCAGACAGTCAGGGTGCATCTGAGTCACCTCCCTGCTCCCCAGCCTTGGCTCACGGTCACATCTCCATCACCTGGAGGGCAGGCACAGCCCTTTTGTTTCAAACAAAAGCAGATTATCTCCTGCAGTCTCCTGTTTCCCACAGCAGCAGGAACAACACGGAGAACAGCAGGATCCAAGGCGCATTTGCGAGAACCCGTCAGTGGAGAGACTTAATCCTCCAGCTCCGGTCTGCCAGCGTGCTGGAACTAGTGAATGCCACCAACAAGCCTGCAGAGGTAATGGGAAAGTCTGGAGGATTTCCCCTGCTCCTGGAGGGAATCTCAAGCCACTAGAAGGCTTTTCCCACCAGCCGAGAGGAGCCAGGGAAGGGCTGCTGGTTCTCAAAGGAGGCTGGGTGGCCAGCAAGAAGGTGGCTGTTGCTGGAGTCCCATAGTTTCTCCTTCCAGTCGTTGACGACCCCACAAGCGACTTTAAATAACCTGGTGCTGCCAAACAGCTCGCTCCTGATAGCTGGACACCCATCATCCCCACGAGAGAGATGCCCTTGGTCCAGAGGATATCCATGGATGAGCCCCCAGAGAAGTCCAGGAGGGGTTGGGGGTCAGGAACGGCATTGACCAAGCCCTCTTTGGGGTGCAGTGCAACTGCTGCGGACGGGACACATGCTTACCTGCGAGTCCCTGCAACCAGGTTGCTTCTGCTTAGGGTCATTCACACTGCATACATGGACATCTGGGGTGGACACTCAAACAGCCTGTTCCAGGGCAAGAGGCTGTAACATACTCTGCGTTTTGAATTACAGGTTGATTTTCCCTGGCATCTGCAGCAATCTCATTAAATCTCTTACTCCATGATTGATGAGCAGAGCTCCTCCAGCCCTACCTTGGGCTGCTCTGCCTCCCAGCAGAACAGCTCAAAAGCATGCTTAGAAGTTCGATACCTTTTCTTGAAATAATTAAAGATGATTAGTTTGAAAACGCAGCCAGGTTCCTTCAGTGGGGGTCAGGCCCTGGCAGAGCCCGGGAAGTCCCTTAGCCCCATCAGGGACCAGGCTGAACCCCAGCCACCAAAAGCCAGATCAGAGGGGCCGTACCGAGGTGGTGGGCTCCCACAAGCCGAGCCCAGCACAGAGACCCATCAGACCCACCCTCTAATCGTAGCTTTTGCCACTGACCACGTAATTATGGGTATGACTCTTCTCGCCTTCCTGCTGCCTGGTTACCTCTCTGCGTTTCCTAAGCCATTTATGATCTGCTGGTAAAAAGTGAACAACATTATTACTAGGGAAAGTGCTTTAATTTTTCAGGTACAGAGGTCTCCAAGTGGGCGTTTTCTGGAAGCACGGTGCAGCGGAGGTGTGCTGGAAGTGTCTGAAGCCTCAGCAGCTGCCTTTCCCAGCAAATTTTGGGGAGAAGCCAGCAGACAAAGCAGAAGGTGGCTGCAGAGTGCACTGGGGGTCACAGCAAGAGCTCATGGCTGCTCGGGAAGCCCCCCAGCCCCTGAAATTGAGATAGACATGGAAACATACCCCTGGGAGAGGTGCTGAGGGTGGGAAATACACCTGGAAAAGTCCGTATGACATCTAGGTTTCAAGCTGTTGTGAAAACTTGGCTCTGCATGGCACCAGCATGGGGAAAAGCGCTCCCAGTGCCGCAGAGCAGCCTGCTGCTGGCTGGGGACACAGCAGCTCTGGGAAGGTACCAGGGATCCTGTTTGGTGATGAGAGCTTGGGTTTCACTGCAAAGGCAGCTGGCCTGGATCTGGTTCTCACTATGCTGCAATTCAGGTTGCTCCTTTCTCTCCCTCTTTAAATGCTCGGCACATCCCCCCCAGCCTTGTCCCCAGTCCCCCATCTCTTCATTAAGTCCCAGAGCAGGTTTACTCCCATGACACTGCTTTGTCTGTCACTCTCTTCAGCCTTTCTGGAAGGAGAAAGCAAAGGATCAGCCTCCAGCTGTGCTGCAGCCAGACAAAGGGAGCAGATTCCTCCTCTCCTTGCTCCAGCTTAACAAAGCCAGCGCAGCAGCACCGAACCCTGAGCCTCAACCAGCGCGGCCTCACTGCAATAAACAGGGCTTAGGGCTAATGAGAAAGCAAGAGCAGAGGAGCATCAGGCTGTGCTGTGTGTGGGAAAGGTTCCCTAAGGACAAAGGAAAACACTTCATTAATAGCTAGAGACTCTGTGCAGAGGCAGCTGAAACGGAGATCTGCTGTGCCGGGAGACACGGGGTTTGTTCTAGAAGGGGAGAAGGCTTCCTCTTTCCCTCCAAGCCTCCTCCATCCTCCTCCAATTTTTACAGTTCAAAGGGATGTTTTATGAGCCTTCTGGGGTCAGGAGGCAGCAGCCCCAGGGCTGCACACGCAGAAAGGGGTGCTCTTAGCACCTTCCCACAGCTCTGCTAGACACAGCAGACCTTTAATCATCCGGGGATGCTGTTAGACAGAAATGCCTGGCCTCGGTGCCCCGCTCACCCTTCCCTGCAGCCTCACCCCCCAGCAGAGCTCACCCTGGAGCCCTCCCCGGCTGCACTACGTCGAGATTGTCTCTGCTGGGCTCTGTGCTCCTCACTGGGGGCCTGGAACACAACCCAGCGTCGCTGCGGGCAGCCCCTCCACCCCGGCCAGAGCTGCGCATCTGCGTCGGGGGCAGAGCTCCTTTCTGCAGTTGGGTATTTGCATTTATACAGCCTTCCAAAACACAGGGCCTAAACGACCAAAGCATCAGGACGACAGACGGGAACGTGAGAGGGGACGGGGACAGACACCGTTACGCCTATGTACGCAGCCAGAGACAAGCAGGTGGGGTGTAAATCTGTAGCGAGCAGGTTGTTAGCTGCAGAGTGGGTGCCTTTCCCCGTTCATCTGAGCTACGCAGCACTTGGAGATCAGAGAGAGGGGACCTGGAGCCGACAGGGCTGCGCTTCCGAAGGAGCCCCCTCGCGTCACTCACCGCTTCCCCACGAACGGCCCCCACCACCCACGGGAGGGGTCGGCAGCCGGCCCGGAGGGCACCGGCCAGGTCTCACCGGGGGAGCTGCAGGCGGAGGGGCCGGTGCCTGCCCTCCGGGGGAGCCCAGCTCGGGCAGCAGCAGGCAGCGAGCCCCGGCCGCCCCGGCCACAACCCCCCCACCCTCCCCTCCGCCCCCGGGCCGCCCCTGCCGTTGCCGCCGCCGCCGCACGGTGTCCTCGGTGCTCCGCAGCGGTGGGAGCGGGTCCGGCGCCGGCGGAGCCCCGCCGCCTCCGGGCCGTCACCGGGGACCCCCCCCCCCCCCCCCCCCCCCCGCCCCCCCCCCCCCCGCCCC
>JAVKLA010000052.1:2963525-2975305 GCA_034782735.1 Sagittarius serpentarius | reverse complement strand
GATGGGGCACACCCCAAGGCACGGGACCCCCCCCCCCCCCCCCCGACCCCAGCCACGGCTGCCTGCACCAGCCCCCGTCACCCTTTCAGTCTGGGTCCCCCCTTTTCATACAGTCCCAGCCCTGACGCAGCCCATAGCACAGACAGCTTTCTCCGAGGGCTTTTCTGAAGACAGCTTTTAATGGTGTAACTGCTACGGGCTAGAATTGTAACCCAACGCTTGGGACAGCCCTCCCGCAAACTTGCGTGGGGAGAACCAAACCGAGGAGGAGGCGATGGCCACCAAAGCCATCACCAAAGCCACTGCCCGGCCCTGAGGCAGGCCTCAGTTTTGCTCCTTTCTCCCAGGGCTGAACAGAAGAACCCAAATCATCAAAGGAGCTAAAAACAGGCTTGGAAGATTGTAGGTTGAGGCCATCTCTGCATGAAACCCAGCAAAGGCAGTATCTGTGCTAGTCCTGTGCCCAAAGTCTTCCCTCTAGCCAGAGCAGTCTCTTGGGCGTTCATCCCTGCCAGGAGCATTGGCAGCCCCTTGCTCCAGCTCCTGGCAAAGTGACAGTCAAATGCAACCGGTCTGCAGGAAAAGCCTTGCTATGAAGGCAAAAGAACGATCCCCTGAATCTGGCTGCAGGTTAGGAGTTTGCCTTGTTGCAAGCCAAGGGGATCTGTGCGGGGAAGCACACATAGATCCCAGGGTGCTCAAAGAGGGCAGTCCTCCCTGAACCACCACTGGCCCATCTGGATACTCCTATCACCCCCAAACCTGTCGCCTTTGGTAGTGGGTCAAGGCGGCCACAGGGAGACACTTGCCCATGCCCTGATCTCCAGAGTCCTTCCTGCTGGCAGGAGACACGATACACCAGCGCTGCGAGCAGTTCCGTCATCTGGGTTTCCCCATAGAGCTCTGAAGATGACTGGAGGGAATCCCTGGCCAAAGCGCTCCTTCCCTCCGTAGGGCTGGAACCGCCAGCGCCCAGGAGGGAGAGGAACAGCAAGCAGCCCTGGCTGCAGGCTCCTGCCGGCCATGGCTCCGGGGCAAGGCTGGGTTTAGTTACCGGCAGGCAGAGCTGAGCTGCCAGGCTCCCAGGGCAGCTCGGCTGGTGCTCACCCAGCCCCAGCACTGCTGGGAGGTGCCCAGCACCAGCACCACCACCACTGCTGGAGGCAGCGAGGGGCAGGGTCCTCCGCCGGGCAGGAGCCAGCTAGGAATCGGAGAGGCACAGGGCCTCCACGGCACTGCTCAGGCCCTGGCTCACCCCACCGACAGCCAGCAGGCAGTTCCGGACCACGATGCTGGAGCAGGCACAGCGTGGGGTGGGCATGGGGGGCAGGCTCTCCCACTTGTTCTTCTCGGGATGGAAGGCCTCTGCGGACTCCAGGACAGTCGGCTGGTTTCCTGGAAGCACAGAGTGAGGCACTGGGTCACCTGGGAGGCACCGGCAAGCATCCCTTGTCTGCTCTGGGACAGTGTCTGTGCTCTGGACCCCATCCCTTTATGGGGTCCATTTTCCCTGCTCCCTCAGGCCAGCCAGGGCCAGGATCTCTCCACTCTGTAATAACATGTGATTCACATACGCTTTTAAAGTGTTACCACCATCCCCCAGTGCCTCACCTAGCCCCCCAGCCACGACAACTCTGCCTTTCAGGTAGCCAGCCACAAAGTCTGCTCGCCTTTTCTTCAGGTAGAAGGAGCGCTCCATCTTCATCCAGCCACCTGGGAGGGACAGAACAGACCGGGTATGACAGTAGCACCCACTCCTGGGAAACCATCTGCCTGTGACCTACTTGCTCGTGGAAGCACAGCTTTGCTGCTGCACCTTGGGGTAGTAAAACCCCATGACACAGGGGTCAGCTTCCTCACCACTGCTTCAGGAGGGAGCTGTTGAACCCAGCTGCCTCAGGACCATGGTTTTCCCCTCTGCTGCCTTGACTTGTTAATCCTGACTGCAGGCCTTCCTCTAGGCTGGGCTCAAGGCACCAGCAGTCCCAGGACTCAGCAGATGAGAGGTCTATGCTCTGCAAGGACAGAAAAGCCCCACAGCACAGCCTTGTGTGCCACCCACCCTCCTCCTCTGGAAAGGACAGAGCTGGGACAGCCCCCACCTTGTTCCATGTCAAACATGTCCACGGTCCTCATGAACTTGGGCTGCCGGTAGAGCCGTCCCTGCCGCAGGCCCCCGAGACTGAAGAGTTTGTCTTCTGTGGGCACAAAGCTGGAGAAGGCCCTTTTGTTGGGGATGCTGGGAAACTTGGTCCACAATCTAGTCTCTGTGTCAAAGACCTCAAAGGCATTGATAGCGTACTTGGACTGCCTTCCACCTGGGGCAGGGAAGACGGAAAGAAAAGGGTCAGCTTGGGTCATAGCACCAAACCAACAGCAGCAGGAACAAGAGGAGTCTCCTAGGGCAGGCTGAGAGCAAACTGCCAGCTGATATGATGTCCCCAGGTCTCAAGCCACCTGCATGAGGGCCTGCTGAGCCAGGTACCTTCTCACCCTTGCGCTCCCTCTCCTTTAACTGCAGGTTCATGACATAAAAACACTTAACATTTTTCAGTGCATCACACCCTCCGCTTCCCTCCACGCCAGCAGCAGCGGGTCGCTGGCACAGGAAGGTGTTTAGTATGCACCAGTTTAATCAAGACAAATTCACAGCAGAGCAGGGATCAGCGCTCAGGGAGCCTTTGCAATTCAGATGAGTTCAGCGCCAGTGCAATCCAGCAAGCCCCGGCCTTGCTGCCAAGCTCCTGATGGAGCAGGAGAGCCAGAGCAGCTGCTGCTGCTGCTGCCGCCACCAAAGACGCTTATTATTCTTCCACCCATCAGATGCAGATGAATACAGCTATTCTCAGCTCAGATGCTGAGCGTGCCTTTGAAGGCAGAGCCTGTGCTCGCTACTGGGCCCACAAACTGTTCGCCAGCAGCCAAGTAAACTGCAAAATAGATCAAAGAGTCTTTTCTGGTAACCCCTAAAGAAAGCCAGGGCTGCCTGGCGGTTTGAGCAATCAGGACTCCTCAGTTTTGATCCTGATATGCCATTTGGCCATGAGCTAACAGCAACATTTCTCTGCCTTAGTTTCCCTTTCTGTAAGGCAAAACTAGTGAACATTGTCCCCTGCAAAAGGCTTGGTCCAGCATTTCCCAGCTGCAGCAGGTCTTTCTTCTGCCAGAGGCAGACCCTTTGTGAAGCTGCATGGTACTTTGCTGATGTAAAACGCATAGAGGTATTTTTGCTCACTAGTTGAGTCCAACAGCTTTTAGCGCAGTCACAGGACTGCAAATTGAGCAGGCAAAGACCAGCTGTACCCTCGGCTGCCAGCAGCCACGGATGGGCCTGGGACAGGGGCAGCCACTCACCCAGCACAGAGCTGCTGCGAGGCCCACGAGCTGCCAGGGCATTCAAGGGTGCAGGGGCTCTCGTGGATGCTTGCTATGGAGCCGTGAATCCAAACCCAACACCAGCCCCACTCAAAACCTACAGCTGCAAGCTGGTATTTCTGAATGCATGAGAAAGCAGGCAAGGATGGAAAAGAGCATTCCCAAAAGCCTCTTCCAGAGAGGTTTCTCAGTGCTCAGATTAAAGGAGCTCCTGCCCAAGGAGGAGGCGGCAGCAGGACTGCTTCTTACCCAGCACGTAGATCTTGGTGCCTCGCAGGAAGGATGTGGCAGCATACCTGGGTGTGGGCATGGCCGCCAGTGACACCCAGATGTCCTTCAGCATGTCATAGTGCTGCAGGTAGTTGTGCGGCCGCAGGTCAGATCCCATCCCACCAGCCGCATAGACTCTGTAGTCTGGACAAGGCCAAGAAGCAAAAAAAATCCCACAAAGTTATTATAGGAAAGCATCAGAAACACCCACCTGCAAAAACGCACATGCCGTCATACGATGTGCGCCAGAACTGTCCCGTTCCCACCCGAGACCCCGTGTATGTCCCGAGCTCCCATCTCCGGGGCAGAGGGGAACGCACTAACCTCCCGGTCCCCCCAGCAATGCCCAGGCTCCTCCCCCAGCCCTGCTCCCCTGTTCGGGGGCTGCTGCTCCTCAGCTCAGCTCCTGCTTTGCCCCACTGAGGTCTGGCACAGGACGGCAGCTCTGTGACCCAAGCCGGAGGGCTCAGAGCCAAGACAAGGCACTGAGGCTACTTGTTCCTCACCAAAGCCGTACCCGGCTATATCCACCTCTGGCTAACAGCAAAGCCGACTCTCCAAAACAAAATCCTACCTGCACAGCACCCACATTATCTCCTTCAACACGCACTTCACCCCACAGACAGGATTCAGGAGAGCAGCGACAGCAGCCTTGCCCTTGCGGGCAGCCCTACAAGGCAGCTGAAAAAGCAGAGACCAGCCTGCAACACCGTAAGGATTTGGGCAGCTATTTCTGTTCCTGGCCTCTCGCACCAAACTGACCCTGCCGTATCAGTCAAGCAAGCTTATACTCAGAGAAGAAATCATCTCCAAGACGGTAAACATTATTTTTAAACATTCCTTGATGGTAGCTTTTAAACCCACTTAAGCAAACAAACCAAGCAGTTTTCAAAGAAGCTGCCTGGAGATTAGATTCGTAATCCCAGGCACGGCGGGAAGCTGGCTGACCTCAGGCACGCTGCTCAGGAACACAACTCTCAGCCCCAGGCTCTTCAAAGCACGGCAGAGCATACTAAAGGAAATCAATGCTCCACATCTCTGCTTAGAAATTAAAAAATGAGATGGGCTGATAAGGCAGAGCCTCACAGGCAGTGGTTAAGCTTTCAGAGGGGAGCTACACAGGAACCCCCCACAAGGCCCGCCGCTTCCCCTCCTTGTACAATGATTTGAGCCCACGACCGCGAAGCCAGCTCTCTCCTGGCTGGTTCTGGTTTGGACCAGAGACGTCTCTTAAAACCAAAGCTATTCTGTGGCTCTGCAACCTTCACCTCTGGCTCCACAGCTCGGCCGGTCCTCCCAGCCTGGCTACGCTCAGCCAGCAGCACCATTCCTATTTTTCCAGGATCTGCAGCACACAAGGACTAGAATTTGCTACAAAAACCTGGAGAAGTTTGATTTGGGGCCTTGGAGCTTGGACCTGTCTGAAATACCCCCAGGTACCAGCACAGCCACGGCCCTCGGGGCTCCAGGGCTGACGGTACAGAGCAGCCCCCAGGTTTATCTGCTTTCGGCCGCCTACAGAACAGTCGTCTTTAGCAGGTGGGATATGACAAATACACAGCGTTCAGCTTCTAGAAGCACAGAAAAGGTTTTGGAGAACAACATAACCCTGTGCCATTGCCCAGAAAAGCTTTTGTGCCTGATGCACCAACCGATGCTAACCCTCCCCATCCCACCACCCCACAAGCATCCCTCCCTGCCCTGGAAGGACACAGCAGGCATTGAACCCTCCTTGCCTTTTGCCGTCACCGAGATGCCCATGGCTGCCTCTCTCAGCGAGTTCCTCTTCTTCCACTTGCCCTCATCTATGTTGTACATCTCCACTATCTTCAGCGGCATCTGATTCACTCCGACCCCTCCTATCACCATGATCCTCTTGCCCAAGGTGGCCACAGCCACCCCGGCCCGGGCCGTGGGCATGGGGGGCAGCGAGGTCCACTGGTCGGCCTCGGGGGAGTAGACCTCAAAGCAGTCCATGGGGACACCGTTGTCATCGCAGCCCCCGATGGCAAACACCTGCCCGCCAGCTTCCACCAAGGTCGAGTAGACCCTGCAGCTCGGAAGCGGGGCGAGGGTTTTCCACTGGAAATCTTTGGTATTAGCTAGCTCCATGGTGGCTGGCGGGGTGAGGCGGCATCGGTCCCTGCCCACGGGAGGGGGCTGGCTATGCTGCAAAACAGAGCAGAGAAGTGCCAGGGAAAAACAACAGAGAAACGTGAAGTGCAAACCCCATCTTCCCCCTGGCAGAGCTGCAGGCAGCCAGGAGCAGAGCAGGGATGGGAGCATCCCCGTCAGGCAGCCTCCCGCAGCCACCAGCCCCCTCTGCCACCCCCCGACACAGAACAGCAGCGACCGGTACCTTTCACTGCGTCTCCATTAATCCTGCAGTTCCAAATCTGCCTCAGAAGCTCATGCAGAGACCGATCCTAAAAATAAAACAAAACAAAAGAGGGAGGGAAGAAAAAAAACCAAAATAAAAGGCAAGAGAGGTTGGAGTCAGTTTGTTATCCTGTTCCCTGAGCATCCCCGCCCCCAAGCGACATTCAAACTGAGGAGGCTGCAAGCTGTCTGCTCACTTCCCCGGCTGTTTTCCTGCCTGCTGGGGAACTTTTCCTTGCATCCTCCTTCTCTGACCCGATTACTCCTCCTGACCTCTGTGTACATCCTCCTGCAGACCTTGGGGAGGACCCGCTCCGGCAGCCCTTGGCTGGGAAAGGCGAAAGCCAGCACTCGCCTCTCCAGCCCCGACCCACGGGCTGAGCCGCCGAGCTGTAAGGGATCCAGAGAACAGCCCAGGGAGGAGAGGCACAAGCTCTCGCTGGAAACCCATGGTCTTTTTTTGTCTCCTCTCTTGGAATGGCCGTAAGCATGCAGATGAGATTAATTAGTGCAGGAGGACAGGGAGAGGACAAACAGAAAGGAACAAAGGCAGCGGCTTGCTCACTTGCCCAGTGTGGAATAAGGTGCGTTTTGCACTGAGCATCTCCACCTTCATTGTGTAGCTGGGGTTATTTAACAATTGCCCTTAAAACGAAGTAAAATTTATCCTTACCCTTGCAGACACGGCAGCCTCTCCCAGCACATGCTGCCTACACGAACATTTGGAGACAGGACTGTAGGGTAGAGTGAGCCGTTGCCAAAAAAAGCCCCAAGAAGCCATACGCCTGGCCGAGCACTGCTCTGGTCTGGGACAGAGTCCTTCCCTCTTCTCCCCACGCACTGACTCCTGAGACTTCTCCCCATGGATGCCGAGGTCCCACTGAGCCCCTGAAAAGCGCTTCCCTGGCTGCAGAGCAGGGCTGGCTGGCTGTGCTTTTCTGTGGGGCACAGTTCGAAAGCCCCTGGAGCAGAGGATCACTCCTGGACCCACTTCCCTGCCTCCCGGCTGACACCCAGCCCAGGGCCAGTGCCTCAGCCCATCTCCTGCTTGGGGTTCTTTTTCCTTCTGATACAGCAGCGTGGCTCCGGGCTGGAATGCAAAGAGCCAGCTTGCTCTCTCCTGTCTAAGATACCTAAGCACAAATAAAGCAACTAACTGTTACGGCCCTCGGGTTTCTTAAGGGGATGGACTCCCTTCTCCAAAAAGGAGAACCAGACGTGTTTCCTGCTGCTTCATCTGGAGCACAGAGTGAACAAGGGGGCTCCGCAAAACTCCCTGACCCAGGAACAGATCGTCTCCACCCTGCACCCCACCGCCTCGCCCCGCCGCAGCACTTGCTCCCCAGGTCTGGCCACAGCCCTTCAGCTCTCCGAGCCCTCTGACAGCCAGAGCAGACAGAGCCTGTAGCTTAGCAACAGCCGCCTACAGCCGCCTTTCGTCACCCACCACTTCGGATGATCCCGGCGGGTATCCTGACGCTTTCCGGGGACCACAGCATGGAGCAACGAGGCGGATCACCCTGGGAAGGGGTAGAAGCCCCCGGGTGCACCGGGCTGCACGCAGGGCAGAGGCACACGGGCTGTTGCTACTGTACCCCAGACTTATCCTGCGTGTAACACACCGGGGATGCCACATTACTTCTATAAATTCACGCCTGTTGTGTTCCTCAGGTAGGCAGGGAGACAGAGGTGGCCCTCGGACCACAGCCAGGGCATTTGCTTTTGTCTCAGACAGGTACAACGCAGCAGCCTCACAAACTCCTCATCTCCGCCTTGGGGCTCAGCCTGCAGGGCCCATCTGAAGGGGAAATCAGTTTCCATGGTCATGTTAGTTACTACATCTCCTCTGAAAGCGTGAATTAGAGGAGGGTGATGGAAAAGCATCAGTGAAAGAGGTCTCAGACAACCGGACTGAGATCCATCAAAATCACTTCACGTACTGGTCTGAGCTGGCATGAAAACCAATCAGTTCAAGCAGGGCTGTTTATTTTAACTTATTCTCCCAAATAAATGTCAGTAGTCAGCTAAACATCATTTATTGCATGAAGAATGTGGCTAATAAACCCATAAATACTCCTTGGGCTGTAACCCCCCAGCAGCAGGACCCAGCGCAGGCTCATGCACGCGTCCCCGGCACTGTGGGGGCCGCAGTACAAAGGAACACAAAGCAACAATAAAAAGCAGCAGCAAGTCAAGCCACACTTTGCATCTTCCCAGCAGCTGAGGAGAAAGGGGCAAACAGACTAGATCACCAGCTGCTGTTCTCCCCTCCCTTCAATCCCTTGTCCTCTGATGTGCATCACCGCCCGCAACCGGATCGGCTCAGGGATTTTATGCCTTGGCAGTTTAAGCAGCTCTGGACTACTGCTTTCATGAATAATTTATTTTCTTTCCAGGTGAATTTTCATGCATTACCGTGGACAAATTCAGCATGGGCCAGCAAATTAGAAAAGCAGAGCCAGCTCCTGGAGCATGACAGATTTGCATCCTGACCTCCGAGAAGTCATTTTTCTGCCCTGTGCCTCAATTTCTTCAACTATAAAGGGCAGTCCTGGGATGAGACACAATCAGCATCACCCAAATGTCTGACAGAAGCAGAACCTCACAGCTGGTGCCAGACAGTTTCGCTCCTGTCATTAAGGCTATGCAAAGCTCGAGCATAGCTGTCTAAAACTGCCTAAAAATTCTCTCTCGACATACCTGCACACAGAGTGTGATTCAAAGCACTGGGAGATGGCTGAGTATTTCTGTGGAGTACTGGGCAGATCCTTCAGGAGAACAGGCAGAGCAAAGACCTGCAAATTCAGCCCAGCTGTGGTCCCAGGCAGCAGGAACCAGCAGATCCAGAGAGCCACCACCCTCAGCAGCAGAAACGCAAAGCTCTGCCTGAACACGGCTGCCTTGGCATACAAATAATAATTTGCTATTCTTCTCTTTCATGCTCTTTAAAGAACATCAAGGTCAGTCTGAAACACTGTACCCACACCCTTTGCCTCTGTCTCTCCAGCATCCCCTGAATCTCACTAGAAAGCAATGCCAGCACTGCGCCGTAGGAGCTGGGAGCCGTCAAAATGTGCCGACCAAACACCCCCGTGCACTACAGCCATGTTCTCCTCCCAGGCAGAGGGAATTATCACTTAATTATATCAAACAAATTGGAAGCATTAACATCTTTTTCTTAAATGGCCACATTAAAATAAAAATGAATGGTAATCGCTTTTCTGTCAGAGGAGATGGCAGGCACAGTGCTGAGCCTACAGCAGGGCCCAGCCCTTACCCTTGCAGGACAGAAACCCCTTCTTTAAGAGCTCAGCAAGCAACACAGCACCCACCCCCCCAACTCCCCCCCTCCCCGCCCTGGGTCTTTGTCAAGTGGCTATAGAGCACAGCTGGGCAGGGAGAGCCCCACAGCACCCACGGAGAGGGTGACAGGGCTCCGGTGGGAGAGGGGGACCTCCCTGTGCTGTAACACCCAGGGCTCCCTCCAGGGAGAGGCCATTCCTCACCCCCCAGGTTACACCAGGCTCATTTTAGAGAGCTCCTGGTTTAGTGGCATTTATTACCTGCAACGATTTGTGGTTTATGAAAGAGATACACTGGTGGGTATTAAAGTGATAGACGGGCTGAACAGGGGAGAGAGATCTTTGTGCTGCTGAGTGCAGCTGCTTTCGCTTTCCTTCCGATCTCACCTCTCCAGGATTTGGAAGTTTTGCTGCTCTGGGTCTGAAATGCCCTGAGCTGCAGAGGGCCAGCATACAGCCCAAATCTCCACCCTCCAGCCATCAGGGTGTTCTTTTGGCTGATGCACTGCCCTAAATATTGCATTGCATAGCCGCTGCACGAGCACAGAGTAAAAACACAGAGTATTTACACCTCTCCAAATTGAAGGTAATGCAAAAAGGCCCCAGAAGATGAAAAGCCATGGAGATGCTCCCAGATCTTCTATTTTTAATGCTCATACGGATGATACCTACGCTGAGACATCACTGTGCACACCCCCAGCCACACTTATGCATAACACACTCCCTCCAGGGACGAACTCAGGGCTAGAAACAGAAAGAGACACCTAGTCCTTACCCAGCCTGAGGCAGATACAACTGACTGCAAATTGATCCTGTACCATATTTGTCTAACTTGCTCTGAAAAGGCTCCAGCACTTCTGCAGCCCCACCGGCAGATCACTGCT
Organism: Sagittarius serpentarius; assembly: GCA_034782735.1. NCBI lineage: Eukaryota > Metazoa > Chordata > Aves > Accipitriformes > Sagittariidae > Sagittarius > Sagittarius serpentarius. The sequence continues at coordinate 2,965,095 of JAVKLA010000052.1, read as the reverse complement.
GTGCCTCACAGAGCATCACCCGCTCAGACCCTCACTTCGGGAACAGCGATTGTTTCGGGGACACCACAAAGATCCAGGAGACCACCGCGCTTCTTCCTGGTATCCCATCACAAGTTCACTTGAGCCATATCCACCTGACCGTCAGCTTCACTGACTTCGGTAGCATGACCCCAGATTTCCATCACCGGATCTGGGGACGGGTCAGACCCAGGACAAACGTCGCAGCCCCGGGCAGGAGCTGTGCTCCCAGAACACCACTGCTCCCCATATTGTCTGCCAGCTGCCAAACACCCACATGTTCCTTGCTGTCACCAGGAGCAGGTTAAAACACAGACAGCCACCAGCCCGACAGAGAAGCCTATTAGAGAAACTACTGCCTTCAGAGAAAAAGCTCTTGTACTCACCCAAATGTCACGCCAGATAAGCCCGGGGCAGTCCTGCCGCGTGCCAGCCAACATGAGAAACGGGGCTGCAAAGCCAAGCTGAAAACAGCCTGACATCCAGCCAGCATCAGCAGCCAGAGCGGTAACGATCCCCACTGCTCTGGGGACGGGCGTCACAGGGGAGGCAGGAACAGGGGCAACAATATGCTGGAAATAGCACACAAAACCTGAGAAGAAATCACAGCTCCTGCTCCTCAGCACCAGGCAGGAGCGAGCAGCTTCATTTCAGCTCTGTCTTGCCTGCCTGTACTCTATTAAATGAAGAGCAGGGAGAGATGACACAGCACAGACTCGATGAAGACAGCTAAAAGGAGACAATTCAGTGCAGGGAACCTGTTTCTGTCCCAGGGAACAGTCATGGTGCAAGGCCAGGAGGGGGGACACAGAGAGGAGATCCCCAGGAATTTTACCCGCTGCCAAGGAGGGGTGTCAGGCACAGCCCAGCTCTCCCCTGCCTGCCTGCCCCCGACTCTCTCCCCAGCGCAAGTCGAGGTTACAGCAACCCTCGCGTGCTTTCCCAGTGCTGCTCCAGGCACAGGATCCAGTGCACAGTTTGGAGCAGGGACCAGCCCCTGGGAAGTGTCGCTCCCCCGTGGCTCAGCTCTTCTGCTCCCAGTGTGACCCCAGCTCACCCGCTCCGAGGGGCAGAGATGGAGAAGGTGAGTGATGCCGGGCACGGGATGCCCAGGATGCTCCGGACAAGGCCCAAGCAGCCTCTCCTGGGACCTTCAGCCCTGCTCTCCCCAGGGCTGGGTGCTCAGTTCACCCCCATATGGAAGCCACTTGCTCCCAAGGCAGGCAGGGAGCCCACATCTGCCCCTCCTCAAAAACCCAAAGGTAGCTGGAGCCGCTTGTTATCACAGAAACATCCCATAGTGGCTAGAATCAGGGACTTTGTCAAAACAAAAAACAAGTGAAGAGAAAGGAGAGTAAACGCAGAGACAGTTTTCTTTATGCTGTTTTCACCTACACTGGAAGTCAGCAGGATACAGCGCATCTCAAATAACACATCGAAAAGTTTCAGATGTGGGAGCAGCACATAAACCTCCCTGTTATAAACTGAGACCACAATGGATCATAATCCAGTTAAAATTTTATTAATTATAGCAAGTAGAATATGAGCAAAT
>JAVKLA010000052.1:2939866-2952710 GCA_034782735.1 Sagittarius serpentarius | reverse complement strand
ATTAGAAGAGGGTTTTAAAAACAGTTGAAAAAGTATGTACGTATACCAAAAAAGCATGGATATTGTGTGTTAAAAAGATGTATTTTTTTTTTTTTTTTTTTTTTTTAAATAAGCGATTAGGAACATTTACTCTCTAAGCATTTATATCAAAGACAAGACCCAGTAAACCAGTGCTGGGCAGTAACATGCTCATTTCATAACATATTCTAACAGCACGTCTTTCAACACAAGCGCACACACCCCTAGCATGTTGAACAGCAGGAGATTAATGTTTGTTATCCATTGCCAGGAGGATTCCAAAAACCCTCATCCCCGGAGCCAGTGCTTTGCCATCCTCAATTGAAACGAGGGACTAGAATAATCCACAAATTCAGGACAGAAAAGCAAAAAGGGAAAATACATGTTGGGTACCCCACAGTGCTCTCCAGGTGAGATAGCTGACGCTAACGAAGAGGAATTCCACCTCATCTCGTACATGTTCAAATGAGAGGAGTAAATGATACCTTTGTCTCCTGATAAGAACAAGGCTCTGAAGTCAGGTAGGAGGAATGACATGACTATACAGCCCTTCACCACCACCCCGGATAACCAGATCAAAGCTACCACGCGTCAGCTGGATCATTCAGGACACGGTTTTGCTGAGGAAGTACAAGATAGCTCAAGAGCGTGGGGGCATATAAGCAGCAAAGAGCAAAGCCTCAAAGTGTGAAGTAGAACTGACAGGGTCTATCAGTTACTTAACAGGGAAGCAATGGTATTTACATAGCAATTTGAAGCAGCTAAAGATTATTTTCCTATGAATGCAACATCAAGCAAAGACATAGCACATTCCAGCTTTCATCGCACTTGCTAAACTGGAAGTGAGCTTCACAAAGCAGGAAACGTTTGAGAACAGAGAGCTAACACCACACCTTGGTGGAAAGCCAGCTACCTTAATTCCATTTAGACTGTTACAGGAGTCAAACCCACCTTTTTCATTTATTACCATTTATCCTACTTAAAAAAAAAAAGAGGTAACGTCTTACCTCACATTACCTCAAATCTTGGGGATGGCTTTAAAGATTACAAAGGGCACACATCTTAAAAGATGAAGCAAGATACCTTAGAAGTTTTACAGAAACCGTTCAGTATCTCACACCACTAGCTTACTGTGTTACAACTTACACAGGGAAGATTTTCCTCTCAAACCAAAGTGTCAAATCTAAGGAAACGAAATTTTCTTTCTTGGCAAAAGCTGGCACATACAACAGTAAAAACCAGCAGTTTTTAAATCAAATGCCTTCAGCAATGTTAGGGTGCTGCAGTGCTTTTCTTCAGATTACCCGCCAGGCTCAAAGTTCTGCATTTCTCCTGTGAAAAGACAGTAAGAGGCCTCAGCTTGATCTTAAGCCCTAAGTCAAATTTAAATTTAAGTGTCATGATTTATGAGAACATTATGCACAAAATTAGGTCCTCCTCAGATGAAAAGTGGCAGGCCAACAATGGGAGATCCTCACTTCCACCATTCCCCCCTTTTCAGTAACATTTATAGACTTGAAGGGGCAAGAACATTTTTCCAGAAGTGATTAAGGTACAGTAACTCCTCCCTTGATCCCTCACAGCTTGTATTATGCTAGAGCCTTTCCCTGTCTTGCCAGATTGGCAAGCAATTCGTTCTCTCAATTTATATCTCCTGTTTCTCAGATATAAGATAACCAGAGCACAAAGAAGCTGTAAATTCTCAACGATGCAGTAATCCCAGCCACAGACAGTTTAGGAAAAAAACAAGCCATGCAGAACTCCAAACACCTCTGAGAGAATAAACTCTCTAGCTGAGGCACAAAATGCGTGAACTTGGCTTCAGCAAAGGAGAAACAGCATAGCAAGTCACATCTCCAAGAGTTAGGAGCTACTGTATACAGTGAACACCAGTTAAAGACAAGTCACGGGCTGTTTTCACCCTCCTACTAGCCTTTTAATTCACTGCCTGAAGAGCTTGATCGCAAGTAGCAGGGAGAAAGCACTGCATTCTTCAGTTTTGTAGTCACCACTGAACACTGCTTGTGGCATTGTATTTTCTTCCCAGGACGAGGTTTATGAGCAGACCATTTGTATTAACCTCCATTAATGACATGCATGAAGATCACAAAGAGAGATGGCAAATATCATGATCCTCACAGGCGTGCATGGGTACCAAACTTCGAGTGGTCTCTTCCTGCGCTACCTCTGCTCGGTTCTTCGCAGTTGCCAGCATCAATATCTTTTTCCACTTCAGCTGTCTTCATAGTCTTCTGAGCTGGTGAGCTTCTCTTTCTTCGGCCTTTTCCTGCTGGATCTATGAGGGAAAATAAAAAGTTGTTTCAGGTAACCTGAATTCTCATCTGTCACGGTTTAACCCCAGCCAGCAACTCAGCACCACGCAGCCGCTCACTCACTTCCCCCCCAGCCAGTGGGATGGGGGAGAGAATCAGAAAAAAAGGTAAAGCTCGTGGGTTGAGATAAGAACAGTTTAAGGGAACAGAAAGGAAGAAACTAACAATGACACTAACAACAACGAAGTGGCAATAATAAAAGGATCAGAATACACAAAACAAGCGATGCACAATGCAATTGCTCACCACTCACCAACTGATGCCCAGTTAGTTCCCAAGCAGCGATCCCCCCCGGCCAACTCCCCCCAGTTTATATACCAGTCACGATGTCCCATGGTATGGGATACCCCTTTGGGGCAGCTGTCCCGGCTGTCTCCCCTCCCACCTTCCCTGTGCCCCTCCAGCCTCCTTGCTGGCTGGGCAGGAGAAGCTGAAAAGTCCTTGACTGAGTCTAAACACGACTGAGCAACAACCGAAAACATCAGGGTGTTATCAACATTCTTCTCATACTAACCCAAAACACAGCGCTGTGCCAGCTACTAGGAAAACAATTCTATCCCAGCCAAAACTAGGACATCATTGCTGACTTTACAGAGCCAACATCCGTTATCTTTTAGACATAGAAACCTACCATTAAGTGAGCATGGAATCTTGCAATCAGGGCAGAATTAAAAAAAAAAAAACAAAACAAAAAACAAACCACAAAGCACAAAGCAAGTCTTCTGGTTATAAACCAACAATCTTTCAAAGTTAACCCAAGTACCACCTTTGTGCAGCTGGCACAGAGGGATAAGCCAGTGCTGTTCCAACTCTCATACTGGACACCTCTTACACCTAGGGAAGAGTGTCTGGGATATAGCACGCAAGGAATTAACATGAATGACATTCTGGGAGACGTTTGCTATTTGCTGCTGTAGAATTGATAGCAAAGTAGCACTAGAAGCACACTTTCCTGGTTAGCCTCTAGCTGAAGCATGATCTACAGGTCAGGACCCCTTTTGATTCATGTATTCCCACGCAAGAAAAAAAAAAAACCACTTTCACGATTTTCTAACAGCAGCAGGAGACAGGCTCCCCGGGTTCCCTCTTCTGTACATGCAAAACTGAAAAACAGAAGTGTATTTTTACAAAGCTGTAAAAAAGGAGCTCAAACCTGAAAGAGACTAAGGAGTCTGTGGAGACTACACTGCTTTTCAGCATCTAAGCAGGAAATTGTAAAAAGGCCACCCACACTTACAACCTACCTGAAGTTCACCCATTAAAGGAAGTGGCCCTTCCCCCCGCCCAATTGTTAATATCTCACTTCAACGCACTCTTGAAACAGGTTTATTGAGATGGTATCCCGTCAGCCGGACAATGCCTTTATAGGAAACCAGGTTTCCTGAGCATCAAAAAGTGCTGTTATGACTCCGCACAACTGTCTGAGCGTTGTTTTCACTCAGATGCAGAGAAGGGCAGAAGGTGCCGAATGGCCTGGCAGATTCAGTACTGCACTGCAGTTTCTTTGGCAGTGGGCCCAAAGGAATCCCAGGTGAAACTCAAATGTAGCACTTAAGGCACTCTTCAACTTCAGAAAGTCTTTTTTATCTAGTTCCAGATATTTCTCTGCTAAAGCTTTCTTTTCTAAGCAGGAACTTCCACAAACCCTGTGCTTTCAAAGATGTTAATCTGCAGATAACCATGAGGGAACTTCTCCAAAATGGGAAAACAAGCCAAAGGGAAGGTGGTTGATGACAAGAGGAAAAGACAAGTTAAATGCACAGTACTCGATTCCTCCAGGAGCCAAAGGATCAGAAAAGCACGCTTCACCTTGGTCATCTTCATCAGTTCCATCACTAGATGATCCACTCATCTGATAAAAAAAAGAAAATATGGCAAGAGGTTCAATGAGCTTAATGCATAAGCTTTTCATTTCTAGCAAGCAAAGCTACCAAACAAGCTGCAGATTACTCAAGCAAGGCCACCTTCATTTCAAGGAGAAGGATGCTTCATCTTTTGACGTCCTGGTGTTATCAGAACAAGACTAATAAGAAAGAGTAAATGCATGTCAATGATCACAGGAGTCTAATAAGGATGGTGCCCAGACATAAGAAACCCCGTATTAGTTCTTGATGAGAAGCGATTCAGTGAATGGAAGCTGCCTTGAAATAATCTCATTTAAAGTGGATTGTTCTTCTGCAGATAGCAAAAAAAAAAAAAAAAAAAAATCCACACAACACCTTTGGGAAGTACTTAAAATCACCAAGAGATTAGGTTAAAATAAAGGCTGGTTGCCCACAGTCTACTCTAACATGGATGTCTCAGGAATATTAACTGGTATTCAGTATATAGTTGTACTCTAGTCCACCATTTTCTCATCCTTCTGGAAAAAGAAATACTACTTTAAACTGATTTATTGCACAAGTCAGTGAGTAATGCACAATAAATAGTATTTTGCCTCTGGACATACCATCTAATCGCAGCAGCTCAACAAACTCATTTGCATGCAAGGAAAACAGTGCTATAATCAACATTCCTTTCACATTAACGCTCCAAGGCCTCACTCAGGACTGAAGTCCCGTTGTGCTGAGTGCCACCAAGACACAGAAATCTTGTGCCAAAGACACTGATGGCCGTGCCCTGCAAAGATTCAGCCATCATCTTTAACATCATGCAACAGGGTCCACTTCTAGGGCTGAAGCCTAAATACTGTACTTTTCAACAGATTACTTACATATAGCATTACATGTGTAAGTGCTTGGGCAAAAAGAGCCACTCAGAATTGCCTGTTTCAAGATGATCCATGGCTGAATTTTAAATGCTAAGTGGAATTTATCCTACAACTACATCAAAAAGTTCTCCTAAACTTTCTCTTCAAAAGGAAGCACCATCATCTTTAAGATAGCCATCTTCCAGGTTACAGCTATGCCGAGAAGGAAGTGGAATGCCTTGAGGGGAACATCTGGCTACCCTGCCAGAATTCCTCCGGTAGGAGCAAGTTCATTTGCTCAGAGTTGACTCAGGATCCTTCTGCTGCACTGTGAAGTGCGTGTTAGATAAATTCAGATAAGATGGAAGATTTCTAAGCTTAAGAGTAAGAGACCAAGGGATGCATTTCCGTACTACTGTATTAGTAAGTGAAATGAGATTCTGTGACTCATCGTACCATTTGGATAGGGCACTAATCTGAGGGTTGTACCTTGGAAGTGTTTTGTGCCCAGAGGAAGCGCAGGGGGGTGACTATTGTAAGTTAACAATGCCGTAATACCCTTTTGCTGCAAACAGCCTTGAAACTGCCCTGGGGACTGCCGCCAGCTGCTCTCGCTGGTCCCTGCATCTGGTCTATCAGCAATTCATCCTCCGGCAATATTTGTTCTACCTGTTAGTATTCCAAGACAGACTCATTAATGCAGGCTGTGGGCAAGTAATTAAAGCCTCTCATTGGGACTTACCACAAAGTCCTGAATGCCATACAACAGACCACGTTCTTGTTATTCATACCGATTTAAACAAGAAAATTCTTACAGTTTTTCTACCTGTGACAGGTCTACACAGTTACAATGCAAAGTTGATTTAAATGTATGTGACTAAAAGCCTGAAGTAATTTACATTCCATAAGTGTGGACTAAAGCAATCCTCAAGATAGCTTGTACTTTATCATTAATTACTCATCTGATATGTACTCTATTCTTAATTAGCAATCCTTTGTCTAATTCTTTTATATTTAAAAATATAATATATATGTGAGAGAGATGGCCCATCACAAAGTGGCACCAATTTTCATTTGTTAGCCACTAGTTTCACAATTATTCTTATGAACATATTTAGTACGCACTGAAAGCTACTAGATCACCCGAACAGACGGAGTACAAGTAAGCCATTTAATGTTCTGTTGCCACAAATTAACCTGGCTTCCTTTAATAGTCATTGCTAGAAAGTCAGAATTGGGAGACAGCAAACCGTGATGGAAGTCCAATTTAAGTTCACTTCTACATTTAGGGATTGCTAGATGCAAAGACATCAAAAAATCAATGCGTAACAAGTACAGATACTTTGCTATGATCTCAGCAAGACTGTAATCTGCATCAGGCAACAGAAACTGCATATGATATTCAGACATTTCCAGGTGTGAAGACTATAAACAAAAGAAAACAGCAAGATGGACCAAGGAAACACCAATGACTTTCACTACGGTATTAAAGGTCGATATATTTTCCAATAGCATAACAAGAGAGCACTTCTTCAGTGAAGCAGCTACAGAAGAACTGTGAGTTTAACAAATACTCGCTCTTACAGAAAAGCTCAGGGAAGTAGAAGGCAGGCCATAGAAGGATGCTATAATTAACTGATTGGAGGTAATTGCCACATTTGTCATGAGCTAATACAAAGAACATCAGTTTATATCAACTTGCAATTTCCTTCATTTAGCTGTAGATACATAAAATATTCATGCATTGGTAGATTACTTACTTCAGTATAGCCAGAGGCACATGCTGCTGTCACTTTGAAGTCCTTTGTTTCAAAGGTTACTCCAGTACTTCTGTCTGAATGAGGAGAAAAGGGAAAAAAGGGCCTTAAAATAAGAGCAAATTAGCCTGAAATATCTATACAAGGATGCATAATTTGATACTTTAAAAAGCTACAGATCAGGCCATCCTTACAAATAGCATTGCTTAATTATCCTCTTGCGCATTCACTGGAGCATTCTTTGATTACAGATGTGGTTTGTGTGCACCTTGAAATGGCTTGCCATCAACCAAGCAACACCCAGGCAGGCACCTCCATAACATGGTTCCAGAAACACAGAGGGACTGCAAACAAAGCCAGCAGCGAGCAGCAGAGCCAAGTATTGAAACACACTTGAGTCCTTAAGCTAGAGTAAAGAAGTGGTTAAGAGCCCATTCATCTGTTGGGGATCACATACCAAAAAAACAAGTGAATAGTCACTCATCCAGCCCACAGCCCAACACAGTAGAGCCAGTAAATAATCTTTTCCTTTAAATCATTTTCAATCACTATACAAAGAAGCTGTGTTTGAACCAGCTCTGCTTTTGTTATGACAGCTGCTATACTGTCAGATTAGTCCAATGCACAGCTGTTGGCTTAGTGTTTTTTCAAAACATGTCTAAACCACTCAGGATTTTGCAACTTTTTTTTTTTTTTAAACAGCAACAAAAGTCACCCCACCAAGCTAATTGCTTAAACAAAGCTGGGTGTTCATTACAGTCTGTAGAATAAATGGGAAGTTTGGCTTCATCTTTGAAGAGAACTTCAAAGGACATTACAATAAAGAAAAGGTGGGGGCAAAACAGCTTTTAGTACTAAGGAACTCCCCAAAAGGCTTTATGAGATTAAAACACAGAATGTTCTACTTGAGTAAAAAGAGTAAAAATCCCTTTCAGCTCAAATTTTTCAGAATATTACAAGACCTTTGAAATGGCCCCCCACTTAATTTTCTTTATTCCCCCTCCTTTATCTGTTCATCCAGAGTGCTTCTGCCACAGGATTCTATTTTCTTTCCACACAACTCCCTGCCGTAGCCTTCATTTAGTTTCTGCTTTCAGTGCTGAAGGTATCGCATTCAGATACGTCAGTCTAAAAGAAGCATATACATACAGATTAAGTACAGTCAAGTAATGCTACCTAAGAGGTAGATTGCCTATGTTTATCTGACATATCAAAAAAGGGAAAAGGCATGTAAAGTCCACAAATCAAAGACCAGATTTGTTAGGGCCGTATGCATACAATAGGTCATTTTCGGCAATGCTCCTGCAGCACATTTCCATATATATTACACAGACTAAACGAATCATTTCTAGCACACAAATATTGTGCATGACTGCATGCAACAGCTGCTCCTTCATGCATTGGTCTCTAGTGACCTGATTTTGATTATAACATTTGCCATCCTGATTGGGGGCAGGGGAATAAAAAAAAAAACTCCGAGATCAGAGACTGTTTGTTTTAAGGAGGAAGCTTGCCTAAAGCCACACCTCATTTGCTTCCCCTTAAGATGACAGAGGCTTCAGATCTGGTCTTTAATGCCTTTCTAGATTGTTTTCTGGAACAATACTCTTTCCTCGCTCTACACTACTAAGTAAAGCCATTGGGACCAGATAAAATGAAACAACCTCAGTGACATTCCCATAGTCTTTGTTTCTATTTCTGTGTGGACAGTGAGCGACAGATAGATACCTGTCTCACAGGACACAAAAATCCAAGTCACAGGTATAGACAAACATCCCTAGCAAATACTCAGACGAAAGGTGGTTTAGAAAGATGAGGTTTTATATAAACAGAGCCACTTCAGCATCAGCACTATCTTCATTAGGGCCTCGCCAAATATTGGCAATTTTCCCATTTAATTTCTCATCATCTCCTCATGAAAGTCAGCAGGGAGCCCCAGGAGCAGCCCAGGAAAGGCTGGCAGGCGAGCCGCGTCACAGCGGTGAAGCTGTTCACCCCCTGGCACCAGTTCAGGGACCTCTATTTGTAATCGGCTGACAAAATATGGGAGGAAAGAAGAAAGATGGGCACTGCCCCCCACAGATCACGGCGGGAACAGACCACGGAGACTCCAGGAGATCGTGTCACAGTCCGTATTTACTGTATTTTACCTTCACATTTAGTTTCTCTCTTGAGAGACTAAAGAAAAATAAAAATCACCTAACACAGTATATTTGACTTCTGCAAGAAGTTCTGTCCCACTGGTATCATTCTTTCACAAATTATTTAGACCTTACCAAGCTCAATCACCCAATTGCCCTCTAGAAGGGCCGCTTCAGCTCCCAGCGCTCACAAGTTTGCCCTGACCAGCGGGGAAAGCCCATCGCCACCGCTGCAGCTCCGCTGGCCCACGGACCTCGGCTGTGCCCACACCAGCTCGTGGCGGGGGGACATTTATCCAAAAATAAAAGGTTCCAGTATTTTAGAGGAAATCACTTACCTCCTCACATGATCAGCTGGAGTCCTGATTGCTAATTAAAGCAGTGAGAGAAGGTGCTGGAAGGGTATCCTTTCCCTTACCCCACTGTTTGGTGTGAGCAACTGCCTCTGTGATGTCCTAAGTTCTCACAACACCCGGTGGTGAAGTCAATCGGAAAGTAATTTCCCTTAGATGGAGAAAATCCTTCTCCTGAAAGAGTGACATTTGGAAGTGTCATCAGCATTATGGGAGCTTAAATATGAAAGTTACATCTCATACAGTTTAAACAAGTTTATCTGAGAAAAACCTAATTCTCATCTTTCACGGCAGCAAAATTGGAAAGATACAACCAACAATTTCTGGAATAAACCCACGTTGATGTATCAATAGGCAAAAGTGACATAAGTACTAAGAGTTTTTTGTTTGGGGTTTGGGTGTTTTTGAAGGACAAAAAAAAAATACCGTACTGTAGAGGGAGAGGTAAGACTATATGACACCACAAGGAATCTGGAACAGGAGCCAGTTCCAGAGCCACTGCACTACTGGGATCCCCTGCCTGGCTGGCAAGGGCAGGGTGCAGTAGAGACACAGGGGAACACAAGAGAGCATAAAAAATAATTAAGAAACTAGAAGGATTCATTAAGGTGGCAAGGTGAAGGGAGGCGAGAATGTATAGTGGAACAGGATGACTGCAAATAAGCTTTTTCAGACTGATTACACTATAAAAAGTCTTTCCAAAAAGAAAACAAAAACCAAAAACGAGACCTTATGCTTGAAGCCTTTAAGGAATAAGGCCGATTCGTGAAGATCACATGAGAGGGAAGATGTTTGCACCATCATACTCTCAGACACCGTTAGCTGATGGAATAAAAATCACAGCAATGTTGTATACCTATGCAATTTAAAACATTAAAAGACAGCAAACGGCATGGAAAGCTGTTCTGAAGCACTGACATTCCTTCAGCTGTGTAGTACCCAAGCTCACTGGAGCTAGCTTGTATTAGAACAGTTTTAAGCGAGGAAATCCTAGGAAGAGATACTTTCACAGGATTCATTAGAGGTACTTTTACCCTGACACAGAAAGATGTAATTTCTAAACAGGAAAAAAAGCATTTACCTGGCATTAAGAAGTACATGCACACAGAAGCCTTTTCATTGCAATTACACTTTTAAATACTGAGCAGATAATAACTTTCATTTTCTGTTGCATTAAGTCACCCTGTTCTGTCAGCGTTGAATGCTTCAGTGAAGACCTCAGCCAAAAGCACAGCAGCTCCAGAAAGTTCCTTGTTTCACAAACACGTGTGTGAAATGTGCAAACGAGACCCAGGTATTTTGGTATCACATTTGCTATTTAGATCAAGACAAATGTTAATCCTGAAGCCACAAATGATACCTTCCTCAGGAAATACTCATTAAACAATTGCCTTCTTTCAAAAAAAGCAGTTGTCCCATCAAAGGAAAAAAACCATTTAACAGCAACCTGAAGCGCTTTTTACCAAAAAAATAGGAACAGAACATTGAGAAGAGAGAAGACAAATACTCAAGTTCTACGAGTTATCCTTTCAAGGGGTTCCAGTCACTTGCTTTAAGCCCATCCATCCCTTCCCACAGCACAGTTAAATCCCAAACTAATTACACACATTTTAATTAGTAGCCACATAGCAAACACATGTAATATTTTTATTCAAGCTTCCAGAGTGAGGTTTAAACATACCCTGCTGTCACCTTACAAATGGCTCTAATATTGCACATTTCGGGGAGCACATCGCTGTGGATATATACTTCCAGATATGAGGTTATTTTCTGCCCAGCCATTTTTCCTTAATTAAAATTATATCAGTGAAGGCAGTGCAGTGCAATAAACACTCAATTTCTGTTTCTTTTAGTCTGGTGCTATTTTTCAACATAAAGGCAATCTTTGCAGCAACAGAAGCTCAAAGCATCATTCCTATGTGCTATTATAAAGCAATGAAGTTCAAAAGAAAAGCTAGTCAAGACAAAAGCCATTTAATGGAAAGAGATCCAGGAACTCAGGTGTACACAACCCATCACCTGCTGAACACGTTAAAGCGGTTAAAGTTAATGACCACTTAGAAGCTTTATCCACCCTGTAGATTAGGCTTTGCCTTTATTGTTCCTTCCAAATGTGAAATAGTTTAAAATAACAAAGTGCATGCCTGAGTCAAAGACAGAGCCACTTCTACTGTTGTAAAGGCAGGAAAAAAGTTACGTATGGAGCACTATGTGTTATATTTCATTCTAAGCAGTATCTAATTCAGTTTCTTGGCAAAAAGAAAGGCACCGCTTACTTCACACAGCATCACCAGAGACAAGCATCGTCACCCAGGATTGTTTAAAAGCCGTGCTCCAGTTACCGGTGGTTCAGTTTTGTTTATCTCCCGAAAGCCCTGTTGCCAAAGTTCCCTCCGAGCCTGTACAACAGAAGCGCCTGAAGACAAAAACATTCCTAAAATATTACTTACACCGGCGGGAGGATCCCGGCTGATGCCGTCTCTCCGGATCACTGCTCACCCACGCGCGTGGGGCTCCAGCATCCCCAGGACCAAATACCGCTCACATTTCCCCAGCACTTTGGGGTCACATCTGCGTGCGATCCGTATATTGAAAACACTGGGTATTTCCCAGTGGTATCAAAGCAGTTGAACTCTACCAACTTTGGAAAATTTTTCCATCTAAAATTGTTTTCCTACACTGCCCTTGAGCGTAGCACCTGCGGTTGGAAAAAAAAAGAAAAATCACCGTGAGAGAGTTCTGTCAGCCACAGTTTCTTTACTTACGCCCCTAACAGCGGCACTTCAGCCATTTCTACCGTTTTCCCCCAGCACCTGGAGTTATTTTATGGTGCCCATTTCTTTGCTACGTTTTAGGAAGAGGACACGCTTTTAACACTGCCCAAATTATCAAAGCAACCGCAGGGCTGGGACACCGCCTCGGTCCCCCCCTCGGGTTTGTCCCAGGCGACACCTGTCCCCCCGCCGCTGGGTGAGTCCTGCGACCGCAGCGGCCCCGAACCTTCCAGAAGCCGCACCCCTGCCTCCCCGGGCACTCTTCGTCCCCCTCCCACCCCGGCCGGAGCACCCACTCAGTAAAAGGAGGGTGCGAGGGTCTGTCAGGCCCCTCTGCCGGGCTGCGGCACCCGGGGAGGCCAAGGCTTCCAGGGCACCTCACGCCCACCCAGAACAAGAATTGGAGCCCCCGGGGAGCTCTACCCTCGCCGCCAGCCTGTAGCTCCCCCACACCCCGCAGCTCCCCGGCCCGGTGCCCCCGGCGCACCCCGAGGCCAGCACCCCGCAAAAGGGAACCCCAAAGGGAAGCCGTGACCCCGACGTGATTCGAACACGCAGCCTTCTGATCTGGAGTCAGACGCGCTACCGTTGCGCCACGAGGTCTCGGTAGAGGCGCTCCCGGCCTGCCTGCAAGAGCCTACGCGCCGCCCCGCGCATGCGCGCACTGGCATGCCCCGCAACCCCCGACGGGCCGCCCTGCGCAGCGCTGGGCCGCCCTGCGCAGCGCTGGGCCGCCCGGGACCCTCCGGCGCCCGGGGCTCGCCCCCCCGGCCCGATCC
>JAVKLA010000052.1:2880844-2939627 GCA_034782735.1 Sagittarius serpentarius | reverse complement strand
CCGTCTCTATCACCTCTGGTCTGTCCCAGCCCGGGCACCTCCAGATTTAAAGGGCCCAGACCAGAGAGAGGAAGCCCCGTTACATGCGCTGAGTTGGACCGGTCGGCCGTCCTCAGCTGGAGAGCTGCCCACGGCCGGCAGCGATAAAGCGGTGTATATGTTGCTGTTACACTGCAGCGTGGTTTTGCTGCCTCGGTCCCATGACCATCCCCTATTTCAATGTGCATCTGTTAAAGTTCAGATAGTTTTGACTGCCCTTATGAGTGTCACCTTTGTTTATATCCGTGGTCACCTTGGGATTTGGGAACCCATCCCAACTGCCACTTTATTAAATATTAGTAGAGCTGCCACCACTGGATTTTACTGCAGCTTCTGCTGTGCACCTGCACTGTGTGCGTGTAAATGAGTGACTTTGCAGAGCTGCACACAGGGCTTGGTGGGAAGAGAGCGGGGTTAGGGAAAAGCACCTCCGCCCACCTCTGCCTGTCTCCCACCGCAGTCCCACCAAACCCACCTCCCCTTCTGCTCCCAGCCCAGCTCAGGGCCGCACGCACAAAATAAAACCCGTCTCTCGGAGGGGTATTGTAAAGCCGGTTTATTACAGCAGCTCCGTAGCTGCTTCCCTGCATGCCTGTACAGTCGGGCCGGGAAAGTGCTTGCTCCAAGTGCAGACGGATAGATGTGCAAACGACCCGCAACAGCACGCTGCTTCCGAAAGCAGGGCCATGGCAGTCCTGAATATTAACCGGCAGGAGACAGATCAATAGGTGAGTCTCTCAGTGCAAACTGCAGTCATGATATGCATCTATAATTTATCGTACAATCTTGTAAACTAGATACGTTACAGCAGAAGCCGTCGGGCTCGGTGTATTTACAGCTCCAGGATACCTGGGAAGCATTAAAAGGAAACGGTCTCCATCGTCTCCGCTCGGCAGAGGCTTGCTGATCCCTTCCCACGGTGCTCCCCGAGGACACGGCACTGCTGGGATGCTCCTGCACCCCCAGGAGCTGCCCCAGCGTTTGCCGAGTACCCCCAAGGAGGGCAGGGAGCAGCTGGGGAAATGCCCCCGTGGGCTGCGGATCCTGCTGCAGGGCTGCCGGGCAGAGGGAACATCCCGGGAAACGATGGGTGTTTTAAGAAAACCCTCCAGGAAAATAATGCTCTGCCCCAGCTCCCTTCCCCCTTGCTGGATTTCCCGGCCAGCATTGTTCATTAGCCTGTAGCCCAATAATTACTCAGACAAATGTGTTTTTCCATCTGACTTCAAAAGCCTTTGGCTGCGAATCTTACTGATATCCCAGGAATGAAAAGCACTGTTGTGGGGCTGATTTATGGTTTAAGTACCACTGTGCTCTTACCCACATTGATCGCATTTCCAAACATTGGTAATTTGTATTACAGGGTCTTTTGAAGAACCAGCTCAGAAAAGGAGGAAGCTTGTCGTATACCAAAAACCCTGATCTCCAAACGTCTATAAAATCCATACTCTAAAAATTCTTATAAATATTTTCTCTAGTGTAGGAAATACCATAGGAAGTGATCTGCTCTGTGCGTAGATATGTGCGCTTATTTACAAATGCCACGTTTATTTTCTCGAACGTACAGTACTGCACGGGAGAGGACGCCTGCCTTGCCGGAGATGCTCATTTACCATCCGCCAGCACGCAAGGCTGACCTGGTCTTCTGTCTCTCCAAAGTAGAGAAAAGTCATTTACTGGCATCATGAAAACAGACTAAAAATAGCCCGTTTCTATGGCTACTGGGGCTGGGAGACTCCTGAGGAACATGTCTGGGTAGGTCCCTTCGTGATGAAATCCAGACAGTGGGATAAAAGAAAAGGACAATAAAAAGAGGTTTAATGCTTTGATCCTCGTTAGGCAACATTAGGGAGATGCTGCAAGGACGGGTCTGTGCCTTTCCCTCTCCTCGGTCGTTGCGCAGTTCTGCAGGGATCGATACAGGCTTACTAGGGAGGAATCAGGCAAATTTATTGGATTGAGCGAAATCACAAAGCAAACACTTAAATTTAAGCAGGGCTTTGTTGAGTCAGGGCTTCCTCAGCGTGTGCCCCCTGTAAGCCTGTCTTTGCCTGCTTGTGCTTGTTGTTTTCGTGCTTTTGCATAGGGATGGGGCTGAGACACATCTAGGAGAAATCTGCATGTTGGGGTCCAGTCCGAGCTCCTTTCTGTGGCATTAGTATTTTTGTAGACATCTCAGTATACGGTCTCTCTGGATTTATACTGGCTTAAAACAAAGGTCGAATTTGACCCGTATCTTTACACTTGTAACACACTCCTGAGCAGTGATTAATCCCTGGTGATTTAAGTCCACGGGTGCACTACTCACGTGGTCACCACGCGTTACAGGGGGACCGTGCAAAAATAAAGTTACATTCAAGAAATACACTTTGTGGTTCACCAACTTTCTTTTTTTTTTGGCCCAAAGATAAATCCAAAGGTCCTCGCCAAGGACAGCACTGGGGCTGCAAACCCCGAATTTGGGAGGCTGCGCTGATGTGCAAAAATAGGAAGAGAACAAGGTCAGCATTTTCCCGAAACAATGTGAGCTTCCCCGTGCCCACCTGGAGCTGCCTGAAACTGCCTGTACTTTGTCCTCAGAGTAACATTCTGAAAAATGTGGTGTTTGGGGGCAGCCACAAAGACCAGTTGTTTTTGAACTATGGGAAGGCAGACGCACAGGGAGGCGAGCAGGGACGGGCTGGGAGGATCGAGCCTGACCGTGAACTGCAGATTTTATCAGGCTGCCCGAGATATTTCTCTGCGCAATCCCCCAGCGCCGGCTAGCAGGAGGGCAGCGGGTCAGCACAGGAACGTCGAGCAGCTGGAAGAAAATCCCGCCTGCGCGAGGGAGGAAGGGTGGCTTTGACCAGGTGATTTCTGAAAAAAGAGGCATTTTTCTCTTGGTTACCACCTGCGATGCAGAAATTGCCCTGCCTGTAGCAAACACAGCACTCGTCTTAAATCCAATGCGCCATGTCAAGGCGATGCTTGCAGGGTGTTTGGGTGGAAGCCATCTGTCCTGCTGCAGAGCATCTGCCTCAGGATCGCCAGGATTATTCCCTGGTCCTTTCTCATCTCCCCAGCAAAACCTTTAAGAATGTGTTACAAGAGTTCAAGCTGCAGCTCTTTTTTCTTGGCTTGCCTCCTATAATTTGTACCCTTCCAGCTCACTGCACAAACATTTCTTCTTCCCGAATCAGCGCAGCACGAGCTCCCCTGGCAGGACCACCTCTGTCCCCAGCCCGTCCGCCGATGGAGGCTGCGCCCCGAGCCCCCGCACCCACACATGTTTTGGTCCCCAACCCGGCTATTGTCATGCAAATAAACATCTGTAGGCTCTCTGCTCCCAAGTAAGGGAATATTTACAGAGGGGCTACACTGCCTATCTTGGAAGTGAGCCTGAGGCGATGCTTTGGTTATTTTGACCATTAAAACTGATTTTTCCCAACATTCCAGCATGAGCTCCAGACCCTGAACCCTTGCTACGGGCAGCTCCTCGTTTCAGATTACATTACTTCTCCATCCCCAGGGCTGGTGCAGGGGTGTTGCTGGCTGCTACCGGCTTCACCCCAGCCCTTTGGCATGGGAGGAAAAGCTCGGGGTGCATGGGAAGGAGCTGAGCCGTGGGCCAACACCCCCAAAACGCTGGCGGGGACCTGGCCAGGGCAGGCACTGGCTGCAGCCGGTCATGAGAGGGGCCTCCCTCCTCCGTGCATCCCACCGTCTGCTTCAAGGGAAGTTGGATGCTTTCCTTAGTGTAATAGGATTAAAGAAGGATTATTGCTGGTGGGAACAAATGCATCTTTTGGGAGCACGGCTCTCCTCTTCCTGAGGAGGGATGGAGGTGGAGGCTCTCTCTATAAACCCTGGGAACCCTCGGTACAGATAAGGCTCGTGTTGTAATGGAGGATTTGCAGAGAGCCCAGCTGTGCGCTGAGCCAGCTCTGTAAGGGAGAGGAGAAGTTACGTCTCGCACACTTCTGCTGTACCCTTTTCCCCAAGGATGCCTGCGAGCAGCCACACATGGGTGACTTTCCAGCCTCAGCTTCAGGGTTACTGCTCAGCTCTGGGGGTCCCTGCACCTCCCTTCTTCTCTCCAGAGGATGGGAAAGCCTTGGAAAAGCACTTGGAAACCACTGGACGGACAGCACTGGCTTATAGCTCATTGCCACCGACATTAGTAATATTTATCTACTACAGTATTGCTTAGGTGCAGTTGCTTCTGGAGTGGAGAAGCGAAAGCAGGGTGGAACAGTCACAGGCAGGGTGTCTGAACTCGGGAGGGCAAGAGGAAATCCTGAACAATAAGCAAACTCTTCGTTTATGAAAATGCCAGGGGTTACGCAAGCATGGAGGAGAGACAGGGAGAGAGTATTTGTACTGTGACAAGAGCTGTCAGCTTCCCAGGCTTCACAGTCTCAGAAGCATACGCTGCTCTATTAAAATGCTGCCACTAGAGAGAAAAAAAAAGCAGCAAAAAAACCCCGTTTGCTTTTGCCCACTGCAAATTTGTCAGTGGAAGCTGGCTGGGCAGCTCGGAGGGGCAAGCGGCACAGGGCTCAGCTCTTGGCAGGTTTGCTACAGAAAAGCGCCAGGCTGGAGTCTGGTGGGAAACAATGTGCAGATGAAAGGACCTTCAGCCATAAATCTAGAGGTCAAGCCATTATGATGGGGGAATCAAAAAGCACCACAAGCCATTTATGAACACAATAGAGGTCAATCCAGGAGCAAACCATTTTGCTCGGAGCCATGGTGGAAAACATATTGTTGCTTTGAAAGCTACATCCATCCAGGGAGGTGGGAAGTTCTCTTTAAAAATAACTGTAGCTCCAGCGCTTTAACATTCATACTGCACTTGGTTCATTTATTGTGTTTTCAAATGCACATATAATGGGTGTGGGTGAGTGTCTGCCTGTCTCAATTGTACATGCTTCGTTCATTAAACACATGGCTTGGGAACCCCTCACTGGAGACAGGAATATTCGGGACACAGGGAAAACCTGACCAGGCCCAGAGCTGCCGCACACACACGGCGTGCGCGGTGCGCGCACAGCATGCGCGTAACACGTGCACTGCGTGTGCACCACGAGGAGCGTGTGCCTAGCGTGCGCACAGCGTGTGCACTGTGCATGCATCGTGTACAACGTATGCGCAGGGCACACAAGGCGAGCACAGCGTGAGCGCGGCGTGGTTCCAGCATTGCTCCCAGCTCATCCCAGACCAGCCTGGGGGACTCCCACCACAACCGGGAGCCCCTGAAGCACCGTCCCGTCACGCACCAGCCTCACCCCCAGGGCTGCTCTCAGTGCAATGCCGAGCCTCCTCCTAGACACAAAATCTCGGGGTGGCCGTTACCTGCACATCTTTAGCTGCCAAACCACAATGGATCTGTAATCCAAGAGGTTTAGCAGCGAAAGTTATGCAGTAATGAACTGGGCCAACCCCCCTCAACCCCACAGTAATAATTCACCTTTTGTAAAGCCTGACCGAGCAAAGCTGCCCTTGATTTTCCCCAAACCTCTGCTTTTGATGGTCTCCCTGGAGCACCCAGCTGCCCAAACAGCCCCAGCCCTACATGCTGCACTTACAAGGGTGATCCCTGCTCGGATTGTCATTAGCAAGGACGCAATTTGTGTTCTCCCAAGAATGGGGCACTGTCAGCTAAGCCAAAACATGGGTGAATCAGCATTAACCTCAGCCACCCTCGGTGCCTCGGTGAAGCAGCTCCTCGTGCGCTGCCTAAGTAAAAGGTTGATGCAGCCTCAGAAGTCCCAGAGGAGACGTTACAGCCAGCACTAACCACAGTGTTTTCCACGATCTGTGCTTGCCAAGTTGAAATCTGCCGAGCTCGATGGTGACAAATGACAGGGAAGCCGGACCGCTCTCCTGGCTGGCCCCTCACAGGGCACCTCACATGCCACCGCGTGTCCTCTCCCGTGCCGAAATCCGGAGCCCAGCTGGGAAATACCCAGCTGGGAACACTGCCCAGGGGCTGCACCGCTGGATCCCACTGCTCGCACCGCTCGGGCTTAAAGAGGGGAAAAAGCAAAGTACCCCGAGCCTCCCGGCCCCGGGGTCTGACACACAGAGACCACGCGCAGTCCATGCCCCCGCGCCCGGTCCCGGCTGGCTGCCATCTCCGAGCTGGCTCCGAGCAGCGCATCCCACACCAGTCAGCTGCTTCCCACCGCAGCCCAGACAACAGGCGCCCAGCAGAGAGGATTTAAAGCTCCTCAGCTGCACCTTGTGTTATTGGTGCTGCTGGCCAGGCTCAGGTTTTTGTGCTAAATCCTTTGGATAAGAAAATAAAATAATAGCCGTGTTGGTTCTGGATGTTGGCTGAGCCAACAAATCTCCTCCAAAGGGGAGCTGTCAGTGGCACATACAGCTCTGTTTGCCAAGCGCGAATCTGGTCTGGGAGCACTGGGCAAACCCTGGAAAGGTCAAGCCAGTTAATCACGGGGGAGGATTTGTTCTCCGAGAGTGTTGTCCCCCACGGTGGGGGCTCCGGGGGGGTGTCAATCTGCTCAAGTCAATACCCTCCCCGTTCCAATGGGCATCAGGCACGGCTGTCCCAAGCATTTACCCTTTCCTAGGGACTGTCCCTGTTGCTCTCCAGCACATCTTGCAAACGGGAGCACCGGGGCCATTGCCGCTGCTGGTGCCTGAAACGAGATCTCGAATACTGGGTGCATTCATGGACGGGGAACTGGGCACCGAGGCCCAAGCAGCAGTCCCCAAACCCCGGGGGACCCTGGCTCACCAACACTCGCCAGCACACAGAGCCTGCGGCTGTTTGCAGGGTATGTGAGCGGGGATGTCTGCCTGAGACGCCTCCGGGAAGGCACAGCACGCAGGGAGCTCCCATATGGCTTCAGCGGTGGGTGGGAAGGATGCACAGACAGGGTGGGGGAGAGAGGGGGACCATGGGGACGGGGACGCGGCACAAGGCGAGCGCTCGACCATCGCGGGAGGAGGCGGTGGCAGGAGCAGGACTAACCCTGGGGGCGAGCGGCTCCTGCCTGGGAGCCCCGGGCATCGCTTTTCGCTCCAGGCTCAGGAGGTCTCCATACGGAGAAGGGAAACGCAGTGTGGAAGAATTTAAGCATTTCTGCTCTGGAGGACATGTTTCTGCTAGAAAAGTCTCTGGAGTGAATCTTAGGTGCCCCAAGCTCAGGGATTTTGGCCCGTTTGCTAAACAAGAACAATCTCCCACTGGGCCTCATGGCTCAGGTGTGCGGGGGTGAGGGTCCCGTGGCACGGGAGCTCCCGGCCCGCACCGGTCACACAGGGAGCAGCGTCCGAGCAGGGTCGGTGCGTCTGGTGCCTCTGAAACGCTCTGGTGTGCTGCGCCCACGGGACCAGGCAGGGCAGAGGCATGGAGAATGGCTTCTTGGAGTCACAGGTATTTGCTTGAGACAGACTTTAAAAAAAACCCAAACCCTAAACCAGCTTGTTTCTGACGTTTAGCCGGTTCTGCAGCAGCAGGACGACTTACCAGCCAGGGGCCAGCCTCTCTGGCACTATGGCTCCAGGAAGGACAAAATCTGGCCCCGGCGTTTGAAAACCCCTCCGGGTCTGTCCATTGAGACTTGTTGGAAAAAGGGCAGGTCAGCTCACTCAGGAGGGAAATCTCTACCCTGCTGGGACGCAGGGTCCTTCTGACACTGACTGCTCGGGTGCGGAGGGCTCAGCGCCTGGCTGGGCTGGGGCCGGGCAGAATTGCTGCAGCACCTGGATAACGTCCACAGCATCTGCTTCTGCCTCTCGGCAAGGTCATTCCCGTGCTTCGGCTCTCCCCTGGTCACGCAAGTATCTGGGAAGAGGGAGGGGAGAGGAAATGAGAGAAGCTGCAGGATAAGTGTGTTAGAGTAGGTTAACCCGCGCCCCCCGTGCTCCCCCCGGCCCGCTGCTGCCATCAATGAGCAAAACCATTGCTCAGCCCCAGGCTCCCCTTCCCCTACCAAGCACCATCCCGGGCACATCAGCTCAGCCGAGCAGCCCCCCAACCCCCTGAGACACCCCGAGACAGTGCGGGCAGAGGGTGATGCTGGTCCTTGGAGAGGAGAGAAGAAAGGAGGCAGCAAATGTCCCCCCCAGCAGTCCCAGCGTACCGAGGGGAAGGGGACGGAGTCCCGAGGTACAGCTTGGCAGGGCACACACACGAGTCTGCTCCTCACACGGCTGTCTCCTGCTCCGCGCTGGACTCTTCTTTCTTCCTCTTCATCTTGCAGAAGCCATGGAGCCCGCAGAAGCAAGCAAAGGTGAACTGGGGCATCCCCTGGAGCAGGAGAGGTGTGGGAGCACCCTCGGGAGACCTGGATGGGGACAGGGAGAGGAGTCAGGGCAGCTCCTGCAGATGAACAGGGGATGCTCGGGCAGGACGGAGACCGTAGGACAGATCCCCAGAATCACAAAACTGGAACACCACCCTCCACTGGCACACATCTCCCTTCCCCCTCTTTCCCCGCACCCGAAGCCCCCAGCCATGCACTCCCAAATTGCCCCCCTCAGCGAAACACAAGGAGATTAAAACTGCCCCCCGCCCAGCCCCTTTCCTCAAAAACAGTGAACAATCGGGACAGACACGGGGACAGCTTGCAGCGCCTAATGCGTATTCGAGGGCCCGGGAGGTGAGGTGCCCTGGGAGCGCCCCGGCACAGAGGCAGCACCAGCGGTTACGGCACAATGAGGCACAGCTGAGAGTGGAGTTCCATCTCTTTGTGTCCGTTTTCAACGGATAAAATAATGCCCCAAAGCACAGCCCACATTATGGCCCAACAGCTGCAAAATGTAATTATGCAAATGAATGCTGTTTTTTTAAAAAATAAATAACAAATATTTGCAGAAATACTGTCTGAAATGAAACCTTCATTTTCTCCCAAGTTTAATTTTTAGCTTTTGTGCAGTTTGCAGATGACCAGCTCTAATTCCGCCCCACAAGAGGCGGTGCCAGTGCTCAAAGTGAGCCGTGCCCGATGCACACAGCACCGCACTGCCCAGCAAGGCTCATCCTCGACTCCACAACTGTGCCATCCTCCAGCCATGCGAAGAGCAGAGGGACCACGGCACCCACAGCATGGTCACTGCCGGGGACTCCCTGCAGAGCCTCGTCTCAGCGTTTGTTCCCTGTCCACACTGGTGGCCCCTCCATCTTGGGGCCTCAGTTTACCCATCTGTGAAATGGGCACGATGCTCAAGCTGTCTGAGGACTAAGAGGAACTCTCAGTGTAGGAGGTATTGTCACCTCCCGTGGCTCACAGCCACTGACAGTAGTGAGCAGAGTGACCTCCCCGGCAGCCAGGCAGTGCTGAGAGCCCCCAGCCCGCTGCCTGCAGCCTGCAACCCCAGCAGAGTTTGGAGCGGCTCTAATTCACAGCAGGGACAGCTGGGAGAAAATTAACCAAGGGAAAAAAAGCCAAAGCAGGTGGGGCCCACGGCTCCCCATCTCTACACGCTCTTCACCAGCGGTGATGTTGCAGGGGGGTGATGCCGCATCCCTGCCTTACGGCTTTTCCCCTTTCCAAGGGGCCCAGCTGCAGCACAAAGCGACCAGCAGCAGCGAGAGGCATCCCATTTAATTCACTTCTGGCCCCCCCACCCCCAGCCATCTGGGTACCTGTCTAGCAGCTCCCAAATTAAATAAGGCTACCTCTGGAGCTCACAAATAATGACAACAGGCTCCTTAATGAGTCTCCTGTTCTGAATGGCTTCTCAGCATAGCGGCAGGTCTCCGCGTCTCTCTTTGTGCTGCTGCTTTTTGTTACCAGCCTGAGAATGGGAATTTGGAGGGAATGGCTGGTGCGGAGGGGCTGCGTGGGGGCCAGCCCGCCTGGGTGGGGGGCCACTCACCTCCTGGCCCCTGCGCCCTCCCGGATTTGCACGGCTTCAGCAGGGAAGGGACAACGGGAAGGGAGAAGAAGCCTCTGGGAGCCGGCACCCCGCTTTCGCACGCTGGGTCTGATCCCACACTGCCAAACCCAGATCTGGCAAACACCTTCCTTGCCCCGTGCAGGGCTCCCACCCAGCGCTGGTCCCCACTGTTTAACACTTCCATATTAACCAGGCAAACACTGCACCAGACCTCCCAGGCAGCCTCGGCTGAGCAGCTCTCAGTCCCCGTGGGTGCCCGTTGCCGCTGCCCCGTGCCACCCCACGTCCCCTCCCGTGCCCGTCCCGGCCACCCCCCCCTTGCAGACACAAAGCCGCCCCGAGAGCCTGGGCGGTCCGGCTGGGACCCCAGCGTCCATTAGGGAGCTATTGATATATTTAGAGGAGCTTGTAACGCGGAGGCTTTTCAGGCTGACCCTCTGCCTCCCATTCAGGCAGCAGACAATGATGAATGAGCCCCGGAGAATAGAGGCAGCCCAGCTGAGGCTGACGCTCCTGTTCTTCTTGAAAAGGTAGAAAAAGGATCCTGAAGGAGCAAGGAATAATTAAAAAATAAATGAACTGGCTTGGGCAGTGATGACAGAAGCCCCGCTTGATTTGCAAGGGCTGGGCATGCTTCACAGACCCGTGCTGCCCTTTCTATTCAAGGGAGAAGATCCTTTGGATAAAACTCCACTGCGGCAGAGAAAATGCGAGGAGCATTAAAAATGTAAAGCTAGAGAATTCTCTTTAGTCAACTGCATAACCCCAGGCCGTGTTTGTCACTGTCACAGTGATGAATTGGGAGCTGTCTGAAATCAGCATGCTCACTTTAATAATGTCACTTTCCCTGAGCCCTAAAAAATGTCTTTCTGAACCAGCTGGACAGAGCCCATTCCTTAGCCCAGCAATTACCCGTTTCCCTGGGCTCCGCTGGGCAGCTCTCGGCAGCACGGCCGGCAGCTGGAACGGGACCGCTTCAGGAGGGGAGGTCCTGGGCAGGGAGAGCCAGGGGTGCAGGGGTGCAGGCAGGGGTGCAGGCAGGGGTCAGCACAGCCTTGCTGCAGGGACAGGCTGGCGCTGCCAGGTGACACCGGGGGCCTCCGGACCCGAGGAAGGGGTGCTTGGGCACCGGGATCTTTCATTTCGGCTAATTTTCTTACTCTGCCTCAGCTTTTCTATTTGTGAGAAACGCTGTTGAATTAACTTTTAGCTACTTGGTTGGAAAAAACAACATTAAGTTTTGCATTTTAAACCCTGAATTTCAAAGCTGCTTCTTGCCGCCAGCGTGTCGGTTTTTTCCTGGGAAATGAGATCATTTGCAATGGAAATTGGTCCCATATTTTCGCAGGGAACCGAAAGGAATTAAATCATTTGTAATGAAATGTAGAAAAGTTCCCAGAAAATTCATTTCATTTGCCTTTCGTGACAGCTAGTCCGTCCACCTCTACAGCCAAGATTTTCAGGAGTGGCTGGTGATGTGGGGATCACCAGCCTGGCTTTCTAAAATCCGCTGAGCAGACGCCCTCGGAGAAGTCTCCGGAGAAGCACCTGGGCTGGCAGCGCCGTGCTCACGGGACTTGCGGAGACTTTCTTCTGAAGCACGGCGGCTCTGTGCGACGCAGACGCTCCCGGCACCGACGGAGCCTTGCCTGGGACTTTCGGTCCTTTCTTTTTTAAGCATCAGAGGTTCAGGTCCCACATCCCTGCGACTCGCTGCTGGGGCAGCCGGTTCCTGTGGGGACACAACCCCTTTCCCACACTCCCTATCCCCCTCCTCCTCACAGCCACAGGATCCATCCAATTTAGCTATTTTTCAGCCAAGCTTTCAAAACCTTTATTTGCTAGGGTTGCTTATTTTTTTTCCCCCACAAACCTTGGACATCTCGCTGCTTACAACCAGACCTAAGATAAAACCAACTTCAAAGCAGTTTCTATAATGAGCAGCAGTGCATTAGAATCCCAACAACAGAGGAGACGAGACCAGGATAAAACTAACCTGAAAAGAAGCACCATCCCTTTAAGGAGAGATAATGAACGGAGAAGCTGTTGCTTGGCATGTTTGCAGAGAATCGCTAATTAAAACATCGCTTCTGTAAAGTATGCTGATCCCATTGATTCTTCCCCCCACACAGTTAATTTGCTGCTAGGAAGGCAAAGTCGCAAGGGTCCTCATTATAAAAATTTCACTGGCTGCAGCTAATGGTTGTAATTAATAGGTGCAATAAATTTCAAATGGGCAGCCAGGGTGTTCATTAGCTGTGGGCTGACTCAGCACCGGTGGCCTCACCAGTTACTAAATAACCCATTTCCAAGCAGACGGGAGGAGGAAGGTGCTCTGTGGCACAACCGGTGCATCCGTAATTCCCCGCCGAGAGCAGAGCTGAATAAATAATTCCCGGCAAGTCCCGGATTTGTCTCCTTTTGTCTCGTTGGTGGATTGTCCGTGCAAACCTCCTCCAGCTCTCGGCCAGCTAACTGGGGGCAAGTTTTCTGAAAAGCGCTGGTGCAGCCAAGTGACCTGGATTTCGTGTGGGATCAGCACTCGAGGAACTGAACTCTCTGATGCAAAGGGCGGGTAAATACCCAGCGATAATATCCCGTAGCCAGGCACGGATCAAACCCCAGGGAAGCTGTTCATGCAAAGCGCAGACCCACATGTGCCCACGCAGCCAGCAGGTCTGCCAGCTGGAGATGTGGGCTGCAGCCTGATTTTTAATGTCCCGGTCCTCCTCCGGGCATCCTGCACGAGGGCTGAGCTTTAAAATCTCCCTGGGCTCCCGCTGAGCATCGTCCCCTCCGCAGGAGGTCCCAGCGCCGCAGCCCCATGTGTGCACCAACCCTCCCTGGGACGGGTGCTGCTGGCAAGGCACTGCGCGTCCCACTGTGTCCCGTTAGGGCTGGGTGCTGTCACCGCTTTGATTAAAAAACCGCAGCCTTTCAGTTCATTATCATCTGGCTGTAATTAAAATATTAATAACTGGCACTCTCTCCCCAAGTTATCTCCTGGGACCAGCACCCACGGGGCCGGGCGACTCAGCAAGAAGCTGGTGCTGCTTCTGCTGCTCTTCCAGCGCATCATCAGCGCTGCATGGAGGCAAACCCCATCCCGAGCCCCGCGCGGGCAGCAGCGGGCAGTGACCTCAGTCCGCGCGCTGTGACGTGGGAAGAAACCCCCGTTCATCCCGGCGGTATTCGGGAGCTGGTGCCCTGCGACCTCGCATGCCTGAAGCCAAAATTACGGCTGCTGCCACGAGGGATGTCCAGGGGCCGATACGGCAGCGCGGGGCCTCTGTGTCGGGGCATGTGGCTGCGATTTCCCCTTCCTGCAGGGCAGCACAGGACAAGCCTGTGCCTCACCCCCCGGCAGCTTTGGGGTACAGGAGCTCCACACCCAGCTCCCGGAGGAAGCCGGGGACGATGGATGCCTCACTCATAAATAGCAGTTATTATCTGTAATTAGCGGCTTGTCCTGCTCTGCACATCCGCTCCCGGGAGCTCAGGAAGGACCGGGGACTGCTGCAGGGGTCCAACTGCTCCAGCGTCTTCCTTTGCTGGGTGCTTTTGGAGACGGAGCTGGCCGGGAGCACCTTTGCAGCAGCTTTTCCTCAAGCTCGCTTCCCTGGACCAGGGATGGGATTTCGATCGCTGCCTTTTTAAAAATAGGTGTGTGCCTAAGTTCTCAAAGATGCTTTGAGAATGCCAGCCTGATCTACTGTTTTATTTAATGCTGTGAATGTTTTATAAGCACAGCAGCCAAGGGTTTTTGCTTTGCCCAGCCCTGGACGTGGGCCGTAATCGCAGCCGCACGGGGCCGCGGGCAGAGGCTGCGCTAATTGAAAGGTGACTGGAGCTGCTGCTGGGAGGTGGATGCCAGACAAGCTGAGAGCTCACCTGGTGCTGGCAGCATCTCCTCTTCACGATGGACCTTTTCCAGGGGTCCCTGCCAATGCCTTCTGCACGGCAGGGCTTTCATCGAAACACTTGTCCCGTGCGTGTCTCACCCTCGCCTCCTGCAAGCCCCAGTCGGCTGTTCCCCTGAGGATCAAACAGACTGAAAACCGTCAGTCAAATCTCGCTGCTTAAGCCCTTCTGCATTGCCAGGGGGTACTGGAGCTGGGCAAACGAAGGCAAGAAAGAGATTTGGCAGAAAGTCGCCGGCCCTGGCTCCTGACCACCAGGCACCCCGACCAACGTGCCCACTCGGTTTCTTCCCATCCCGGCTGCTCTTGAACACAGCACTGCAGAAACACAGCGGCTCGTGCTCCCTCCGTTTCTTCCCTGCTTAATGCCTGCCTTGCTAAAAGAAAAATCAATAGCATAAAGGGTAGTGAGAGCAAGTCTCGGGGGTGGAGTATCTTGTCGGCGTAGTGCAGACAGGCTGCCAATAATCCTGCTCTGAGCCGCTTTGCTCAACAACTGCCGAAATATTAATGGGGGCTGCTGCCGCTCCAGCGTGGGTCTTTGCATCCCTCCGAGGTCTCTTCATGACAGGCAATTGCCACTCAGGGATGGGGTCTCTACCACTGCACCAGCATCCCTGCTCCCCGATAGCTCTTTCCCCCAGTGCCTGCCGGAAAGCTTGTGGAGAAGGCAGGGGCTTTGCTGGGGGGCCTCATGGCTGTACCCCCCTCGGGGAGCCGCCACAGCGCATCACCCACTAACCCACCGGGACCATCCAGAGAGGATTTTGCTCATTACTTCCCCAGCACAACATTTTGGATTGCAACAAAGCAAATGGCAAAAATGGGGCTCCTCAGCTATTTTTGGTTAATTTGCCCTGCTCTTCCCTTCTCGGCAGTTAATGGCACCCTCACTCCGGGCTCCCCATCCCTGGCCCTGCGCCGGGTCCGGAGCAGCCCCGGGGTGGGGGTGGAGGGGCCAAGCCATGCGTGTCCGCCGCAGGGACGGGCCCTGCTCGGTGTGAATGGCTCGGGGCGGCCATTGTCGTGGGTGAATTTTCTGAATGAGCAAATCCTCATTAAAAAATAATTAAAACAGCCTGGTGAGATTGGCTTAATTCCTTTCATTTTGACTGATGGTGTTTAGTTTTGATGATTTATGTGCCACAGTCTTGCCAGCTCTCATGCTTTCATTGTTGGAACTCATGGGATTTCATGATTTTCTTCCTTCCACACCTCCTTGAGTCATGGGATTACAGCTGAATCTCAGCTTTCATTTTTTTCAATGACTATTATTTTTAAAGATGCATTCCAGGCTGGTGAAATAAACTTGAAAGCCTGACACCTAATGACTCAAAGCTCAGGAAGTGAGAAAAAAAAAAAAAGAATAGAGAAATTGCTCGCTTCCTGCTTGGCGAGGGTGGTTTGTAACCCCCCACCGTTGTGCGGGTGCTGACGGAGGCGGCGGGGTCTGCAGGGATGGGGTCTGCGGTGGTGGGGTCTGCGGTGGTGGGGTCTGCGGCGGTGGGGTCTGCGGTGGTGGAGACTGCAGCGGCAGGATCTGCAGTGGCGGGGTCTGCAGCAACGGGGTCGGCAGCAGTGGGGTCTGCAGCAGCTCCCTCCTCTCCCACCCCATCCAGCCTGGCTCTGCCAGGCTGCTGTGCTCGCAGGCACAGCCTTTGCGCACTTAAAAAGTGCAAATTTGCCAAGTCCCGCTGTATAATTAAACCTGTCCTTCTCACATGCTCCCCGCCACCGCCTCCCCTCCGACGTCCTCGTGGCACCGGGCTGGCCGTGGCCTTGCGGGCGCTGCGGGGACGGATCCTGCCTGGTGCAAACCGGGTGGCTCCAGGCTCTGCGCAACCTGCTGGGTCTGCAGCATCCCTGGAAGGGGCGCGGTGTGGTGGGGAGATGGGGCTGGAGGTGCTCGCACTTTTCTCAGCCCCCTGCGAGCCCTTGCTCGGGGGAGCCGACAAGAGCAGAAAGGGCTCCTGCCATCACCTGGCAGCCGTTTGAGTCCTGGGTCAAGGCAGCGGTCGCGGCCCTTGGAAATGCCCTTGGTCTCCGCCTGACGCTTTTGTTCTGTGGGGCTGCAGGTGGGGATGCTTTGAACCGTGTGAGAAAAGCTCGCTGCCAAAGAAAAGCTGCTCCCGCCGCCCTCGCAGCCCCCTTCACCGGCACCCGGCGCCGCCGAGCGCCCTTTCAGCTCTGAATGGGGACGACGGCGCCTGAAAGGCCATGCCCCCCGCCATCCCCGTCCCCCTTTGTCTCTCCCTCTGCTCGCCACCCCCTGCCCCATCCGTCTTGCTAAACCTCTAAGGCCCTGCAAGGCTTCAATGCCCCCTTTCACTGGTTATTTGTTACCAAATAAATATGGGTGATTAAAAAGGGATCAGGATTCCGTGCGGTTTGCGGAGGTGCCTGGAAGGTGGAGTCCCTCCTCTGTGTAGCCCATGGCTTTTCGCCCTACATGAGTTAGGAAAAGCAATCACATAGGAATAAAAAGCCATAGACCACAGCAGAGGGCTTACCCAGGATAAGCCAGCAGTCTTTGGGAAAGAAAAGGAAAAAGGGAAAGGAGGGGTAAAAAAAAAAAGTAACCCTTCTCTCTAAGTTGTCTTCCTTCCCTGTGCCCAGCTGGGAGCACAACGCACTCCCTCCCGGCACCAGGACCCCAAAAATAGGGGAACCTCCCACCCAAAACAGCCCTCAGCACCACGCCATGGCGGGGTGGTTTCTCCTGGTCTACCCTCGGCGCAGGGAGGAGAGAGCCAAACCTGCCGTGTCTGTCCCCTCAGCAGTAAGCTGCCAGCGCGGTGGCCTGACCCCGGGAGGAGGACCCAGCACCCTGCCTTTTCTGCTCCGAACGCTGTAACGAACTGCGGTTGCAGGGACAACAGTCTCTTGCAGCAGAGGTGATGCTTAAAAGACAACATGCCATAGCCTGAACCAGTGGCAGCACGCCCAAGGAGCAGGCAACGAAGTGGTTTGTTTTCACTCTCCCAGTGTCCTGGCCACAGCTACACCTTGGTATTCCCCGTCACATCTTTTTGTGCTGCTTTTAGGGATCCCAATAAACCGGATAAACCTGGAGTTATAAACCGGATAGTCGCTCCGGTAGCACAAGTTCATGCCAGCAGATCAAGTGTGCCTTTCCGTAGAGGACCGCCTCGCTGTTTGGCAGCCACTGCCCTTGCAGCAGCCCAGGAGCCCATAGGGTACATCCCTTTTGCAAGCAAAGGGGGAAAGCGCTCACCTTGGGGTATAGCTGTACCCTGCCCTGTAGCTGTTTTGAAAATCTGACCCTTCGGGCCACCGAGGGACTTGCCCACAGTCACAGAGTCGCTCAGCAGCACAGCTGCGAACTGAAAACCTTCCCTTGGCCCCCCCTGCCCCCACAGCTCACCTGGCTGCAGAGGCGGCGGATGCTCAGCGGCAAGAGGTGCATCCAACAGACCCGCCTTTGTCGGCTGAGACAAAGGGCTAAAGAAAGGTCTGGCTGCAAACCCGCCTCCCGCTTGCTTCCCCCGCTGCTGCCTTCCCCTGCCGCCTTTTCGGGGGAGCCTCCGTCTCTGTACCCACAAAAGAGGCATCTCAGGACAAGGTGACGTGTTTCATGGGCAGCAGCTGCTCCCGCAGCTCCTCTGAGAGCTGGACAGAGATCTTTTTCCTTAGCGAAAGCCTCTGCACCTCCCCGCACCTGGGGGAGCTCCTCTGGTGGCACCAAAACTGCCCAGGTTGTCCCTGGGAAAGCGCTGGCCTCTGCCTTTATTCTCTCCCCCTGCCAGGGCACCAGCGTGTTCAGCAACAGTGACTGCTAATTGCCAGGAGCTGATGAGGTCAGCTCTGCTATTGAGTGTAGGAAACTCCTTTTCTTGTTGCTCTAGCAAGAATCCTTGGGAAATTTAATGTTTCTAAAACTATACAGCAACCAGGTTTGGAAGTAGGAAGGATTTTGCACCCTGTGGTTCATAATAGCAGTGAACATGACTTTGACCTACAAACCAAACTTCTGAAGCACACGGGTAGCTCTGAACCGGCGTTTTCCCAAGGTCCTTCCTCTTTTAACTCCCATATATGAACGGCAAGAAAAAAAGGCCACCGTGTGCCCCACCTTCCCACACAGTCACGCTCCCTTCCCGGCCCCTTCGCCCTGCAGGCGGCAGCCGCAGGACGGTGGACCCCCGGGCAGCCCCGCGCACCGAGCTCTGCAGCAGCATCGTTTGACCCTAGCGTTATGCCCTTGGGTGCAGGCATTGCACTGGGGAGGTGTGCCCGTGGGTGCTGTGTGCACGCCAGGAGCCCCACATGGGTCTCTGCCCCCTGGCTCCAGCACCACCCCACCCCCTGGTCCCGGGGGTGCACTAAGGAGACAGCCCCAATTTCATTGCGCATAGCACATTCGAAGGTTGTGTCTGCCAAGCCGGACTTAATGGCTCTTTGGGATATGGCCCTGTGGATCTGCTTTGGCACCCAAGACCTTCCCAAGGAGGTTGCACCCGACGCAGGGCAGCTCCAGTGCCAGGCTGCTCTCCCCGGCATTGGAGCACGAGGACACATGCCCATCCGAGAACCACCAGCCCCACGCCACATCGCAGGGACCCGAGGACAGCCCGGCGCCGCCGGCCGAGCACGGCTGACCTCACCTTTGGCAGCGTGGCATCCTCT
This sequence comes from Sagittarius serpentarius, assembly GCA_034782735.1. Classification (NCBI taxonomy): domain Eukaryota; kingdom Metazoa; phylum Chordata; class Aves; order Accipitriformes; family Sagittariidae; genus Sagittarius; species Sagittarius serpentarius. Next base: position 2,921,166 of record JAVKLA010000052.1, on the reverse strand, counting down.
CCGCGGGAAGGGCACCATGCCAGCGGGCACAGGCCTTGGGACGGCAGCCGCTGTGGCATTGCCTGCACCGTCCTCTCCTCCCTGCGTCGCCCTGGTCCCCACCAGCAAAACCTGGGCACCGCAGGGATGCTCGGGGAAGCGGGTGCCCAGCGCCACCCGGGGTGGCCACCCCCACCGCCTCCAAGCCCTGGCCGGCTACAGGGAGGGTCTTATTTTTGAAGCCTTGACCCCTCCCTTGCCGGCTGCTCCCCGCTGCTGTCCCCTGCGCCCTGTCCCCATGTCCCCGCCGAGCCTCGCTGCACGGTCGCATACTTGAAATGGTTGTGCACCGAGGGGCCGGGAGCAGAGGGAGGGAGCGGGGGGTCAGGTATTTCTCCATCCCTGGCTCCGGAGAGCCAGTAACAAAGGCGCTATTGAACTGCAGCCTCTCTGGTCTGTGAAGCAGAAACCTCTTGTATCTACTTCACTGCCTTTGATCTAACTCCCCCAGTGGGATGTATATTACTCATGTCCTGCTGCTCGGGTACTGCTGCCAGAGTGGGACGGGGGGGACAAGCCCCCGCTCGTCACCCAGGGTTTGGGAAGCGTCCTGCCAGCACCGGGCAGGGGCACCCAGCGCCCACCTCCGCTGCTGTCCTTCTCTATGGCCCCTCTGCCTCCCCACTCTGTCCCCCAACCCCACCAGCCTCCCAGACCCCAAACTTTGGGGGATACGTGCGGGCACCCAGCGCTCAGCCGAGCATAGAGGCGGGAGGAGCAGGGCTCTGCGCCTCGCATTCCTCTTCTGTAATTAAAGCCGGTGTGCTGGGTGGAGGGGGAATTTCCCAAAGGGTTTTACTGGCGTCTGGACAAGGGTCAGACAATGAGAACATTTGACAGGGTGCCCAAATCCGCTGTATCTTGGATACGCTCAAAGCCTCCCCCGTGCTGTTCGTCCCAGGCGCTGGTCTGCAGGAGGTGGGGGCTGTTTGGGCAGGTTGGGCAGTAGGGAAGGCGGACAGGAGCTCGGGGACTCTCTCACGGCATCCTCGCAGCCTTCGCCCCAGCCAGGCTGCCCCAAAAACGCAAAAGCTTGAGCAGCACCAGCTTGCTCTGAAACCATGTCCCCACCGGGATCCCCCAGAAAATCCTGGGTAAAGGCATCAAATGCGCCTTAGGGACTCACAGTACTTAGAGCAGTGCTTTAAGGAGTGCTTTGCTGCCTTCAGCAAGCTACCTGCCTCGCTCCCCAGGGAGCCAGGGACATTGGGGGCTCAGCCTGGTTTTGCCAATCCCGGGGGGCATGGGGATGCTGTGACAACCTGGCTGGAAATCACCCCAGCTACCCAAAAGCACTTGAGTTCTTTTGGAAATCTTATTCTCCTGCCTTTCCAGCTGGTTTGCAGAAAACCTTGTGCCTAGCAGCTCCCACCAGCACCCACGCGTGAGCATCGCCTTTGAAGCAGGCAGGCCCCTGGGGTGCCCGCATGACAGTACCCAAAGTGAGAGTAGCCAAAATTACAGCACGAGAGGAAGCCTCCCCGGAGCCAAGGGCTCTTAGCGCGGCTTCGCCTTCTCCCAGGGCTCATCCCCTCCTTCCCCAGCTCCCTGCCCGTGTCTCAGGCGCGGGGAGAGCCGAGACACGCACAGAGCCTCCCTGGGGCTGCCTCCACCCCTGCGGCAAGACGGGGAGAAATGATACATACCCAAAAGCTGAAACAGAAAGGATGGATGGACAGATGGACGGACAGATGGATAGACACTCAAGAACAGAGACTGACCAAGCTGGGTACACCTAAAGGATTTTGTTTTCCACAGAGATCCATACTAGTTGCATCCCAAGAAGGTGCAATCAGCCTTTCTTTTAGGGGATGATCTGCAGTTCCCCCCTCCCCAGCCCCTCTCTCCCCAGCTACAGGCTGGCTCGTGCCTCAGGGCAGCGTGTGCGGGACCCAACTCCTGTTTAGTTTTTAAACACCAACTATTAGAACTTGGGGAGCAGTTGAAGTCAGAGTTGGGCAACGATCCATTTTCAAGCTGTCTTGACAACTGGCTCCAGCACAGCAAGATTAGATCTACTAATCACATTTATAAGGCGCCCAGGATCATGAATTGGGTATTCGGAGAATATTTGTCATTGTAACAATGTCATTTCCCAGCCTTCCGCATGCATTACCTTGTCCTCCGAGTCGTTATGGTTGGACTTTTTGGCTTTATAGAAACATCTACTTGGGGAAGAGGAGGCTCAAAAGCATTTGTTGTATTGGTGCTCGGTGCAGCTAAAGGTGCACGCTGTCTGTCACTTGTAGGTCCCATGGATAGGGTAATACTGGGGTTATTTATGGATTTTAATCAGCTTTCTCATCACCTGATCTTGTATTGATAGCTGCTTTAACAAAACAGATATAACCCAAATCTTTCCAGAATGCTATATAAATCCTCCAACTCTTACAGGCAATAAAAAGGGAGGCCAGGTAGGCTGAGCGACACCCCAGATCACTCAGTGCACCCTTAACGGTGAGCTCAGGAAAGCAACGCAGGTCTGCTTCCCTGTCACTCCCCAAAGCAGGCATCTGAGGAGACCACACCGTCTACAACATGGTATCAAGGCATGCCGGAGAGGTGTGTTCAACAAACCCACGTTTGCAGCAACAGCAATCGCAGCATCGCAGCCTGGGCACAGCAGCTGCTGCGAGCGCTGCAGCATTGCATTCAGGAGCGAGGGGACGGAGCCCAGGCTCCCTTCACAGGATGCGCTGGCAGCCAGAGAAAATCCACAGGCTCAGGAAGAGCCAAAAGAGTCCTAATTTTGCAGGTGCACACGGAGTCACACGCTTTTCCCAAAACACAGAATACAGCATAAAACTGGTCTGAGTTGTTTTAAGGAGAGAAAAGTAATCCTTTCGTTTTCTGGCTATTTTTGCACTTTGATTTACGCCCGTAGGGATGCTCAGCCCACCCCTCTCCAGAACAGCAGACATCGCTCATGCAGCCTCTCCCCGACACCCTGGCAGCCCATGAGACGTGTTTTCCCCTTCCAGCAGGTACCAGTGCTCCAGGGCCCGGCTTTCCCTAACTCAGGGATGTGTGTAGGGAAATCGGGGCTGGCGAGGTGCCGAGGGGGACGGGGCGTGCAGAGCTGGGCTCCGGCTGCCCCGGCACAGCTCAGCCCGGCGCCGGGCTCCCACCGGACCGGCTTGTCCGTGGGTGCCTGACGTTGCTTTACCGAGCAGAAATGTTCTCACTGGAACAGGTAAGTTTGAGCCAGGAGGAATATTCGGCAAATCTGGTTAGTTTGTACCAGTCGGCTTTGGGTACAAAACCAGCTCTGAGAAGTTGCAACCTTTCCTTCCCACTTTTCCATTTGGAAAAGCATGCCACATCCAGCTCTCCTTCATTCTTACCAAAAATACTATTTTAGGTGACTGGAAATGTAAGGAAAGGTTTTCCTCTGGGTGAAACAAAATGTTTTCCAACCCTAGATGATTTTGTTTCTCAGCTTGATGAAAAAATTCAGGATCAATTCATTTTGGTTTGACCCCTCGGTGCTTTTGTGCCCTGCAAACCAACAAACCAGTTGGCAGCAGAGGCCCCGCACCTGGAGCAAGCTGCCCGTGGAGGGGCACGTCTGGCCAGGGGACCCCAAGACCATTACTTGTGTGTCCCACGTCACAGCCCATATGATCCTGCCGAACCCAAACCCCTCCGCTCTGCCTCTGCTCAGTCCCACTGCACGCCGTGGAGCATTGCTGTTTCCTCCGGCTTTTTTCCAAGGTGGAGGGATGAAAGAGGCAGAGAGGGAAGGGACGAGGTAATAACCCAGATCTCCTCCTGCAAACTAGCCATCAATTTCCCACACAGCCCATTAAGACAGGGCAAATGCAACTCAGGAATCCAGGTAAGTCACCCACTAACAAGATCCTCCCGGGCCTTTTAGCACATTCCTGGTCACAGATATTTCAGCTCCCGCAGCCCCAACTGTAATTAAGTCTGGGCTGCGAGGCAGGAGACGCTGCCGTAGCCAGGGGGGAATTTGTCTAGATTTGCCGGAGGAGCGCGCAGGGCTGATGAGGAATGGTCGCTCCAAGGCAGGGGCTGAGGCGGGGGCGGCAGCCCGAGCCGTCCCGCTCGGCGCAGGGGCTGGTCCCTCGCTCGGAGGCGTGCGAGGAGCTCCAGCAACTTGGGCTTGGTAACGGAGGGAGAGGGAAACCGACGGGCTGAAGGGGATGGTTCAGTGATCGGGAGCGACTAGAGCAGAAGGAACAAAGAGATGGAGGAATTGGATGGGGAAGGCGAGGAAGGAGCCCCATGGGGGTACAGGGGCACTTTGTCCAGAGACAGAAAGTGAAGGCAGTATAACCATCACCTCTGCACCAGCGTGGCCCCTTCGACTCTCCTGGGGAGACAGTTCCCTGGGCTCAAACCCGCTCAGGTGACTCCGGTGACTTCAGGGACATCACCCTGGGCACACGCTTGGGAAGAAAAGAGATCAGCCCACCTCCCACCACCATAAATCGGGGCCGAATCCACTAACGACAGGCAGTGCAGGGGGAAGGGGACCCGCTAAGGTGCCCTTCCCCTCCCCTCACACACCAGACCCCAAACCCCCTTCGCATGTGGCTTCACCATCACACACCCCACCTCAAACAGCTCCTGTAAAGCCACAGACCCAGCTCCCTCCCGGGACAGGAGCAGAGACAGCCGCCAGCGCCCTGCCAGAATTCACCCCACAGCTTTGCACCATATTTGAAGAGGGTTTAACCACCCGTGTCCACTGAGGTTCCTTTTCCTCGCTGGCATGGGGGATCTGCACTGGCACAAACACGAGAAATTGCAGCCCCCTTTACAAACACCACCGCCCCACGCTGTGGTCCCTGCACTTGCCCAGCAGCTGCATTGACCCCCCGGACCACCCCCGACTTAACGTGCACATGCAACGGAGGATTTCTGGCAGATAGTCCCATCCAGGCTCTCCTGTCCAACCCCATCTGGCTGCAACGCAGGACGCTGGTGTGCTTCCCACTGGGGATTCCCCTCTGGATGCACGAGTGAGGCCGGTGGGGCAAAGAGAGGTGGCAGATGAAGGCAGGGATACTGGCAGAGCTGTGGGGCTGGGGTGACCCTCCCTGCGTGCCCCCGCTGACGCTCCCCATTGCTGGCTAGAGAGGCTTAGCCAGAGCTGGAGCGACTGGGATCGAAATGGGACGGGTTGATGGTCTACCCACGTGGGAGCTGCCATTGTGTGCCTGTGTGTGTGCAAGGCAGAAGGGTGGTTAAGCCTCACGCAGCTATTCACGCCCTCCTGGGGTTTGGTGCGTCATGTCTAGGCACCGAAAGGTCAAGCTTGCTCTTGCTTTGGGCCTTGCAGGGTCTCTGCTGTGGTCGTGCTGAGCTGGCAGCCCCAGAAGGAAGATCTCCTGAAAGCCAGGCTCGGGCTCTACCTGGCTCACAGGCTGTCCTCTGCCGTCGTCGGCAGCTCGGCGCAACAGGCAGCGGGAAAGGGCAGTGCGCCCTGCGAGTAGGAAACGTGGGGCTGGAATAAGAAACAGCACATGGATCAGCCCCTGGAGCGGGAACGGTGGCATCCATGCCTAGAGGCAGGTTTGCACGGCTCGAGTGGCAGAGTTTGGGGAGCATCGTGGATGCATCCTCTGTGGCAGGTCCAAGGCGATGCAGATGTGAGATATTTGTGTTTCGTCTGCTGCTGGCCCTGTTGTTCACTGTTATCAGTAATTTATCACGTTCTGCTGACAAGTCACTGGGGACTCGTGACATAGTGTGACACCTATTAGCATGAGGAGAAATTCTGATGAGAAAGTGTCTCTTTTCCACTTTGGAGACCTTTCCTCCATTGCTCACCCTGCTGGGCAGGGCACCAGGGACCCATTGCTCCCTCCCAAGGGACAGTCACACCTGGAAGGAAGACAAACCCCATGGGGAGACCCATGAGCGCAGTGTGAAGGTGCCCCAAGCCTGTACCCGAGCCTGTTCTCTCTGCCTGGAGCCGTCCCAGCCTGGTCCCACCCAGCCCTGCTGCTGAAGGTCTGCCACCGCTCCCTGGGGACACGCAGACATCTGCAAGAACCAGGAGGGGACATCCCTCGGGTGCCTCCAGGCACCCCCAGCCCGCTCCTCAAAGCGGGGACTGAGGGGCTCTGCCACCCTCCCCTCTCCTTGCTGTCACTGAAGCTTCCAGCAGAGAAAAATTATTATTCTCCTTGACAAGCCTATCGCAGTCCAGACACGCGAGTGCACCCAGGCACTTGCACGCACACACGCGCACACACACACACACACACACGGAGTCTCTGTGCGCCAGTACTCAAATCACTGCACAACCCATTGGGAACAGTTTGGTCCCCCCAGACCCTGCCAGCCCTCAGGACCCCATCGCCGGACCCCATCGAGTCCCTTTGGTTTCAGTACCCCAGCACGTCTGAAATAACGGCAGGAATCAAATGACACCGAAATCAAGGCAATTCCTATCTCAAAGTAATTAATTTCCTTTTCCTTCGCTGACATCACTGTTCAGGTTAATACATGCACCACTTCCCTTATCTTTCTTTCGGATTACCTCATCGGAGAGAACCCGGAGAGCCTCCCTCTCCGCGGTGCCGAATACCAGCACTGGTGTTGGAGCTGGGAGTTTGCAGCCGGAGGAAGGATTGCTCAAATGCAGTTCCACCAGCACACCCAGCTCATCTGACCACACCGGCACTTCATGCCGTTTTCTTACAAGATTCAGTGATATTCGGCCAGGCACAAGCACTAACAAATCTGCTCTTCGCCCTTCAGTTCACACTCATCAGAAAGAAAAATACACTTCTGCACCAGGCAGAGTTTCTCTTTGCCTGCAATTGGGGGCTGATGCACAGATTTTATACACATTACAAACAACACGAAAGTGTTTGCACACACACGTATACCCAGTCCTACAAAAACACCCCCACTTCACATGTGTGGAACTTGAGTAAGACAAAAAACTTATCATGTATGTACACAAGCATATATTCATATACGGGAACACTCATATAAGTGCCCACTTCGTACTGAAATCCAACAGTTAAAGAGCTCACGTGTAATTTAGCTGACAAGTACATTAACATGTGTTGCATGTAATTGTGTGTCAACATAAGTAATGTGAAGACACACGAATATGTATATACACATCTCCACAAACATTCATATAGTGAAGAAATTTTGACCCGTTGGTGATTATTCTCACCTAAAACAAAGAGAATTTAATTTTTTTTCAGCTAATCACATATATATCCACAAGAATATAACTACCGCAAGCGACTGCCACACATTAGCTACAACACAGTATGAACAGGCGTAAACATATGTATTCACATACCCATACATAAACACATTTTCAACATAGACAATAAAGAGATAAAGGAGGTGAATTGCTTTGGGATGCTCATACGCAGGCATCGCCCGCAGAGTTGAGGTCCCCGGGGGGGAGCTGTGCAGGTAACGCATGCACACAGGCGCTGAGGGATGCAGGTGTCTGTGTGTGTGGTTTGCATGTGCTCGCTACAAATGCCCATCGTACGCTGAGCGTGCAGCCTGTGCACCCGCTCCTATTCACTGCCTCGCTCTGTCACACACACAACCCCTCCAGGCAAGACTTCAAACAAAGAAAGAAAGAGAAAAATGCTGTCTTACTTTTTTCCTCCTTTTTTTTTTTTCTCCTCTCTCCTCCCCGCCGCCTCAATCGCGGGACTTCAGCGGGACTGCGATTCTTTGGTGGAGATTATGAAAAGCAACTTCACAAACCGCCGAGCGCTGCACACAGCCGTGCGGAGGGGAAGAAGAGCTTTGCCAGCAGAGAAGAGAAGGAACAAAAGCCCAGCAATGCCAGAGCGGTGCTGAATAGGTGTCTTCCTAATTGTAAGGGGATTGTGTGGCTGTGTGTGGTTGCAGGGCGGGAGGAGGCGGGTGGAAGGGGCGACGGGAAGAGGCCTCCCTCCCACGCCGGCTGGGGACGGCCGCCCGCAACCCCAATCTGAGGTTAGTGCATAAATTATCTCCCGTCTCTCACGCTCTCCCCATTGGGTCGCGGAGCCGCGCACACGTCTGCATCCCCGCTGCTCCGCTCCGCCGACAGCTTCCCATTCCCCGCAGAGCCCACCGCGGATGGCCGGTACCCAACGGGGCACAGCCCCCCACGTGCCCCCCGCCCGGAGCAGGGATACTGGCTCTCCCCATCTCGCATCTCTCCTGTTTTCTCCCTTTCCGCTTTGTCTTCGGCCCCGTCTCCCAGCCAGGCAGACACAAAAGAGCCTCTGACCTGGGAGGAGAAATACCCTTTTCCAGGAAAAAAAATGCCCGAGTGCTCCGGTGTGCGCTTTCAGCAGGCAGGGATATTAAAAATAGCTGGTATAGCTTGAAATCGGAGGCAGTATTCCTTCCCTAATGACTGTAATTAGCAGAGTGAGGATGGAAGCGTGTTTCCCTGGCTGTTCCCTGCATCTTCCCATGTCTCGAGCGCCAGCCTGCCTGTGCTCTTCCACAGGCTTTTGGGAAACAGCGTTTTTCCACTTCCAGGAGCTGCTGGGGCAGGAGCTGTGCTTGGGTGCAGCTATCAACATGCACTTCAGCTGCCTTAAGCTCTCCCTCCACCTCCGTCTCAAAATAGAGGGGTTCAGACAGGACTAAATCCCCAAACACACATCCCGAGTCCTCTGGGGTTTGCAGAAGCAGAGACAAGTCGGATTTTGGACCTTTTTATTTTTTTTCCCCCTGCTCGTATCTATCCATCCACTTTAGCTCTCATAAATCCTGAGCTGTCAGTGTAACAACGGGTGATTCAGTGGGGATTTAGCCAGGCTTCAGACCCGTGGAGCGAACCAGATCCTCCTCTCGTGGCAGCGCCTGACCAAACGTGAGCACGGCATCACCTCACCCTGCGCCGGGTCCCCTCGTGCCAGGACGCAGGGCGTTGGGCTGCTCTCCCCTGGGGAGCCGGGTGGTCTCTCGCGGGGTGTAAGGACGCTTTCTGCTCTCTGCCCTGTGGGTAGCCCCCTCAGCAACCCCGTAAATCCAAATTCTGCCCAGGATTAGTGTAACCATCAATTTTGGCTAAATCGGTCTAGGTGAGAGCAGCGAGGGCCTGCGATGGGATGAGGATGCAGCAGGGTCCACCCCGCACATCCTTGCCCTGAACAGGGAAGGGGCGAAGCCCATGGGAGGCCAGCACACTGGGAGATGTGTCGGGCAGCTCATTAGCTGGTGGGCCTAACGACCTGCTCGGCTGGGTTGTCTGCACAAGCCAGAGGAGGAGCAGGAGCATCCGGACGGGGCGACACGTTGGATCTGGGCACGGGGCTGCCCGAGCAGGCGGTCCAGCCGTGCCGCTGGGCTGCGGCAGGCCAGGAGCAGCCGGGGAGGGCTGCGCTGTCTCTCAGCATCTGCTCGGCTCTGACATTGTGCTCACTTGGGCTTTTTTTTAATTGTCTTGATGTCCCTCATTTGCATAATCCCCATAATGCAGCGCAGCAGGACTTTTGCTCTGAGCTAATAAATAGATGACAAAAATAAATGTGTCATCTAAGATTTGCTTCCATTTCTTTCCTTTGTGAGCAAGCTATCACCAAGAAATGATGCTCGCGGGGTTGATCTCACAGGAACTGTCAGCCTGGCCTGCCATAAGCAGCGATGTTCGCTTTGCCCGTGGTACGCAACTTTGCCAGATGTTAGGCTGAAGTTGTGAGCTGGGAGCAGGAGGAAAAGGCGATTGCGAAATGCAGGGATGCGCTCCTCACTGCCTGGGGTTTGCCCCCCGTCGGCTCTCCAAAGCTCTTCCCGAAAAGTCATCTCAAAAACGGGCTTGCGATGTGCCAGCGGAAGGACTGCAGACGGCAAAAAGGTTCATTGTGTTCGTAGCACGTTTGCATCCAGTGACAGCCAGGCAGGTATCTGGTGTGCCTTATTTTTAGACGTATTTTCTTCAGAATTACAGGGCACTGTGGTTTCCTTTCCTCCCTAACACCGTGGCCAGCTCTCCCCTTGTGCTGGAGTTGCACAACGTATGAAATTCGTTCCCTTAGCTGAGAAAGCCGGTAGTCGCTCTGCTGTGAATATCCAAGGGGACTCATGAGGCTGGAAAACACCATGTGTTTGCCGCAGGACGATTTCGCCCTTGGTTTTACAACAACTTATTTATCACCCCAAAGAACTTGGCTCAATTGTGAATGGGGCATTGATGGGAACATCAGAGATCCCACCCCAAAACAGCCTTAACCGGCTCAGAGTTTTACAACAGAGGCTGCAATAATTGCTGGGGCTCTTCGCTCCAGGACTGGGGCTTTTCCTAGGCTGGAGCTCAGCTGGAAGTGGGGGAGCTCCTGGGCTTCACCCCCACATCAGGTCAGACCAGAGGACCCCTTCTGAACGTCAGGTCTGTGAAGCGATGGGGTTCGGATCTGATGGAAGACAGCAATGAGACTTGTTAGGTTTCCGAAGATGTAGTAGGGATGGTGACTTTGCAGAGGGTGCTGGCAGCTCTGGAGATCATATCTTGTGCATTACAGCAGTTGGTATGGTTTTTTTTCTTCCTGCAGCCCTGTGATTCTGGAGGATTCTCAGCTCTTATATAAAAACCCGTTAGCATTTCCAACTGCGTTGTTTGTTGAGAAAAGCCTGAAAACATGAATCCTAAAGGGTAAAATCTAGAAGAGAAATAAAGACCTGATAATGTATGAGCTTTCTTTTTTTTTTCTTTTAAAACCCTGACCAATTTTAAATCATTTTTATGACTGTACATAACTGCTTTCTGGCACGCGAATGCTTGAGCCTGGTGTTACTGTAAAGATGGATTCACAACCACCGGTCAGTGGAGGAAAAAGCTCTGCCTGCCGTTTCCAAAATGCTCCGATCAGGCTGTGAAAGGAGCTCATCAGCCTCATAGAGCTACACTTAATTGACATTTAACAGGTCCCAGGGTACAGCTTTCGGCTAACGCAGAGGGTCTCCCAGCGGGGCTGCTCTGCGGAGGTCTGTCCCCGTGTCGGAGGTGGGATGGGTTTGCAGCGAGCTGGGCTGGCAGCCGGGACGCTCGGGGCTGCTGGGCTGCCTCGCCCGCGGCAGCAGCCCTGAGGAGGAGACACACGTGCAGATGGGCGCTCGTGGGGGAAGCAAAGGCAGGGGGTGAAGAACAAGAGACGGGGAACAAAAGCAGAAGAGGAGGGAGAGGTGAGCCGTGGCGTAAGGCTGGATCTTGACTCCAGCTGTGGTGAGCCCCAGCAGGAGAGCTTTCCACCAAGCAGCCAAGATCTGCCACAAGTCCTCGCCCAGCTCGTCCCAGCAGCGAGGTCTGCATCCCCGATGGTCTGGACCAGGTTCAGCTGCCTCCCAGCCTGAGCACCGGATCCGTGTGGTGGGGTGAGACAGTCAGGGGCTGGGACAAGGGAAGGCAGAGAGCCATAAGGATGGAAAGAAGAGAAAAACAGTGAGAGAGGTGAAAATCAGATGAGGTACAGGAGCGAGGCATGGAGGACCATGGAGCATCCCTCCAGGATGCAGCGAATAATTTTCGCCTTCCCCAAAGCACCACTGTGAGGGGACAGGATCATCCATCTTCATTACATCACAAGAGTAGGCTCTGTCAGGTTACACTGTAAAACTAATCAATATTCCCCGTGGCCTCACTGGCCGCAGCTCCCGCCACGCCGGCAGGCAGCCGCGCAGCCAGGGCGGGCGCCGGGGCACGCCGGCACACTGGGTTGTGTGCCGCACGCAAGTGCTGGCGCACCCGGGCACTGCTCCCTGGGCAGCACGGGTCCCCATGGTGCTGGGGCGGGCAGAGATGCCCAGTTTTTGCCACACACTGTCCACACATGCTTGATGATTTTTTTTTAAAGAAGTTCACACTCTTTCTTATCTGGCTAGCCAGGTATTTCATTGTCCCCTTGCCACAGTATCCTGACATGTGGCTCCTTATTTCCTGTAGACAACTGAACAAACCTCCTGCAACAAAACCCCACAGAAGTGCGTCTATTCAGGAAGCAAAAATCACCATGGAAAGCCTTATTTGCCCAGTTGCAATCACACAACCCCACTCAGGCTGCAAACCTAACTCACGTACAGTGCACGTGAGCCCGTGCACAGCGTAAAGCACTTCCCTCTGCAGGGACGTTCCTCTAAAGCAGAGGGAACTGAAGGGTTGTGCTATGAACATTGCTCGGCTCCTCAACACGGTTTGGACCAGCCTGGCCAACGTGCTCAGCATCTGCCCTTGTGCCCAACGCATCCAGCCCTCGCACCCAGCCCAGCCGGGTGTTGCTTTTCCCTGGTGCAAACTCCCAGCAGCCCCAAGGCAGCACTGGAAATGCCCCTTGTCTCATCGCTGCCCGGCCCCGCTCAGTCCACACGTACAGGGGCAGGGAGTTAATAAGCCTAGGAAATAAAGGTCAAGATTCAATCATCGGTTGCTGCTGAGAGCAGAGCAAGGATGCTAAGGCTTTCAATTGTCCATGGTTGAAAAATGATGGAGGGGAGCAGGGGACATGCCTGTGCGAGCAGAGCTGTTGGAGAGCGAGGCGGTGTGCGGTGCAGAGGGGACAACCTGATCGGCGCTGCCTGGACTGCCTTCAGGGATCAGCCCTTCCCGGGGGAGCACCTGGCTGCACCTAAAGCCGGGGCCCAGCAGCATTCCCGCTGTCTGATTGCTCCTGAGAACCACCGGCGAGAAGACAGACCCTTGGGCTGGGAGACCCTCAGGGCAGACAAGACCCTGACTGCCGCACGGGTCTTTGGAGTTCACTGGGGGATGCTGCAAGCAAACTCTATTGGGAATCCCTCGCTGGAGGTCACTGCCCAGCAGCAGGCAGTCCGCACCAACTCATACCGGCCTCATACCTGGCACGGCCTGGTCCATGCCCACCCTACGGACCGTTCCCGGGGCAGAAGCGGGGGCCCGGTGGGCTCCCGGCTCTGCACTGGGGAGCTTCGCCCCAGCTGTTTTCAAGGCAGCTTTCAAAGCAGTCGCTCCCGCCCCGTGCCCGGGCTCCTACTGCAAGCAAAAGTCTCACCCAAGACAAGACCCATCCATCTTACTCTCAGCCTGGCCGCGTGGCTAAAAATAAGCCAATAAAGTAGCAATCACCTTGGAGCAGCAGCAGCTCTATTAAAGCGGAGCGAGCTGTGGCACCTGCGTCCCAGCTCCACGGCGTGCGCGAGCCAGAACCCCCGGAGCCTCCACCTGCCCCGCTCTGCCCCACTGCCGCAGCGTGACGGCAGCAGGAGCCGGCACGGCAGCACCTGGTGCTGCCCCACAGCCCCGTGCTCCTGCCAAGCCCCGGCTCTGCCTCGCTGGGCTTCTCCGGAGATGCTCCTCGCTGCCCCGCGGCACAGCCACAGCTGCACATGCCGGCATAGGATGCAGGCAGCTCTGTGCCTCTGGCACCGATCCTGCCTGCTGGGAGGAGGAGAGGAGAAGGGCTCATTGCAGCAGCTGAGTAGCAGCGATTGCTTCGCACCTCTCCCCCATCCCAGCAGCTCTCGTGGCCCAAATTGCCCGTCGGGCAACTCCTCCACCCACCGCGTGCCCCGGCTGCAGGGAACCCATTCTCGTTGGGGTTGCTCGTGTGCCTTTTCCCGTGCAGATGTTGGCCGAGGGGCAGATCCATCCTGATCTGATGTGCTGGATGTTTGCATCAGTTTCCGTTGCGAACGCTCATTTGTCATGTAGATCTCCTGGCATTTTTTTAAAGGGTAGATTAATTTAGGGGAGCTCTCAGATCCAATTTCCTCTGGCAATGGCTCTATTAGGCTGTGCACAGCAGAGATACAGGCTCCCGTCCTCCTGCTGCTACTGATGGAATTTGATTCCGTGCTGCCAAATCTGCAGGGCTGCAAACACATTCTCACTCTTGATTAATGTGAGTAATTTCTGCTTGAAAGAAGGTTGAAATGAGCAGCCAAGGGGAAGTGAACGGTGAGGGTTCCCCCCCACTACCCCTCCTCCTCCCCCATCCCTCACTGCTGTTTGCATTTTACCAGCTCTGGCATAGGCTAACAGATAAACAGAATCGCTGGCCCCGTTTCAAGAGCAGCAGAAGGTGCGGGAGGCGGGGGGCACCTCGGCGCAGGCAGGATGCTGCTTTGCTATGGCTCCTGTAATGCAAGAGGCAAGGGATGGGCGAGGGATCGACCCCCACCCTCGGACCTGGGGCAGGGAAGAGACCCCAGGCTGGGGGACGGCGCTGCCCCAGGCCCCATTCACCCACCCTGCGTGGTGGGGGGTGGCACGGGGAGAGGGGTACATGCGGGGTACACGTGGGGTGCACACAGGAGGCACGGGGGAGGTTGCATGGGGGCTGCATGTGGGGCGGGGGGGGTCTGTGCAGGGTGGCAGGTGAGTACAAATGTGAAGGAAAAATGGGGTCCCACCTGGGGGGCAGGTGGGTCCTTGCGTGGGGAGAGGGGTCCCCCACCCCTGGCTGCAGAGGGGCCGGGTGCCCTGCCTTTCCCCGTGCAGACACGCCAGGGCACAGCGGTCCTGCCCTCAGCCTGGGTTCGGGCGCTCCCGCTTTGAGGAGCGATGCTGGCAGCGGGACCGCTCTGAGGCCGAGATGCTGAGCATCGCCCTGGCCCTGGCTTCCCCTCCTGTCCCACCCATGGGTCCCCAAGGGTCCAACCTGCTCCCGCTGGGCCGGCTGCTGCAGGGACTCCCTGTTTCCCTGCAGAGCATTCACACCGTCTGCTTTTGATTCCTCCCTGCTGGCGCGGGGACCTGAGATGCCTGCACGGCTCTCTGCGTGGTTTTGGAGAGGAATAACCTGTTGCCCCATGCCAACACGGTGCGTACCCCCAGCCTTAGCATCGCTGCAACACCTACCACGTGAAAACCTGCCCCACAGTCAGGGTCTTTGTAGGACACCATTGTAGCACCAGTAATAATGGGAGTTTTTCCCCAGTGAAACCTCGTCCCCTACATCCTCTCCCTCCGGAGCAGTGGTGGCTTTGCATCTCCTTTTCAATTTATTTTTATAAGGAAGGAGGGAGAGAGAGACTCACATCCTAATCTGGCAAAATGTCAGGGAGTGATTCAGAGAAGAGGCGAGCAGCAGAGAGAGGCAGCCCACACAGGAGAGTTGTTTCTGATTTCCAAATGTCAGCATGTCCTTTAATTAAATGCTGATTAACAGGGGACGTGCTCCCTTGCGCTGGAACCGGGGCTGCTGTTGGTAACGTCGCGGTCCGCAGAGAGCCCAGGCGATGCCGCCGGCCTGCTCGCGCCCATGGGATGAGCTGCCCGGCACGCCGGAGAGGGGGGGGAGCCAGGAGACCTGGCCCTGCCTAAGCAAGGCAGCCTTGCCCCGTGGTTTGCACCACACTGAGGGCACCAAAAGGTGCTGGTTCAGCGGCTGCACGGCTCAGTCATGGCAGGCAAGCCTCTTGCGCCCAGGTCCCTGCTGTCTTGTCTAGCCTCTGAGCTGGGATTGTGCCTGTGATTTTTTTGTCTGCAAGTGGAAGTTGCATTGGATCTAGTTTAGTGAAACTGGATGCAAACCCTGATGTGGATGCTCTTACTTTAGTCTGAGCAGCCCTTTTCTTCCTCAGCTTCCGTCTGTTCCCTGTACACTTAAGCTAGGCTGCAAAAATGCTATTGCATTTGGGATCTCAGAAAAAAACTTATGTACCTAATAATGTCCCTAAGCATTATCAGTTACAATGCTTCTCTTTGTCCTCTCAAGCATGCCTTGCCTTTGAAGTCAATGGGAGGGTTATCCTTCAGGCTAGGAGGGCTGGGCTGTGCTCTGGGCTGTGTCTGCCCTGGGGCGGGGGGCAAACCCTCACTGACCCTAGAAGTGGAGAGCAGCACCGTACAGAGATAGCCAGACTGGAAGGTGGCCAGCTGCTTCGGTACTGGCTGCCACCCACTGCCTCTGCCTGATGCTGTCCCCAAGCACCAGGGACGGATTCCCTCCCGCGGTGCGGGGAGGTGGCACGTAGGATGGAGCAGGTAAGTCCAGCGGGTCCTGGCCCGGGGAGATTTGCATGGGACCTTGCTGTGTGCGGACCCTCCTGGGGAACTTCGCTATGTGCCCAGGGACAGGGGGTTGCCCAAGCCCCGCTCTGCTCTGGCCCTCGGGATGGCTCGGGCTGGCCCAGCTGCAGGTTTTGTTCTGGGCATTACAGGGCTGGGGCAGCCCCACTCCAGGAGCAGCAGGTTTATCGAGACAGAAGAGGTACATTCTGCTCTGCACCACATGCATCTGGCTGACCATAAAAGCGTTCCCAAGTGTACAAAAGCTCTCTAGACTGCACAGGAACTTTTACCTCGGGCGGTCTCCTTCAGAGACCCGCGTCACACTGCGTGCACGGAGCCACTCGCACAAGCACAGCCTGCCAGGGAGGTTACGGGGCTGAAGTCACATGCTAGACAAGGCTAAATCTGAAGAAATAGTCTGTAATTAAGATCATGCTCTTCAGTGCCAGCGCTGAGAGAAAAAGCTTTTCATGCTTATCCTCCCATCTCCACAGCCACGACTGCTCTGCACATCCCTCCCAGCGCCTGCAGAAAGTCTTTCCTCCCTTTCTGTGCTGGCGGGGCCGGAGGCGTGGGCTTGGGTGGCCAGCGGCTCTGGGTGCCACCTTTGCCCGAGCCCTGTGCAATGTGCAGCTCGCAGCAACAAGTGTTTGCTCTCCGGACTCCCACAGCGACGCTGCCGATTCCCAAGCGCCACCTGACGGCATCATCTCCAGAAATTGTTTGTTAGACAATATTTATACCGGCACAGCCACAGGAACCAGTTCTGCCACCAGGGAGGGTGGAAAAGGAGAAGAGGGCCACTGGCTGAGAGCAGCCCTGGTCTCAGCACCCTGCCCCGTGCCTCTCCCCGGGATGGCGCAGACCGAAGCCGAGTTCAGCGAACACACGTGCCGGCTGCTCTCTTCTTCTCAAGAGCACAAAAGTTCTTCCAAGCTACCCAGGAGGCAGGCAGGTCCTGCTAGCCCTGGTTGGGGGATCCCCACATCTCCCCCCTTTTTAATTCTCCCTGACGTGCCTGAGAAAACAGCTCTGTGTTTATAAAAGTGAGACCGAATTACACAGAAATTCTGGGGGCAGCAAGCCCTGACCACCTCCCACACGGCGATGGGAGAGCAGTCACTCTCTTCTACCACCAGACAAGGGATTTTGCCACATCAGTGTCATCTCAGCTCCCTCTGCCTCCCCAGAGAGGTGCCACCCAGACATTTGCCGGGGACCCTTCAGCCGCAGTAGCCAAGCAGTAGGTCGAATACCCTCCCAGCCCAAAGGAGAGGGTCTCCCCCGACGCAGCAAACAACCGCCCTGGCGAGCACGACCAGCAATACTGCACCGAAGAGGCATCCTTCAGCCGGGCCTCTCTTCCTCCCCTCGCCCCAAGCCAGTGCCTCTTCAGGGCAGGGGCCTCAGGCGAGATGAACGCAGTTCTGGCTCAGGGTCCTCTTTGAGTGTAAAGCCCTGGGAGGGGGGAGCCCAAGTCTGCTGACGTCCCTGCTTCACTGCCTCCCCTCCCTCCCCTTCCCTCCACCCTGCTGGGAGCGCCGGGCGCCTGACGCTTGTCGGGGGGAAAGGCACCCATTTGGGCGAGCCCCTGGTTGCGTCCCGAGCGCCCACGTGCTGAGCAGGGCAGTGCCTGGCTCCCCAAGGACGGTTCTTACCGGCCAGGATCCCTGCTCAGCCTCTGGCACAAGCCAACCTGCCGGTGTCCCGGGTCCAGAGCCCGTCAACCCCACGGGTACCACCCGCGCTCTCCCCCGGTCTCTCCGGCTTAGCCTCCGCTCCCGACTTCGGCACACGTGGGAACACTAAGACACCCAACATGAAGGCACCCAGACGGAGAGACTGCAGCAAAGTGTCTTGTGCTGGAAGGGACGGGGAGAGGACGCAGGGGGAGGGGAGGTGGCGGTGGTGGGAAAGGGGGGATGAATCATTTCGAGGCAGCCAGATTTCCCTATTCCCCCTGCTGAAAAATTAAAGTCTGCTCTGAGTTTGCATCCCAAATGTGATTGCTTTCGGATCCCTGCCTTGGAAGACACGTACCTCTCTCAGCAGCCGGCCCTGCCGGGATCAGTGTCCATGCTGTCTACCTGTCAGCAGGCTCTTCCTTCTGTTCACGCTGAGCATCATATTTTCTTTGAACACCGAGGTAGTTAAAAGCTGCAACTTAAGGACTCGAGGGGGGGTGGAGGTGGACGGACTCACTAAGCATGAAAAGCAGCTATTGGCTCTGCCTCTCCGGCTGCTCTGCCACTGGGTTGGGCTGAACATGTGTCATCCTTCCCCTCGGTTCCCCTTATTTCCCCATCACTGTCCTTCCCCGCTCGGTGCTGGGAAAGCGGGGGAAGGAGGCGAGTTATTGCCGGGTTGTGACCCCCCCCGCGGCACCGCACGTTGCACCTGCCCCCTCACGGGGCCGCTCGGGCAGATGCAAACGCTGCTCCAGACGCCCCGCTCCTTCCCCGTGCCGTGCGGCATATGGTGCGTGATTTTTAATTTCCTTGGGACGGCAGTTCGTATGGCGACTGGCAGGTTTCTCAGTCGCGCTGTAGCAGGCCTTTCATTAACCCCCGGTAGATCCTTACGTGCCAACTGTCCGTATGGGCTGAACAAAGCACTTCCCGATTCCACTGCTCCCTACTTCCTTCTCATTAACGGGGAGCTCTTCGTTTGGGTCCCAGCCAGGACAGCAAGATCGGCATCCTGCCTTTAAAGCTGCCTCTTCCCACGTTATGGCAGGTGAGATCTGTTACTGGGAAGAGGAGCCCAGCTATAATCCTTTTTCAGATGCTGCCTACCTGTTACATGTCAGCCCCGTGCAGGATCGATCTTGCCAGGGGAAATAGCTGAACGTTTAAATCAGTGGCAACGTGAGAATCCAGCTTTTCTGCAGGGCTGCTCTCTCAGGCTCTCTGCAAACACAGGTGGAGTCGCTGAGTTTCACTCAGGTCCTGCGGGGAAAGCTTCCTCTGCAACCCCAGACACTTTTCTTGCAAAATTCGAGGTCCTTAATAACACGAGAAATTAGTCCACCCCTTTGACAAACCCCTGCGTGACTACAAGGCGCCGCACTGTGTCTCTTGAGTAACCGACACCATTTCCAACAACATATATTGTGCTTGCAGGTCAGCACAAACGTGTGTTTGAGCACAAATGGGCAATGAGCAGCCCAGTTGTCTCTTCTGCGGAAAGGTTTCCGATAGGTGCAGCGTTGGCTGTGACAGCAGGAATGTCACTGCTTTGACTCCATCCCGTACCAGCAAGGGCGTACCCCTTCTGCGTGTGGTCCTCGGTGCAGAGGCAGCACAGGGAGCAGGGAGCCCCTCGCCTGGTGGGTTGTGGTCGATGAACGGATGTGGAGAAGCAACCGCTGCCTCGGTGAGGGTGTGCGCATGCTTCCCACCTCTAATCCAGCTCTGCCGTCTCACTGCAGCATTGGCATGGCACTCTGGTCCTCTCGCTGGCATTAGGAGGAACAATCCCATTGCATTTTGCACATAAGGAGCGTGGCAAATGGATTTGCCATCTTCATGGACTTTGTTTTTGAACAAAGGCAAAAACTACTAAAAATGTAATCACTTTACGCTGCTGCTGTTACAAAACAAAGCTGAGTCTCGCTCATGCCTAGCAAACACTGAATCATTTACCTTTGTTCAGGCAAAGAGGGGATCATTAGGACAGCAGACACATCGGGGAAATCCTTCTATTTGTTTTGTTCTTCAGCAGACCCCAAGGTTGCAAGAGCATTCTATTAGCTGTGTGGGAACTAAAGCTTTGCTGTTTGTTTGATGCACAAGATGAAGATTATGGCAGCACCTCTGGGCCTGGGACACTGCCCTTGGTGCCCTGGCTAGAGGCAAAGCTCCAAGAACAGGTAAAGTTGCTGACAAACAGGCGTTTCTGATGCTGCTCGTGAGGAGCAGATCACATTAGCACAGCACTTGGATGACCAGTATGGTGAGTTCCTGCATAATTGCAGTGCAGTGCAAGAAATCTGATACTCCTGTGATCGGTAATACGGTTATACTGTGTTTGCTGCCAGACGGGCACAGTCGAGCAATGCATTTGTAGCCGCAGGAGCTTTACAGCCTTGCAAGCCACAGGAGAACTGCAGCTCAGCTACAGTTAATGTTGAGAAATCCTCTAAAATACACATATTGAGTTGGATTTCTATAGCACTTGCTGAGCTCCACAGAGGGCAGAAATGAGGGATAGTTGTCCCTCCTTGGGGATATTTCAGAGAGGTACAGCTGCCCTAAACCGCACTGTTCTTACAAAGGCCCACCTGGTTCCTGTAGCAGCATGTGGGGGGCAGCGCTTCCAGGTTTTTGAGTGTTTTTCCAAAATCTCCCCGCTAGCGGGCAGCAGGATGAGAGGCTGTTTATGGGAGAAATGAGATGTTGCCTGAGAACTGCAAGAGAAGAATTGTTTATCTTAAAAACATTTAACGTGAAGCGTAACACTTATGGCCCAGAAGAAAACGGCGGATGCGTTACCCTGATCCTGTGCAATAACCAGCCAAAACCTCTGTGTCCTAGCGGGAAACCTGTGTGCGAGCTGATGGGTTTTTTTTCCTGGAGCATTAAAGCCCAGGTAGCTCCCACAGTGGAGCAGAAGCGACTTGCCAGGATTGTCAGATGGTGCTGGTGGCAGAAGCGGGATGGGGACCCACACAGCGGTGTGACCCCCCCTGCTCCCTGCAGCGTTTTCCACAGGCCAGGGAGGATTGCACAGTGAAGCCCTGAATGTCGCCAGGTGCCCAGCGCCTACCACCATGCGCTCAAGGCTTTTCCACTCCTTCCCCACCCCACCTGCCTTCACAGGCAGATTTTGGAGGGGAACCAGGAGAGGCGATGCTGTCCCCCGGCAGAACGGGTTCGGCAGCTCCCGCGCTCCGGGTTGAGCTTTTGCAAGCACTTGTGTGCCTTCGTGTGTGTGCACACGTGGGCTGGGAGGACGGTGTTTGAACAGACCATGGGCTGCTTTAACTCTTCCTCAGCCCTGCAGCAGCAGGGCAGCCCTGGAGAAGTCTGTGCTTATCCCATGGGATACACCAGTGCTGGTCCCTGCGCACTGGGAAGCCTGGGCTCGGCTGCCTGCTCCCTGCCTGGTGTCTGCATCGCTGACAGGGTGGTCTGCGCTGCCGGCAGCACCCAGGCAGCGCCAGGGCTGAGCAGAGGTACTGGGTACCCCAGTTCAGCCTGGGTGAAGGCGACAGAGCGAGCAGGAGGGGTGGCACGGCCTTGCTTCTGTCGGTCTCAGCTGGGTTCCATGGGGGCAGCCTGGCGTTTCCCAGCCAGTCATTTCTCCAGAGGGCCACGAGGTGGAAGCATTTTCCAAAAACTCCTGCGACGACCTCGGAGCGTGGGGGCAACTTGCCCCTGACTTGAGCAGGGGGGACAGGGCAGCCAAGGAGCTGAGCGGTGGCTGTGTCGTGGAGAAAAGAGCTGAGAAGGGATCAAGCAGGGGCACAGGTCACAAAGGGAAAAGCCTCTCCTCCAGGAAAAGGCTCCTGCAATTATCCATGGTGTTAGCTGCCCACTACCCAGGGGAAAATGTCTTGTATTCTGCACCTCAGAGGCAGAAATGCAGGAGCGCACACTGCACAGGGCCATGCACCATGTTCTGGTCTCCCCATGCTTGCTCCGTGCAGATGGCCTGCCTGGTAGTCATTTGTGTGTAATTTCTGGATCCCAGATGCTGAGCCCAGACATCCTGGAGAGATGACTGCCTTCTTCTTTTTCCTCCTCTGAACACAACTCCTGGACACCTGGATTTGTGGCAGCTCTGTGCAGCCCACTCCCCTTCCACAGGAGGGCCAACACAGATAGCCAGATGCCTGTCCGTCTGCCTCCCCACGCACCGTGTCCTGCGGCTCAGAGCCAGCAAGTCCAACCAGTAGCCCTGGGGCTGCAAGCCTGGCAGGACCTGCCTCTGTCTGCTTGGGAGGACCAGTGCTTTCCTGTGGGCTCGGCAGTGGCCAGGTAGCAGAGCCAGGAGCAGGGTTTGCCACTTGGCACGGCGTCACGCTCGGCCCTTGTTCACGGTGCTTGACAGGGGCTCGGGGTGCTGAGTCACGGCCGATCAGCCGTGCCTTATCTCGCCCGGTGGGTGAGCAGACGGCTGCTCCGTCCCGTTCAGCCCTCCTGGCCGGGCAGGAATCACCGGCACGCTGCTGAATGCCGGGTACCAGCCTGCTGGGAGGCTGCCTCAGCTCACGGGAGACGCTGGCTGGTGTTTTCCCAGCCAAGAGAGCTCGGCCACTGCCAGCCAGGGGCTGGCACAAAGCAGGCTGGGGACAGAGCCCCCGTAAATATCATTCCTTATGGCCGTCAGCCTATGCAATGATACTCCACTCGCCTGCAAAACATCAGTGCCTGTGCTGAAAGCACACGCTTGCCTGAAATATTTTATGAGCGAGGCATGGAGAGGATAAAGGACTTAGCAGCAGTGAAATGGCACTGAGATTCGCCTCTGTTGTGGAGGGCTGCCGCTCAGTGCTCCACCCCGCCGCACGGTCTCGTCGACCCTGGGCAAGTCCCTTCACCTCTTCTCTGCTTGTGACACCGGAGTTGGAAGTTGCCTTGTTAGCTGTGGGTGTGGAGGGGTTAAATATGGTAAAAACCAAGGAGGAGACCATATACACAGCCAGATAAATGGGTACTGCACTCCTTTGACAGTCAGGAATTCCTTGGGCTTCCAGAGGTTTGGGCGGGGGGATTACAAGCAGCACCAGCTTCTAGGCAGGACCCACATTCCTTAGCAGGCTCTGCTCCACCCCCAGCTCCAGAGCAGAGAAGTAGTTTGGTCCAGCATCCCTCCCTGTATGTGACAGAATAAATGTGCAGAGTCCAGCTCGGTATGCAAAAATGCCTTGACATTTAGCCTTCTCTTCTGTTTGTTTAATAAGTAAACAGCTAAAAATAAGTTGGTTATACCCAAGGGGCTTTTGAGTAGTACTAAACCAAGAGAGTGAAGGCTGTATGCTGGGTAACAGAACTGGTATTTTCCTCTCATTCTCAGTTCTACATCAAAGTAGCTTTATGGACTTTATTTATTCCCAACTTGAATCAGCACGAGCACAAGGAGAATCAGCCTCAGCATCTGCACATGCAGACCTCTTTGGTGGTGCTAACTGATTTAATCTGTGAGGCAACAAGGGAGCAGATTTATCCAGAACAATCCTGCCTTAAACCTGTATTTCGCGCTTTTTTTCCCAGAAGTGCCTTACTTAGTCAAAAGCAGTGGCATCAGTGGCTGGCCTACAGGAATGCCTGTGCTGGCAGATGGTGGGTCAGTGCTGGATTTCTCCAAGGCACGGCACAGGGGAGGGGAGAGCAAAGCACAGCATCGGGGTTGCTCTGATTTCTGAAACCTCCTGTGGGCTGCGCTGACAGCGTGCCCTTACAGGGTCACGCATGTACCATCCCATCCGCCGCTTCCAGCCCGCTCCATCTGGCAGAGATGTGGGGCCCTTTGAAGTCCTGCTGGGAGGCCTCTTGGGTGCTGCTGGAGCCTGGAGAGAGGTGGGCTCTTTGCCTGTGTCGCAGGGCTTTAAATGACCAAGTGCAGCCTCCAGTCCTAGGGCATCCCGCTCTGGTTCAGAGCATCTAGACTGTATGAAGCACCACGACTGGACGCGCCTCCAGAGGCCTTTTTCTGAGCTTCAGGATTTGGAAAGGCTTCTCGTCAAGTTATTTGGTACATTGGGATGGTATGCAACGGAACGACCTCATGCGTCACCCCGGAGCTAGAAATGACTCCAAAGACAGTGTTTCCCTACAGCTATAAGCAGAGCATCAACAGTCCTGGGAGCCCTTTGGTGATGCTGTGGATGGGATGCTGAGGTGAGGAGCCCGGGCTCCCAGGCGTGCTGCGCAGACACCAGGGATTTCACTATGCTGGGGAGGCTCAGCGCTCAGAAAACTAGACCAGCCGAGGGCAGGATCAGGCTGAGACCCGTGGAGCGTGCTGGGCTGCGGCCGCCCCGTCCACAGAGCACTCAGCATCTGTCAGAATGAATCTTGAGTCTCCTCCAGCCAGAAGAAGTCAGAGGGAAAGTTTCTCTGCAGCCTGTCAGGGAAGATGATTTCAGGCTGTGTTTATAGCAGGTGTGCAGCATGTGAGCAGAAGGGGAGACTCAACGTGCCATTAGAGCACTTATTGGCTGGGGAATTACAGCGCTAATGAAATAATAGGTGCATTCAGCTAGGAAGAGGCTTGTGCCGTAGATTCTCCCCAGAGACTGCCTTGCAGGGAGCTGCCTGCCACCAGCCCGCTGGTGGTTTTCTCCTGGGCAGATGCCTCAGCACCAGTTGAAGCAAGCTCTGGGCCGCACCCCGAAAGCCCTTCCCCGGTGGGGGAAGGCAGCCCCTCTCCCCTCCCCTGCACAGCCTGGAGCAGGACCTGTCCTGTGCCTGCACAGTGCCGTATGCTCTCCCTGGGATACCTAGGGTTTTCCCTGGGGTGCAGGCTGTCCTGCAAGGCTTTTCCACCGAGTCTCACCTCCAGGAATTTCTCTCTGCCCATCGTAACCTTTGCTGCCGATGCACGTATGTTTGCTAGCTGGGAAGGAGGGGGCAAGGTCCTTGTCTGCCCTGCCTGCGCCAGCCAGTTTTGTTTTCGCCCAAGGCAGACGCAGCACAGAGCAGCGTGCAAATGTTTATTGTGGAGGCAGAAGACCGGAGCAGAGTTGTATTCAAGTGCAGGTTTCCATAAAGCCTGCTGGGATGAAGACAGGAGCTGACACTCCGGTGCATGGACCTGCAGGAGCTCACACAGCCCCTCAGGGGCAGGAAGGAAGAGGGACCCCGAGGGAGCCCGACCGGTACCTTGTTGACCGCCCTGCGGTTCACACCCCGTGCCCACGGTATTCGGTATTCGTAGGTGCCCTCCCAGCAGCCCCCAGCCCCCAGCTGGGAGTCTTTTGGGGATGTTGTTGCTGCAGCACCCTGCCCCAGCAGCTCCCCCTCTGATCGCAGGAGCTGTCATCCTCCTGACTTGCCTAAGAGGAAAGGACTTGCTCACAGCAACTGGCAGCTGCGTATGAGATTTTCCTCTTTTCCGCTAACTCTGCTGCCATCTGCTCCAATTCCCTAATTATAACAGCAGAGGTGGGGGATGTCAGACTGGTTAGCAGGCAGTGTGGGGTGAAGATCAGCTCCAGCGGCCTCGCTAGACCCGTGTGGGCTGAAGCGGCTCCCAGACACCGTGAGCTGGGCTGGCACAAGCGCCAGCATATGCACGAAGGTGGGACTGCGCCCACTCCACTCCCAGCTAAGCCAAGCATCTTTCTTGGGCATATCCCTACCACTCCTGCCCTCTCAGGGATGCCTTGCTCTGTGTTCCACCGCACATGTGTCCAGCACTGCAGTTCAAGCCCTTTTCTTGGCTCTCTTTTTTGGAAATGTTCTCATATTTATCATCTCTCCAACGCCCGCTGAAGTTTCTGCCTGTATTAATGTTTTGGGAAGTCAAAGCTGGGTTGGATTCCTCATTTGGGCTGAAAATAGCTAACAGACTGTGAGGCAAGCAGCAAACCCTGGCTTAGCATCCTGAGGCTGTCATAGTCAGCAGTGAGGGAGTCCCTTTCTGGTGCCACCCAAGCTGTTCTTGCTGAATAGTGCCAGCCTGCTGCCGTGGCTCCTCCCTTTCCATCCATCCATCCGTCCATCCATCCGTCCATCCATCCCTGTGGATAGAAGTCTTTATTATTCTCCAGCCAGACCTCCTGCACTGCCTAGGCCAAAGGATTGCGTCCTGCTAATAGGGGTCTTACTGGTTTGGGCTGGAAAACCCCATCTGATGCTCTGTTCTTAATCACCGGGTGTTTCTTGTTCGGCTGGTCTCGGTGCAAGTAGGGACTCCCACTTTCTGTCAGCAGGAAAGCACCAGACACTTTGCTGGTGTTTCTTGTGTACACTGGTGAAGAGAAGCATCTGGTCTGCTAGGTTTGCCCAAACACATTCCCCTGCAGTACTTCAGCCCTGGTGCTCCTTGCTCCCAAGAGGAAGCAAAGAGTTAAGCCCTTGGTGCGCTTACTCACCTCTTTGCAGTAGAGAGGACTGACTGTTCAGCCTACAGCTCACCCCGTGAACTGCCTTGGAAAGGGGAAGCTTGTCAGTGAGTCAGTGGGAGAGATGGATTGTCCTCTGAAAAAATAACTTATCTCCTCCTTGCACTTGCTTCACACGGGGTGATGAGGGACAAGGTCCACTCACAGGAGCAAACTCCTTTGGGGACGGCGTTCGGTCACTTCTGCACTGCGGCGCTGGCGCCTGGACTCCTCTCTGCAGAGCTGAGATGCCTTAACCCCTGTGAAGCAGCTGTTAAACCCACCTGGAAACCTTCAAGCAGAGCAGTCTTGCTCAGTTTCTCCAGGTCCCATGGCTGGGTGAAGCTCAGTGTTCTTAGGAGGTGTCAGCCCAAGTTCTGCATGCCAGCCTTACTTCTGCACTGAGGCTTCCTCTCTCTGCTGTGTAACAGTGAGGAGGGTGCCGGCAGCCCTAAGTGAAATGCCAAAAGAAAAGGCCAAACTCACCTTCCGCGGATACCACTGGCAGGGCAATGGATGTTTTTGTTCCAGAGCTACTTGCTGCGGGAGAAGTTTTGGTATCCATCGTACTCTGTGCAATTTTCTGGGTTTGCCCAACGTGCTGCTGGAGTTTCACACACCTACAGTAGAATCATGGAGGAAATACTTTGTGCATAATTTTTACTTTTTTTATAATTTGGCAGCTCCTGGTTGCTAAGTGCATGAATCTCTGGTGTGGATTCGTGGATCTGTTGTTACGGTGATGTTCCATGGGCAAAATTAAGAGGAACTGCTGCTGGACTCACTGGTTTGCAACTGGCCTGATGGTTGCCGTGGTCAGCCGTGCTTTGGCCAACTGTACTTTGTGGATGGTGACTTTATTTTGCATGCAGCACGTTGACTTATCCAGTGATTTACACTGAGTTTAGTTTCAGGGTGATCGGTGTTCACAGGGAGTCAACTCTTGTGTGGGACAAGAGTAGACAGCAGTTCATCTGGGCTCAGTTATGAATGTTGTCGGAGATTTGCAGTGGGACCTTGAGGAACTCGCTCAGCTCTGGGAACAAGCACTAGTCTGCGTTAACAAGGATATCTGAACCTGTCTCCATTTCTTCCGCTCCTCGGTTCACCTGCCTGTACAATGGGAATAAAAATATTCCTTTTGTCTTGCCCATTTACATTTTTAGAGTCAGATGCCCACCAGAGAAGTAACTGGGGGGGGGGGGGCCAGGGAGGGTGTTAAATAAGGGTGATCTACAGCCATTGCACCCCTTGTTAGCACCGTGCACAGTCACAGGCACACGCTGAGCCTTGTGATGCAGCAGCAGCCACCCTCCCAGTGACAGCAGTGGGTGCATTTGGCCTCTCCAGCACTCGGTATGAGCAGGTCCTGACGTGCCAGGCTGGGCAGTTAAGCGGGGGGCCCATTTGCCAGTTTTCCTTGACTTAGCAGCCAGCCTTTAACCTAAAGCACTCTGATAGTTGCTGAAATGCAGCGCTGGTCTCTGGGCAATGATTTCCACATGCCTGCGTGTGCACAAGGGAGAACGGTCCACGGGCAGGGGAGGCATTGAACACATTTTCTTTCCATGACTCTGTGCCCGCGTTACTATTGAATGTCAGGGCAGTGGGGAAGGGAACTGCTGCCTGGATGCAGTGACTGTGAAATATTCCCTGCAGACTTACACACAGCCGCTTGCCTTGGAGCAGCACACATGCATGGTCCATGTGAGTTTAGTAGTGGAGAAAACGTGCCTGTGAGCTGCTGGGGATCTGGAGGGATCTGCAACTCAGACACGGCTCTGTGCGGCAGGGGAAAGAGGCCAGAGGAGCGGCAGGAAGAAAACAGGTGAAACCCCCCTGGAGCTGACCTGCGTTTCCTTGAGAAGTCAAGCACGTTCATGTTGCTGCCATTTCCCTAACGCTCCAGTCTAAGCTGTCAGGTCTAATATACTTCCTATATTTACTGGGATTGCCAGGACTCTTACGTGAGAGCGCTGGGCTGCAGACTGGAGCTCCGGACCTCTCTCTAGGGAGACAGTGATGCCTGGTGGATAGAGCGCTGTCTGGAGGCCGTATCTTTCTTAACTGGATCTTACTGGGCCTGGTGCATCATTGCTTAGTGCATTTTGACATCTTCCCTCCAGTTGGAAGCTGAGCACATCCAAATGACTCCCACTTGGCTTTGACTCCAGCCCCTCCAGCCTGGAGACCACGTAGGCGAGCTCCTGCCTCTCTGCAGGCTGCTGCACGGGGCACACGCAGTGGGACAGGCAGGCAGGGCTGCCCCCAGTCTGGGGAGGGGTATTACATGGGGGCCAGCAGCCTGCAGCGAGAATTATGTGTTCCTACACCAAAGGATGCTTGGCACGGCTGTAACAGAGGACAGGCTGCTCTCTTCCACTTTTATGCATTTGGAGACTGCTATCACCTCTGCTCAGCTTTTTGCCCTCGAGGCTGAACAGCCTGAACTGCCTTGGTCTCTGCCTAAGGCAGGTCTGCCAGCCCTCCGGCTGCGTCCCCCCTGCCTCAAGCTGCCCTGGGCACTCTCCCTCCTCTCTCCCGAAGCTGGGACTGGATGGCGTGTCCCTGCCGGGGCCTCACCATGTGAGGGAGAAACGGGAGGATTTAATGTGTCTGGCCAGGAGCCACGCAGGGAGCACGCCTGGGGCAGGGCGCAGTTTTACAAGACAGGCACTGCCTGGGCTCTGGCTCCATGTCAGTCCGTGCAGTGCTCCCGTAGCCCCGTCCTCAGACAGGTTTGCACAGGGACAAGGGGCATACGGTGGAGTCTCGCACCCTGCATTTGCCCTTGCGTCAGCCGTGGGGCTGGGAGTTGTCTCCCCACGGCCCCAAGGTGTGCTGACCCCTCGGCATCCCGCGGTCCCTCTCTCACATCTCTGCAGTGGTGTTTGCTGACAAGGAAGGTTCTGGAGAGGAGCAGCCCTAGCAAACCCCTTGGGTCTGTGATTAAAATGCTGCTCAGGATGCTGCTGCCTTCCCCGCTGCTCCTGAAAATCACGCCAGCCTGCATGCCGCTTGCAGCCTGTGAAAGAGAGGTACCATTTTCCCCTGGCTTAGCAAAGGAGCCCAGCTCAGCAGCTCTGGCTGGCGGGTTTCTGGAGGTGGCTTTTCAGGGCAGGTGAAGAGGGTGAGTGATCTCTGGGTGTACAGCAGAAACGGGGTTGCTTCTGCCTGGAGGAAGTCCTAGGACCGTGCCAATGGCACGAACAGCTCAGAGCCATCATCCCGGGTTGTATGCGTCACAGCCCTGCTCGGTTACAGCACCCAGCCAGCCGTGCCCCTTCGGACAGAGAAAGACACGATCACGCGAGTCTCTGTCAGCCGTGACTCTCTGCTTGCTGCAGCCTTCTCTCCTTCACACCTCCCCCTTCTTTCCTCTCTCTGGCAAATGCGCAGCTGGGCTGAGGCGCTGTTCGCAGGAAGGTGACAGCAGAGTGGCCCAGGGTGAGGAAGCACAGCCTGTGTACCTTCAAAAGATGCAATTTATATCAAAAGGCAGAGCAGCTCTGGGCCACAACCCAGCAGTCCCCTGGCTGCACCAGGCAAGGGACGCACTAGGAACTGCGTAAGTGGAGGACGAGGAGAAGGTTTGCTGAGCAAAGTCTCCCTCACATGAGCTGAGGTGATCACAACCACGGACTTCCACAAACTCTTGTACTTTCCCAGCCAGACCCATTTTTTTATGAAATGGTCCTAACTACAGTGAGCCCATTTTCACACCCGATTTCCCCTGGAACTCCATGAGGCTATGTGGTTTCACTGTGACAATACAAAAGGGAAAAAACAACCCCAGAACCCAAAGTAATTTTAGGAAAAAAAAAATCACAAAAACCAAGCATGCCTGCTTTTTGCTCAGCCATTAAGTTGGCATGTTTGAAAAAGGCCCTGCAGGCACTGCCTTGCAAATGCACTGCTCAGTATTGCAGAAGCATCCGCTGGTGGGTGCCAAGTTCAACACCGACGACCTCAGCCCGTGTTGCCCTTCACAGAGCACACATTAAGGGACAGTTTGCTTTGGGCTATTATTGGTGGAACGGACCCAGCCCCATTACACCATGTAGAGTCTTGTTAGCACCACGTCAGTCTGCCAGGGAGATGTACGGTGTTCTTGTCCCACATGCTGGTGAACATCCATCACACCGTAATGCAGCTCCTCTCCCATCCAGTCTTTGAACAAGCATGTCTAGGAATCCCTGCTGGCTGCAGCAGCTGGGTGCTTTCCCTCTCCACATCCTCCTCCCAAAGCCATCCCTTCCTTGGCACGTTGATTATTGTAATTTATGTTTATGAAAAATGTTACGCACCAATAAGCAGCTTGCGTGATACAGCCACTGAGCTCGTGTCTCTGTCCACTAATTGCTTGTAATATTCTTGCCCCTTGCACATTGCTTTCTCTTAGAGCTGGTTTCTCTGTCCATCTCCAGTTTGGGGGCTTCGTCTCCTTAACTAGCCACAGCTTTTCTTGGGGATCTCCCTTGCTTTCTATTTTAAAATGGACTTACAGTGCCAGGTGGTCTCACAGCTGTGGTATGGAGTGTGTGGCAGCAGTTGTTGTGCTGAGGGCTGCACTGCACTGGGAATGGCACATAAGTGTCTGAGACATCTCCCCCGCCCAGAGACATCTCCCTTCTAAACAGAGGAGATGGGTGGGTATGGAAGTCAGAAAGGTGCCAGAGCTTGGCTGGACCGCTGGGCTGCCGAAAACGTGCCAGTTTCTGCAGCCAGTGGCATAAAGGGAGCGTGATGGCTAACGTCACACAGAGCTCCCGCTGACTTTGCAGCCCACATGACCAGGTACTCATTGACCAGGGGTTAGGGGAGGGCAGGCGTTCACACCAGCCGAGCCGAGGACCAGCCTGCACATCGTGCCTCTGAGTCTTACCCTTTGCTGCTCCCCGCCAAGCCCTGCAGAGCAAAGGATGCAAATCCCCGTGATGGGGGTGAGAAACAGGCTGCTCAGGGCAGCGAGAAACAGGCTGCTCGCCCTGTGTCACAGGGAACCGGGTCTTAGCCCTGCTGCAAAGCCATCGCGCCTCAAGCTTGAACTCCATGTCTGCTTCTGGGGGGGCAGGTCCAGTTCAGAGGCCGTTCGTTCAGCCCTGTGTGTGCTCAGACGAATCTTAGCTCACGTGCTCACTAAATGAGTTGACTGAAGAGCTGGTGTTGAATGTTTTACCCCACTCACAGAGCAGAGAAGCATTACTAAGGGCTTCATGTCTTGGCTGGGTGTTGGCATGGAACAGGCTAAGGTGAACAAACAAAATAGATCCTGCTAAAACCTCCCTTTCCTCCATGGGGGCTCAGCTTTTACGCTTCTGCAATGCCATCTGTGAGCCACTTCCCTGTTCCTTGAAGAGTCTCCCAGCAAGCTTGATGGTTCTAATATAAGAAATGAGAGTCAGCAAGTCCCCCGAGACTCCCACGTTCAAAAAAGAAAAGGGAAAAAGGAGTTCTGTCAGCAGCAGAACCAAGGAAGCCCAAATTTGTGTCCTCTGGACAGACAGCCTTGTAGAATCTCAGATGTCTAGAAAGGAGAAGATCCTATATGCTTTCCTGGGATAGGATTTCCCTCCAGAGAGCTTGTGCCCCCTTTCCTCCTCCT
Organism: Sagittarius serpentarius; assembly: GCA_034782735.1. Classification (NCBI taxonomy): domain Eukaryota; kingdom Metazoa; phylum Chordata; class Aves; order Accipitriformes; family Sagittariidae; genus Sagittarius; species Sagittarius serpentarius. Next base: position 2,889,531 of record JAVKLA010000052.1, on the reverse strand, counting down.
CACCAGCTCTGCTGTGTCCTCCGGGTTCCCGCTCTCCACAGTCTGTGCAGATGGATTTTGTTCCTTCCCTGCCCAGGTGTCCTGCCGGCATCCCTCCGCCTTTCCCCGCCATGTTAAACCTCCTGCACTTCCCCCAGATTTAGGCATAATACCCACTAATTATAAAAACTCTGCTGACAGACAGGAGGGTCTGTAGAGGCAAGGCAAGGATTAATATAGCTTGGGATATAAGAAATTAATTAGTTTCAGACAGACAATGTTGGCACCTCCAGTCAGTCTGATTTATTTCCATGGCTGGTCTATTTTTGGCAAACTGAGAGCGTTTGGCTAAATATAAGGCAATAAATAGCTGGAACGGACGCCGAGGCTGCTGCTAAATACATACCCCGACCCGAGTGACAGAAGCTGTGATTTCCAAGGGACGCAGGCAGCCCACGGTCCCTGCCGGGTCTCGAGTGGGCCCCCGGTTTCCCGGGCTGCCCGGGCTCACACGCATCTGCCAAGAGCCTCAAGGACGAGTAGGAAGAGCTACAGGAGGGAACTCCCCTGACTTGTGCGCCGAGGCTGGGATCGGGGCGGGGGGTTGGGGGGGGTGGGTGCGCGGCTCCCCAGCCTGCAGAGCAGCTCGGCTCCCCGCCGTGCAGCCTGAGCAGGGCCGGCTACTGCCCGCAGAGCTCCCGGCCGTCCCGGGGGCAGCGGGGCCGAACGGGCTCCTTATCCCGGGGCTGCGGCGGGGAGGAGCCAGCGCCGCACCGGGCGAAGCGCCGGCACCGCGCCGGGTCCCGCAGCAGCACCGCACCCCCACCCTCTCCGGCACCGGCACCGCTCCAACCCCTTCCGGCTCCGGCACCGGCACCGCTTCTGCTCCGGCACCGGCGCCGCTCCGGCGCTGCTACTACGGCTCCGGCCCCTCTCCGGCACCGGCACCGCTTCTGCTCCGGCCCCGGCAGCCGCCCCGGTCCGGCCCCGCCCCGGCCCCGGTGCGGCCCCGCGGCGCCCGGAGCGCCGCCCCTGCTCTTCCCCGGGACCCGGCGCGGCGGCGGCAGGAAGGAGGAAGGAGGGAGAGCGACCGGCTCGGCGGGCGGTGAGTGCCGGGGTTAAGCACGGCGGCGGGCTGGGGGCCCCCCGGCCCTGCCCTCCCGCAGCCCCGCCGGCCGGGCAGCGCTTGGCCGGGGAGCGTCGCTGCCTTTGGGACTGTTTGGGCGGAAAGTGCGAGGGGAGGGGACAGCTGAAGTTGGAGATACGGTGAGGGAGGGTTCAGCTCCATACCAAGCGCAGCTGCGATTTGTACCTGTCTGTTCCCCGGTGGAGTTGATCCCTGCGCCTGTTTTGGTCCTGGACGTGGTTTAGGGAGCCCTGGTCAACCCTCCACTCGCTATCGACTTCTCCAACATAGGCTGTTTGGTGGACACCCCTGGCATGGCTCCCCCCGGGAAGGATCTGGGGGGGACCCTTCTGTCTCCAGCGTGAAAGTTCCCATGGGGGCTTGCAGGGGGGCTGACACCCAGGGTCTGCCTGGTGGCTTCCCCTGCTCAGGCTGGGGTCCTGCTGCTGGCTGGCTGGCAGCATGGCATTCTCCTCGCGCTGCATTTTTTTGCGGCTGTCAGTATCAGCTGCATCTCTCCAAGACGCCTGTTGCTTTGACAAGTTCCCAGGGGTGCGGAGAACTTGCCCCCAGAATGCCTCTCCCCCTCCTTGCTGGCAAGGAGCTCCCCAGACAAGACCGCCCGTTGAGAGCTGCTTTCCCTGCCATGCCAGCACTAGCTCCTGTAAAGTCAGGCTTTAATAAACTGGCTCTTCTCTCCATGAAAACAAACTGGAATGAGCATGCTGGCTGGTGGCCACAATGGTGGCATTAGCTCTGAAAAGAAGAAAGCCTCAGGGTCAGGCCTGGGGCTGCTGGCATTGGGTTTTTTTGCGCTCTGCATCAACCAAATGAATGGTGCGAATGGTGCGAAGGGGGAAGCGCTTTGAACAGGCTGCAGGCAGAAAGTTAGTGCCTCCAGATGAGATTTGTGAAAGGGCAAGTGTCTTTGGACACGACCCTCTTCCTGCAAGGAAATAGGATTAATTTCCTCCTCAGTGGTAGCAGGGCAGCACGTAGCCCTGCAACATGTGCTAACACACAGCGCTGAAATGTGGTAAATGCAAGCAGAGTCTTGTTTTCCAGGCTCACGAGACACTGACAGGGCATCTGGGTCACCCCATCTGTGGAGAGGTCATGAAAACCAGTTCCCATGATCCTGAAAAGATTCCCTTGATGCAGACACCAGGCCGTTAGATAATTGGTCCGTTGGTGTCAGCGGGAACACATCAGTGGTGGCACGCTGAGGTCTCAAAGTGCATTTGTAGTCTAGAGCATCCTTTCCTCCCTGGAGAAGATACAAGTACATCGATGGGATGTGACATGTCCAAGAGCCTGATGCAAAGAAGGAACAGAGGCAGGAATAGAAGGAGGGTGCTGGTTCACCAGCTGGCACCCCGTCCATGAAACTTCATCTGTGTGTGTGTAAGCGTGAGGCATCCAGCACACACTTTGCTGGTTTTTAGACTCTCTTTGTCATGCCAGAAGACTTCTGTGCAAGTTTTGGTGCCCATTCTCCAGGCAGGACCACTTTTGATGGGAGGTTTTGCGGATTTCACAGATTTGTGTCCAGGAGCCTAGACTTACTCTCTAATGCGGGAAAGTATTGCTACCATGTCCAAATGAGGGCAATTAATAAATGAGTAGTGGAACAACCTGCCCAGCAATGGCCGGGAGTTCCCCCTCTCTTATCCTCCTTGGAAAAGAAAGGAAATTTTGTAACTAAAGGACAGGACTCTGGAGATCTGACCTTGCCCCTGGCCTTGCCACAGATTCTGTCTGACCTTGGACACGTCACTGTATCCCCATGTCTGAGTTCTTCCATTTTTTAACACTTGACCTTGCTTTGTTCCCAGAGGTTTGCTCCCTGAGATCTATAGAGCTTTGGGATGCTGGCAGAGATAGGCGTGGAAGCACTAAAATACTTGTCTCAATGCTGTGCAGGCCCCTTTCACTAAACAAGCACGCTTTGTGGTCCCTTGAATGGACCCTTCAGCCAGGCTTCGCTGGCAAGCGAGTGACAAAGAGCGGAGTGATGGTGTCACGTATTCGTACGTTACAGGTGACTGAAACGGAGCTGATGTGCCCGGCTGCTTTTTACTGGCTTCCAAACCAGCTGCTTTAAATCTTTAGCTGCTGCCTTTCGTATGCATTTATTGCCACTGTTGCTGTCTGGTTTATCACGGTTAGGCACGGGCTGGGCTACAGCCCTGCTGTGCCAAGAGCACGGGTACAGGAGGAGACAGTTTTTGCCTTCTGTTGCTGGCAGTGTAACTAGACAAGATAGATGAAGGCAGCTTCATTTTGTGTATGGGAAAACGGAGAGACAAAATGGCTTGCTCAAGGTGCTACAGGGAGCCTGTGGAGGCACAGGGAATTGAGTTTTGATCTCCCAAGTCCACGAGGATCCCTCCATTCCCTCTGTCCTTTGTGCTGCACCCTGCCACTTGGTGAGACAGAAACCTGTATATGTACTTTCCATATGTTGTGTATGCATTAAAATATCCACGTTGCAGTTTCCACTGAGACCATCCCCTTGGTCTGGCCAATGAATGTTTGGTCAATCCTTGTAAACCCTGAGACATTCCTCTGGCTTCCATACAGACCTGAGGTTTGGGCCAGGAGGTCTGAGAATCTCCAGAAAATCCGGGACACATGTTTGGAGTCATGTCCAGATAATAGTAAGAGTTTCCAGGAGGGTTTATACTCGGTAAGAGCCTCCCAAATTCTCCTTCCATGCTCAGGGAAATTGAGGCAAACTTAAAGCAGCTTCTCCAGGCAACAGGACAGGGGAATCTTGACTCTGGGGCCAGCTACAGAGTTCAGAAAAGATCCCAGCCCAGCCTGGAGCGAGTTCTGCTCTGCGTAATTAGTGTACTGAAACCCTGAAAGGTCAGCTCTGGTTGATGACATGGTCTCGGTTTACATCTTTACAGGTAGAGAAACAAGAAAAGGTCTCTATTTAAGAAGGCCCTTCGGCTGCTTTCGGCAAACTCTGTCCATGCGGAGGTTTGACCTGCTGGGTTTGCTTTTCTCTAAATTCACTAGCTTCTGCTGTTTGTAAAGGGAAAACTGATAGCAGAAAGCAACCTGTTGATTAATGTAGATGCAAAAGCCCAGATTACAATCTGGTGAACAATTAACTTTGCAGAGTCGACCTGTAATCAGACGGAGCATCTTTTGCTCTCTCTTTACATTTCTAATCAAGGTTTCTTTTCAGGTAGCATTTTGCCTGCAGCCAGTGTTGCTCATCCGCTGCTTGTTTGCTCAGTCACTCACAATCTGAGCTCATATCTTTGTCTAGGCAGCCTGGCTGGAAAAGAAGCTGGTGTGAAATTATTTTCAAGCCACAGAGCAGAGCTAGCAAGCCTTCAGATATGGCTGGGGTTCATCTGTGCTTCCGACACCATTGCAGTCTCTCATCTCTCGTTCTTTCTTTGCCTCCCTCCTTTCGTGCAGCTTATTCTTGCTGTATCTCCAGTCACAACTTGAGATCTATGTTCTCTTGCCTTCTGGGTTTCCTCGCTGTTTGAGGGATGAGCTCCAAGCCACCACAATTAAGGCTAGATTTTTGCAGGCAGGCTTGGCATGCTGCATTCCCACGGGGAAATGTCCACCTATCTTCAGCACAGCATGCCTGCCCACTGGGCTGATCTCTGCTGAAAATCTGACCGTTTCTTTTCACACCTCAGCAGCAGCTGGGCTCTTGTTAAAATTCTCACTCGTGTGCTGAATGCATAATGCACCACCGTTTCAAGTGTAGGCAGGACCTGCAGGAATACAGCTCGTGAAGCGGAAGGATGCTCCAGGCTTTGGGGCACTTGCTTCAGGGAGTTGGATTCGGATGCCAGCACCAGCTCTTCTGGTTTTGTTTGTGGCTTTTCTGTGCTCCCATCTTACATCAGGTGCCGTCCCTGCCACACCAGGGTGCCAGGAGGATAAATAACTCTGAACGTGTTCACACCGTGGAACGGAGGGGTGTTTGACCTGCTGTTTTCAAAGATGGATGCTCGCTGCTTTTTGGGAACCAGGTCTCCCAGAGCAGCTCAGGTGGAGACATTTTGGAGCATCTCAGGCTGTGTGCAGACAGCCTGGGTCTGACGCTGACCTGCTGTGAGCCTGGCCCTGTATTCTGCTTCCCCTTTATCTTCCTTTGTGGATTTAAACCAGGGGCATTTTGAAGTAGGGACAATTTGTCATCGCTGCCTTTTGCACAGCAAGTCCGCAGTCTCTGGGACCAGCAGGCACTACCATGACAAAAATAATCAATTATTTGAGTAGCAAATTTCTGATACAAACCTGTCAGTGCCTGGTAGCAGAAACCTCTGGCAGCGTTGCAGGAACACACGGTATCATCGGAGCTGTTACTGCTTTTGATGTATAGAGGAGGAAGCAAAGAAGATGGAGCGGTTTGGGGTTTACTGCCCTTTCGTCGGCGCCTGGGGAAGGGAAAGCGCGCAGCTTCTGTGTGCGCCTGGAAGGAAGGGTGCTGCTAATGAAGACACTTCATTGCCAGTTAATGGTGCATTCAATCCAATTATTTTGTGACTTTTAAATTTTGTTAATTACACCCAAACAATTCACCCTTGCACCGCCCTTGAGCTAGTACCGTCATCTTCATTTATCAGGTGGGAAACTGAGGCAAGGAGCATATTCCTGGTGTTAGCAAGGTCCCATCACTGATGGCACTGGATCTCACACCTGAGGTCTAATACTCTCTCCAACATGTGCTGGTTTGTGCTGGTCTGTAGTTAACAGCCCATCTCTCGCTGTCTGGGGTGACATGAATTTTATTTGTCTCTTGGGCACCCTTTCAGTTTTTGCTATGACCTGCCATGCAGTAATGTTTTTATTACTGAAGACTTCTACATAAACCCTCTTCCCCTCCTTCTGTTTCTACCCCAACCACTGAAATGCTCAGCTGTTTCCTTTAAAACAACCCAGACTTCCCCAGCTGGGGGCTTTGGAGTGGGCTGGGGGGCTGAATTTGACCAGTTGCATGGGGTGCTGCTGCTGTTTGGTGACTTTTAATTGAATTGCTAAATTAAAAAGGAGAGGCTGTTGAAGCTGACTGTAAACACTGAAACCTCTGAAGAAATAAAAATGTGCCTTTTTTGGGAAGCAGAAACATTCCAAACGTTCTGTTTATTTCTGCTATTTCTCTATTTTGATTTAAATGATTTATTTTTACTCGGTCTATTAATTATTTGGTAAGTGTGAAATGCTGGTTACTCAGGGGTTATGATTCATGATCCCAGTTAGATTTAGCTGCAACCCCCCCGCCCCGCTGTCGCTTCTCCCTCACACCCGCTTCTCCCCAGCACTGCCCACTTGTGAAGCCGTATCTTTTTTTAGTTGCTAAATCTGACAAGGTTTATGAACGGGAGCCTTAATTCTGCACTTGTGAACATGCACATGCATATAAATTCATCGGTGTTGTTCTTTTTCTGTATTGCAGCGTGGAACATCACCTGGAGCTTGGTTTTATGCCTTCTAGCACGATTTGAGTTACTTGGTGGAAAGCTTCTTAGACTGGCAGCTTATGAACCAAGCCTGTGCTGGAGCAAATGCTGCTGATCTATAGATACCCAAAGATGCAGCCAGGGACCTACGGGGATCTTCAATAGCACTTTGGGGGGTTGTTTCTTATTTTGGACTTTAAAAATCTGGTTTGAAGAGTATAATAGCAGCTGAAGTGATCTCTCTTCACCCAGAAAATGCATCCTCCTGTTGCGTCTGCCCATGTTGGCAGGTTAAACTCCACTTTCTGCCTTACTTCACCAGATGCTCAAGCGGTATAAACCAGTATTGCTCTGCTGAAGTCAGTAGACCCGCAGCAGCACAAGACGTGGCAATTTTGTCACCAGCCAAGGCTGTGAGCATCACAAATCCTCTCTAGTTTTGTAGTAGGATCTCTTCTGTAATGTGTGCTTGTGTCATCTCTGCTGTCACCCTGCTGACACAGAGAACTAGAAACTACTCACTCATTTCTGCAGTACCAGCATCGCCAGTGACCTGGTAGAGAGTGTGCTTCAGAAATTCAGGATCCAGTCCTGACACAGTAGATCTGGGCAGCAGGGATCTATAAACAACCGAACAAAGAAAAGGGTGCTGCAGTAGTGGTTTGGAGGTGGGAGCCAGGGCCAGATCTCCTGGACTCTTTTCCTGGCTGTGCCGTTGACTTGCTGTTGGACCTTGGGTGAGTCCCATCCCATTTCTGCCCTTCTGTTTTTCCCGTCTCGGTGTGGGGGATAATGGCCAAATTCACAGCTAGGCTGAGGTACAGCTGGTATTAGTTGAAAGCTTGGCCATCCTTGAATGAACAGCGGTCACAGAAGGGCAAGGAACCATCCCTGTGTTACTGCAGGCATAATAACCTTTCTGGCATCTGTTCTCCGTGCCTCAAATCGGAGCAGTGATTTAAGCGCAAGGGAGAAGCAGTAAAGAAAATCTGCATTCAGCCTAAAGCATATATTGTTCCTTCTGCGACAGATATTCCTGAGGGTTGGTCAGCTTGTAATTATTAACTAATTACTGCACAGTCATCGCTGTGCCGGAGGATACAGGAAGTATAGGCAGTTGGGAACAAACTGTATCTCACAAATCCCAGCCTTTTCTTGTCTGTCCTTTGTATGTTGCCCATCGCGGTGGTATCAGCCTTACAGCCCTGCCCGTCAGGATCTCAGAAGGGACGTGAGCAAGTCAGCCTGTGGCTGGATACCTCTGTGCGCTGTTTGCTTTTCATGTTTGCAATTAGGGGACTGAAGGCCAGTGTTAGTCCAGAACAGGGAACAGCTACATCCCGGGCTGTGGCTGTGAGGAGGACCTCTTTTGCAGGTCTGCCAATGTTCCCCGTCCTGCTTGAAGAAGACCACATCTAGGGGCGAGCCTTTGCAGCCCTCGCGATCTGCCTCTACAATAAAGGCATTGATATTGTGCGTTTCCTGAGCGTGGCACTGGCCGGAGGAGGTGAATTAGCAGCCCTGGAGACTGAAAGCCTCTTTTTATCCCAGGAACAGGTTCGGCACAGACAGGGAGCTGCTCTGCCAGCAGTGCCGCACCGGAGTGCCGTGGGCTGCAGGGACCTCCTGGGCAGGATGCGACGGAGTCGATCTCCCTGGCCCGCTCGGGATGGGTGTCCTGAGTAGAGCTGCCTGTCATTGGGGGTCCATGGGACCTGGGGGACAGCGCAGAGCCCATGTCACCCCTGACAGCAGCCTCAGACGGAGCAGGGAGAGAACCGGCGCAGCGCCTTAGTACATCAACTGGCCTATTTTCTTTTTCGAGGAAGAGCTGGAGTCTGAAATGCTGCCCAGTGCAGAGGAAACCTCTGCAGGGCCAAGTCTCACTGTAGGCTTGTGTGGTCAAGGCAAGAAACCTGTAAGGGATGCCTCAGGCTGCCCTGGTCAGCGGAGCCAAGGGGTTTGTTTTTCTGCTGGTTTGGGTTTTGATTCAAGGCAGAAAACTTCTCTGACGTGGGTCTGAGGTGGGGGAGGATGGGCTGTCAGGGCCATCACAAATCATCAGCAGCATCAAGAGCTACTGCTGTGCCTGTAGCTGAAGGGAGACGGGGACACGGGGACCTGAAGCTGCAGGAGTGGTA